>JARQOD010000002.1:580426707-580524960 GCA_033576555.1 Oophaga sylvatica
CTACTTTGGTTTCATCAGACCATATGAAATTCTCCCAGTACTCTTCTGGATAATCCAAATGCTCTCTAGCAAACTGCAGACAGGCCCGGACATGTACTGGTTTAAGCAGTGGGACATGTCTGGCACTGCGGGATCTGAGTCCCTGGTGGCGTAGTGTGTTACTGATGGTAGCCTTTGTTTGCCCCAGATTGAGGGAGATTATCAGTGGTCTTGTATGTCTTCCATTTTCTTATTATTGCTCCCACAGTTGATTTCATCACACCAAGCTTCTTGCCTATTGCAGATTCAGTCTTCCCAACCTGGTGCAGGGCTACAATTTTGCTTCTGGTGTCCTTCGACAGCTCTTTGGTCTTCACCATAGTGGAGTTTGCAGTGTGACTGTTTGAGGCTGTGGACAGGAGTCTTTTATGCTGACAACAAGTTCAAACAGGAGCCATTACTACAGGTAATGAGTGGAGGACAGAGGAGCCTCTTAAAGAAGAAGTTACAGGTCTGTGAGAGCCAGAAATCTTGCATGTTTTTAGGTGACCAAATACTTATTTTCCACCATAATTTGCAAAATAAATCTTGCTGAATCAGACAAGGTGATTTTCTGGATGTTTTCTCATTTTTCCATGGGGACCCTTATGGGGACCCTCCTCCATAAACATATGATACCCCACAGAGATCCCTCAGAATGATACCCCCACACTATCATGGTCCCCTATACAGTATGATTGCCACTCAGTATGATGCCCTCACAGCCATCACTCAGTATGACCACAAAGTATCATTGCCCCAACACAGTATGATCACACAGTACCATTGTACTCACACAGTATCATGGCCTCTCTGTATGATCTCACAGTCCAACAGCGGCCTGCACAGTATGATTGCCCCTCAGAACGATGCTCCCACAGACCCTTATTCAGTATGATGGCCCCACAGCCTGCCCCTCACTTAGTACGAGGGTCCCCACATGTACTGACTGAAAAACATAATAAAAACTACTCACCTTGCCCCGTCCCACCAGCATGCTGCTCTGGTCTATGAAGTGAGTGCTAATCCTCCGAGTACTGAGGCATCCGGCTCGCCCGACTTACAGGTCCCATAATAGCGGCGTGGTCTCCAGCTATGGGTGGTACACCCTTGGCTTAGAACAATTGCTTCATTTTCTTAGTGACTACTATTGCTAGTAATATGTAATCAATGTAGTGTTTTTCACATACAATTGAAAAAAAAAACACCCCTTAAAATCCATTTAATGTAAAGTTCAATATTTACATGAAACAATTTTACATTTTGATTTTTTTTTTTTAACTAAAACACAAGTCAAGATATTATTCCCTGAGTGGACTCCTTACTTACTTCATCAGTGTATTAACCATGGAGACAATTACAGGTAAAAGGCATGCAATGCTTAAAGGCTTAAAGGGGTTGTCAAGTGAAAACAAGGTATCGTCTATCCACAGGATGTAATGTTACTGATTACTGGGTGTGCGACGGCTGGGACCTGCACTGATCCACAAAATCGGGAACTTTTATCTCCTTTAGAATGGAGCAGCAGTACACATGATCGACAAAAGACCCAAAAAGAATGAATGGAGCGGGCATCCAACCTGCGGCTCCATTTTGTAAAATAGATAGACGTTCCCCATTGGGAAAAAAGTTCCTTGATCTACTGTTCGGTGCGGATCCCAGTCCGGAGACACTGACCCACAGTATTAAAATAAAAAAAAAAAAAGAACACATTTTATTCCTCTTTGCGGCCAGTTCAACGTGAAAAGGTCCTCTATAAACATGTCGTATGCTTTTCCCTATCCAGAGCACATGCATATTTAGCCAAACATGCATATATATTGGCGGTGGGATGGATGGCGTTTGGTCGACGTTAAATAAAAAAACAAGACACAAATGGAAACCATCCCTGGTATCAAAGGTGAAACCGCCTTTTACCAACACTTAGTAATCCAGTAGTGCACAAGCTTCCATCACCCGCCATTACGTATTTTTTTTCTAGATTTCAATGCTCATTACACATTCAAGTCATAAATAAAATTCAGTGCCATACTCTCTCTCTCTCTCTCGAGGAATTCGATGAAGACATAAGAATGCGACTTTCAGTCCGTTTTGCTCTGCTCTTTCTTACTTAGCCTGTATTCCTTGGCAATTTTCAGCAAAGAAAGCAATATGGGGACAGCCATGGGCAAGAAAAGAGGGATATAAACTGCAAATTTCTGATCATCTGGGAAGTACAGAAGATGAAGCAGTGAGGGGTCAAAGAAAGCCTTCTCTGAAGATGTGATGGCTTCTTTGCTTGCTTTGAAGGCATTCTCCAACCTGCCAGCTTCCAGTTCGGACAGTGCAATCTGAGCAGAGGACACAGAGTTGTATACCTGGAAAGAAAGACACCATTTATTACATCTGACAGCGGTGTAAAAAGTCCCATGTGCAATACAGAACTGATTACATGATCATAGTGTTTGGAAGAAATAAGTTTTGGCTCCATCCCATTCCTCCTTGGTTAGTCCCTCCACGTCTCCCTTGTGCCATGGTGGCAGAGCAGACTCCCGATGTTTCTGTAGGAGCAGCGAGCGATGCTTTTACATGTGCCAATCTGTTATTAGTCTCATTGCATATGTAGTAGTTGTAATATTGCAATCATCATGTAGTTATTGATCTGTACCATTCTGCCCAAGTTCTCTGTGTAGATATTGATCCACGCACTTTTATACAAGATTGGAAAAGGAAATTGCTAAACAGGATATGACACAATAAGTACTTCCCTTGCCAGCTATTGTCAGAAAGGACAATTTAGCAGCATTAAAGCCTACATTTGCCTTTGAACACCCTTCATACTACAGTAAGATCTATATATAACTGAGTAATTTGGAAAATACATTGAGCTTCTTGTGAATTACTTCACGTGTAATAGACCATCCTCATTGAGAGGATAATTAACCTAGCTTATCCCAAGCAAACCTGCATGTTCAGTGTCTGTGTACAGCATGTTTTGTTATGTCAGATCATTGGAGGAATAGGCAAGCACTGAGCATTGAGCTGTATACTGCAGTGAATTAGGTGTCTAAAGTCTGATGAGCCATGAGCAGAAGTGTAAATGCAGCTCTGGATGAGAATACCTACAGAAAGACTATAGAAGGATTGTCTGGGGCTAGTATATTGATGGTCTATCTATAGGATAGGTCACAAAGATGAGATCGGGCACTGCAACCGATCAGCCAAAATCTTCTCCGGCAGCATGGGCTGGATGTTAGCATTGTACACAGCTCTGAACACAGTTTAGTAGCTGCTGCTGAGCACTGCAGTTTATCTCCCATTCCAGGAGTGTCCATTAAAAGGACGGAGCTGCGGAGTTCTGCTTTATTCATTGCTTACATCAAGCGCCAGATATCAGCTGATCGGTAGGACTGTGGCCAGGATGAAGCAGCAGTCTCATCACACCCTAAATATACAAAGAGGTCTGAGTGCTGCAGTCAGTGCCAAACACTTTAAATGGACCGGCCATGGAGAGACTGCGGTGATCAGAAGTCAAATTGGTGGGACCAACACGGACTGAATAAGTATCACCTACACAATGGATAGGTAATAAACATGTACTCTGGTCTGCTTACATTAAGACTAAATTGATGATTTATCTGCAATGTCAAACTAATAGGTCCTCACCTCTGATGCCACGTTATCATTGATCACTATGTTTCCTATCTGATCCAGAAGCTGAGCTAAAGAGGTCAATGTGGTGGTGACGGTTGCAATGTTTTCCACAGCTCTGGTCCAAAGAAGTTTATCCAGCTCCCAGTCCGTCAGTCCTTCATTTCCGGGATTTTCCAAATGATAGTTTCCTGACACATAAGCTTTTGAAATACCCAACAGCAACCTGAGGAAACATCAAAAACACATTACTTACACAATACAACCATGCTCTTTCCACAATTTGTCTTCAGTTTATCTTAATGCATTTAAAGAGAACCTGTCAGCAGAAATTTGCACTATGAAGTGCAGGTATGACCATAATAGCGCTATTACACTGAATAAATGGATACCTTTGTTGAAGGAATACAATCAGAGCTTCTTTTTTAATGATGGTTTTAAGTTTTCTTCTGGTGACGCCTTCTGTGCATCGGTGGTGGGTCTGGGCGGGTTGTGTCTTCTGCTCTGGCCCTTCCGCCTCCATCCTGTATTTCTATAGGTCACTAATTATTCAGTGACTTGCCTCCGTTTCGAAACTTCCTGCCACCACTGCCATCATTGGGTGTGCGCCACATGCGCAGTGAGAGAATCCATGTCTGGTCTTCAGTAAAATGTTCGCCAGTCGGCGCATGTGCAGATTGAGATCTCTGCTCAGATCTCGACCTGCGCATGCGTCTATTCCGGCGCCATTTTACTGAAGAACTGACGTGGAATCTCACACTGATGAACCTTCTGACGATGGCAACAGCGCAAAATTTTGAAACGGAGATAGATCACTGAATAATCAGTGACCTATAGAAAGACTGGAGGTAGGTGGAGGGGTCAAAGCAGAAGACCCAACGGCCAACCCCGCCACCAATGCACAAAAGTCATCATGAGAAGAAAACTTAAAACCATGATTAAAAAATAACCAACGAATGGATTCCTTCAATGAAGGTATCAATTTAATCAGTATAAACAGCGCCATTATGGCCATACCTGTACTTTATAGTAAATTGTGCTGACAGGTACTCTTTACAGAGCGGACATGAAGACACACTGTACTTATATAGAAAATTTAACTTGCCTCAGCTGTGTCAGGAAAACCTCCATCACTTTTACCATATCAATATCAACATGTACAGGAAATTGCAAATCATCCAGATTTCCATAATCGACATTATAGACCTGGAAAATAAGTTATACTTTATTATTATGCGAGATATGTATTTACATTCCGGTAAGCCTTGATTTCAGGTGTGATCACAAGAAATCCTAAATATGTGGGATGGAGTTACATCTGCAACTTGACAAATCGAGTAGGACATCAGCTTCAAACTGACAATGGGTTTCGCCTGTCAGCTTCTTCCTGGGTCATGCATGGTGTGGTGTTTTGACATACATTTGATTTCTTTTAACTCATTTATTCTTGTGAATATAATAATGAAAAAAACTAAATTAGAAGATAATTGCCCTGCAGTGCTGCTCAATGTCCGGTTGCTCTTCACGGGACAGTGTTGTTAGCGGCAATTGCTTGTGAAACTACTAGTTTCAGCAGTACTGACCACAACATCATTGGATGTACACCAATACTGGAAGTGTAACCGACAGGGTGAATTCAGAATGAGGTAAATTACATTTTAAAAATAGCTGATACATTTAAAAAAAAAACAATTTCATCAGCTTTTGATAGCTTATTTGCAAATGGTCTCGTGAGCAGCTCACAACTCTACAGTCTCCTTACTGCCTTGCTGCTAGATTTACATATAGACATAACAAAACCTTTGAAGAAGCACATGGAAAGTGAGAGCGCTGGAAACTGCTGGGGGTGGAGGATGGTGGATTGTGATTTTGCACTAAGTAAAAGCAGCTCCTGGTCAGTAGATAAGAGGGAGATCACAGCGTCTAACTGCTACATATAAATCACTGGGCTGTAGAGAGATGGCTGGTATTTCATGAGTTAACACACCAGCCTAGAATGGCATTAATGCGCACATTCAGCCAAGCTCTGGTGCTCGGTCTCCTTGGCAACAAACAGTACATTACGTATGATAAAAGCTCTCACAGCAGGAGAATGATAGAAAAAAAAGCAAGTCATTTGCAAACGTGCTTATTTTAATGCTTTCTAACTAAAGCAATTTAATGGCAAGAGAATACCTTTTAAATGCTGTGGCCTATAAATGGCATGAAAAGAAGGAACGCCTCCAATCTGGTCACTGGGTTTAATCGAGTACCCAACTGGACAATGGGACACCAGTCTGCATTCAGCCCTATGGAGGTATAGGAGGGCTTTATTTATGAACTTACCATGATACCACCCCAGCGGGGGCTGTGAAATGCATTAGAAGTCACTCTCTTCCCATCTTTATCCTGGATGTAGAGGGGAGAATGGAAATATTCTGGGACATACAGCAAAAAATTCAGCACAGGGTATAGAGAGGCAGCACTCGATCCTAAAAAATACACACAAAATGCAGAAAAAATAAAACAGCAAACATCATAATGTACTTCTACACATTAATTGCATTTATTGTAGTAGTGAGTTTTGCTACTGACATACGTCATGAACAGCAAACCAATAATAATTATTAGAATTGCTTCTTCTATAAAGAAGCCTGCAGTATTTTATTGGGTAATGTTTGCTTTTAAAGGAGCAACCTGAATAGCTATGTATGTCCTAAATATAGAAAGGGTAGATTGCTTAGCAGGTAAACTTTAATCATGTTTATTTGTATTTCGGGGGTGACAGACTCCCCTTAAACTTTCTATTTTTTCCTTTCCATCTTCAAAGAACTATAACCTTTATATCTTTACATCAACATAACCGTAAGAGGGTTTTATTTTTTTCTCGGTTGAACCTGACGGGAACAGGGATTTTTGTGTACTCACCGTAAAATCCTTTTCTCCGAGATGCTCATTGGGAGACACAAACCATGGGTGTTATGCTGCTGCCACTAGGAGGACACTAAGCTAATACACAAAGAAGATTGGCTCCTCCTCCGCAGTATACACCCTCTGCTGGCTCCAGCCTGAACCAGTTCGGTGCAAAAGCAGTAGGAGAAGATCAACATCATATCAAGGTAAAATCATTCATATAATATCAGTGATCACCACATCGGCTGAAAGAGACAAACAGAAGTCGTTAGACTAAAAACGGTGGGTGCTGTGTCTCCCAATGAGCGTCTCGGAGAAAAGGATTTTACGGTGAGTACACAAAAATCCCTGTTTCTCCTTCGCCTCATTGGGAGACAAACCATGGGACGTCCTAAAGCAGTCCATGGGTGGGAAACAGCACGACAGCCGAAACTTTAATATACGCAGCGAATAATCTGGCGTACAGATGCGCTGCTGTTGATTGCAGAATCTATCTGCTAAGGCTAGCTTCTGAAAAGGCTTAAGTGTAATGATTAACTAACATGAGAAGACTGGCCCAAGTTGCAGCCCTGCAACCTTGCTGTATCGACGACCGGGGCCAAATGACCTAGGACACCGTACTGACGTAGTGGAGATAGTCTGAGGTTCGCAGGGATAGGGGACCTCAAACTCTGAAAGCTTCTTAAATTGGAGAGCAGATGTATCTGGCTACTGCAGGGTTTTTTTTTTTTTAAAAAGGCAGGTAGACCTTTTCTGTGTCACTCTGGAAACAGAGAGAAAAACCTATTTGGAGAAAGGCGCTGTTCTGGAAGTGTTTGTTACAGTCACCAGAACGGAAGCTTTCCAAGAAGGAAGAATGATAGATACATCTTACAGAAGTTTGAAGAAGACCACTTGTAAAGCACCTGTGATCAGAAGAAAACAGCGCATTGAGAGAAAACAGTGCCAGGCTTGAATGGAAACCTTTTGGAGGGACTCCAATATGTACGCAATGGCAAACACAAGTGGGAAACAAACGTGGCTGTTAAAACCACCAAGGGAACAAAGCTTTCTTGAATACGATGGTAAATACGCCTGAGAGTAAATTTCCGGACATTGACGATAATGGTGAACGCTACGTGTGGCGGTCAAAGCTCAGGTCGTTAAGCCCAGCCCACTCGAGTCCTGGCGCTCTGGAAAAGAAGATCTGGACGGTTTGGTAACCGCAGAGGTAGAGGTCTAGATGCACTAGAACCACGTACCACGCTCGTCGTATTCAAACTGGCGCGACGAAAAAAACAGTGGGATTCCCTCCGCCTTGAACTTCTGGAAAACACTTGCAATTAGCAGAAGATACGGAGAAAAGGAATAGAAGCGAAACTGATGGCACAGAAGCACCTGGTCATCTGACCCGAGGACAATTGGGTCACAGAACGGATCTAGAAATGCCGGGACTTTGGCGCTTAGCGTAGAGGCCATTGAGGTCTATATGCAGCGTTACCCAGCATTGCCAACCGTGCTAAAAGGCAGCCAGGGAAATAAATAAGTGTCCTGGGATCAGGCCCTGGCAGCTGAGAAAAAAACCGTACGCCCAATTTCCTACCCATAGAATGTGAGCTGCCTACAAAAAAGGTAAATGGTTTGTATCGGCCTTTAGCAGACTGCGAGCTACGTCAAGCATAGCTCCTGTGGTTCGTGAGCCCTCCTGACCACAGATGTATGCCACAGCCGTGGCGTGGACAGATTGGATCCGGGAAATGACCATCAGGAAGCAGGCAGGAATTGGATGACTAGTCTAATTGTCTGGATCTCAAGAAAATTGATCAGGAGACCTGATTCCCAAAAGGCAAGCGTCCCTGGACCGTGTGGAGGCAGGGAAGCACTCTCCAACCTAGGAGACCGGCGTCAGTGGTGAACACTAGCGCGGAAACAGGAAGAAAGTATTTTCTCTTAATTATTAAGGACAACAACGTCCACTACCTCAGAGACCGTCTGATCTAGAGAGAATAGCGCAAAATAGCGGTCCAGAGAGGATGGATATCCGTCCCACGCTGGTAGCAATGTCTGCTACAGACGATGGAGAAGTAGACAAGGGAATGGTACTGATGGATTGTCGGCACCATTTTTTATTTTTTTTTTATTTATCCACACTCGGGAAGTGACCAGGCCTGAAACGAGGATCCTCTGAGATGGGATGAAAAAGGAATTGCGCAAGTTCTCTAGCCGACCTAGACGAGTGAGAGTGTCCACGGTGATGCTGACCCTGTCTGCACAGGCTTGAACGTGCGATCTCTTGAAAAAGAGGTCGCCTGGGTAGAGTGGAATCACTATGCCCCGAGAACACGGGATAGACATAACGACTGCCATGACGTTGGAGAACAGCCTTCTGCGATGGAGAAGCGGGGAAAACCTTGTCGGGTTGGGAAGGATAGGAATGAGAGGTGATAACGTAGGGAAAAATCCATCTTGAAGAGACGCACCCTGACGAACTTGATCGTCAGATTTACTTCTAGTATGGGACGTATGGTTCCGTCCTCGAACAGGTTTGGGAAAGACAGTTCGAACCTGTCTGTTGTGGGAGCGTGAGAATGGATCCATAGAAGCGGAGTACATGAAATGGCCTAATAAGGTTGGGCCGCCTGTTCCCTTTTGTCCTAAAAGACGGGACCGGAGAAACGAGTTGCGAGAGAGAAACAGGAATTGCATGTCCGTATCTGGAAACGAGCAGATTTCAGACCATGGTCGAGAATACCCGCCAGCCGGACCTGGTAAAGCAGGAGTAGCTGGGTGCCTACCCTGTCCGAGTCTTCCAGATACTGCAATACTGAGAAAGTTGTGGGAAGGAGTACCCTTGAGATTGGACCGTGAGGGTCTGCGTTCCCAGGAATGGAAGAGTTTAGGGAAGATAGAGACTTCTTCGAGGGGAGTCTGCCCGCCACCCTCGGAGCCATAGGGCTCTGCTGATGATAATGTCGTTGGATCTATAAGAGCGTCGACGTCCACTGTATCTAGGGATGCATGTACCCATAATCCCTGACCCAGGCTATTTGGTAATCCAGACTAAGCACTTAGTGAGATAAGTTATTGTCTTGATTGATCTTGGCTAGGGCCCTAGACCGAACATCATGCTGTGGTCACCTAGGTGACATTGAGAGAAGGGAAGAGAGTTGTCCCGGAAACCTCAAAAGACTGACCGCGGACCAATTGGACGGACAGTGGGGATTTTAATAAACAAGCCGTCAGTCAAAGACAGTAGAGGTTAATAAGCGAGCTGTAATATAGGATCCATTGTTGGAGACTCCGTCCACTCTACTTTTAGAATGTGGACAAAGGACACCGTGATTAAACGGTTTTAGCTCAGAGAGTCATTTATTCGGCAGCTACTATATCTCTGACCTATGTCAGCAACTCAGGGGGGTTGGTAAAAAGCCCTGTGAAGACGTTTGATCCCTTTGAAGGTCTCAGCGAGGTAAAGACTAATTTTTATATTGTATAGCTCGCAGAGCTCTGTTAACCGGTTTGATGAGGGCATCTAAGGATTCCTGATAGTCTGGCGAATCCGGATAAACCCACATGAGACTCATATTTTGAGTCATGTTTGCTGCAATCCCCAGGAACGGGGGAGCTGGGAACTGAACATTCGTACCCCAAGAAAACAGCAGGATGCATGCCATGGCATTCCCTGCTGCTGTCAGTCCATGTCTGAAGACTCGAAGAACAGAGGGGGCCTTCAGGTAAAACTGAAGCCAGAGACATTGTCCATTCGTTGGACTCCTGTGAAAAAATGCAAACTGCACAGATTGAAGTGTAGAGTCGCCGCGGTAAAGGGACATTACACGTAACACACCAAGCGTCAGCGTGCATTCTATCAGTCCGTGCTCCCAGGTCATATGTCCGGCACGGCCAGAGACGGCAGACTGCCTAGCGTTGACAGACAAATAACGTAGGTCACAGGAGATTGCAAACCACTCACCAACCGCATTGATTATCTCCTCAATCCACCATACCTTTGATAGGGGGGTGGAGAGGGTATGTTAGCCTCCAGTCAACATCCGCACTGATTATCTCCTCAATCCACCATTCCTTTGATAGGGAGGTGGAGAGATTTTGTTAGTCTCCAGTCACCATTCACTTTTGAACAGTGGTGACATAGGGAGGGCGCACGGGCGTCGCATAGAGTCTGAGACGCAAGGAGCTCCCGGATTCATGAAGGGGCGCAGGCCACACAGAAAAACAGAATCGTGCCTTCACTATAGTGAGGTATCGCATGAAGCACACAAGGCATACACAACTGTGTGTTTGTCAGTCCTCTTAGAGCTCTTGGATTGTGATATTATGCAATTAAGCGAGCCTGTAGACTGCTGCAGGGAAGGGGTTAAGCTATTTATAAACTTACCCCGTGTTCCCATGTTCGTGCCCACCAGGGAAAAAATCATATGTCTCGGGTCCTGCTTGAGGGGAGACATGGCGGCCGAGAGTAAATTCAGGCCGCACAGAACGCGGAGCTGTGCTTACGCGGAAGCGAGGGGCTGCATGAGGCACACAAGGCATATAAGACTGTGTGCATTTTTATCGGATTTGTCGGAGCTATTGATAGCAACATTAAGCTATCAGAGGAGTCTAGTCACCATTCACTTTTGCAGAGAAAAGGGTTAAGCACTGAGTATGCAGCCCCAAAACGCTGTTATAAAGCAGCACAATGGCGGCCGAGACTTAATTGGCGCTTCCCGAGGGCTACGAGAAGCGCCAGGAAATGTAGGCGGGGAAAGAGGGGCACGCTCCCTGCATAGGGATGGGCAGAGTTAAGGCCTATCTAGGCCCAAAAGCCGGGGCCTAAATTTATGTGACCGGCGGAGGCGGCCGCAGTAGAAAGGGAGGTGCGCTGCCGACACCATGCCCCAAGGAACCTGTCCAGGAGGCCGCAAGACCGGCAAGAGGGAGCGTAGACCGCAGCGGCGGTGCTCCCTTGTCGAATGGAGGGGTCGCTGTAGCGACATGGGATCGCGTCCCCAACGGCGGCTGCTGCCCAGGAGAGGCCGCAGTGGCGGTCTCTAGGGGGATGCCGTGGATTAGGCCTCGGCGTGCAGGAAAATGAGGTCGCAGCGCTGGATGTGAGGTCGCGGCGGCGGTTCCAATCAGGAGGTCGCGGCGGCGGCGACTGCAATGATGAATGGTGATGACTCGGTCTGTCTTTCTCCTGCGGTTACTGAGGGACCCGACAGAGGGCTGCAGTTAACGTTAGCTACGACCATAGCGGCACCGGACTTGGACCCGGAGAGTACTCACTGCGAGGGGCGTAGGTGAGCCCCATGTTGCTGTAGAGGCTCGTTCGCAGGAGCTACGGCTGACCCGGCCGTACGTCCTCAATCCACCGTCCTTTTGATATGGAGGTGGAGAGGGTTTGCCTGCCACCAAAAACACCAGCCGCTTTCAATAGTGGTGGTGAAGGGTAGTCGGGATTTTTACGTCGCCCATCTTGAGGGGCCATCAGCATGGGGAGAGCGGCCCATTCAAGGGAACCGTCGCCCGATGGTAGCGTTGCAGGAGGGTGTATGTGGAGGCGACACTCCGCGTTCCCGCGTGTTGATGATTTTGGGAGATCGGGACTTTTCATTAAGACCCGTCACCCTTCCATGCGTGGAAGAAAGAAAAACAATGAAAGTTGAAAAATAAAAATTGGAACATAAAAATTGGGGTCTGTAACCAGACCCTAGTGCCTCCTACAGACACTAAGCAAGAACTGGTTCAGGCTGGAGCCAGCAGAGGGTATATACTGTGGAGGAGGAGCCAATCTTCTTTGTGTATTAGCTTAGTGTCCTCCTAGTGGCAGCAGCATAACACCATGGTCTGTGTCTCCCAATGAGGCGAAGGAGAAATTTGTTTTTCTTCAACGGTATCAACCATGTACATATGAGAGGGCTTGTAGTATTGATTGACATCATTCATCTTACTAACTAATGTGCTGAAAAAGTAGAACAAAATTCCACGTAGTCCAAAATAACGCAGCTCCATCATTATTTTTTGGGGACTCGTTTTTACAGCATTTACAGAGCAGTAAAAATGACCAGGCATCATTCATCAGGTCAGTGCGATTATAGAAAAACCAAGCATGTATAGTTTAAAGATCTCCTATGGGCTTCATAGAAGCATCAAGATGGCAGCGACCTGCAGGCCCCTGATTGCAATGGTTAATGCGTAGTCACCCAGTAATTGAGCTGTCAGAACCATTTAAAGGGAATCTGTCACAGGTTGTTGCTATGTAATTGGAGTACAGCATGATATAGGCTTAAAAACACTGAATTCAGCAATATGTCACTTATTAAGCTTTGGGGTGCTGTTTACTTACAATGAAGGTTTTATCTCCATGAGATTATCAGTGCCAGGACAGGTGCTAGACCAACCAGGCCCCCTCCATTGATAAGCAGCTGTCAATAGACAATGTACACCGAAAGCTGTGGTGTGGGCGGGGTTATCTTTCTCAGCTCTGCTACATCTAAGAACTCTGTGTCACAACTGCTGCACCCAGTACATTAAGTAATACATCCCTGGAATCAGGGTCTCTTTTCCTACATTATTCTGCTCTCGGATGAGGTAGCAAAAACCTGGTGACAGATTCCCTCTAAATGCTGCTGTCAAATTAGTAGCATCTAAATGGTTAAACTAAAGCAATCTTAGCTCGTTCAGTTCACAGTCCGCATACACCCTCATCCAGCATAGCATATAATCTTATGTTGAAAGGGTTAATAAAGTGAGAATAAGTTCTTACCAAGCCTTGCCTCCACAGGGTTAATTACATGAGGTAGATTGTGGGCATTTAGGATGTAGCTGGAGGTTTCCTTCACAAAGCGAGGATTGACCCCCAGGATAGCGTAATACAATATCTAAAAGAGAAGTAGAAGATTGAGAATATTATCAAATAAATTAGAATCTAAAGAGTAACAATATTAAATGTCCCGATCACATATTCACACTGAACATTCATTTATTACATGACGGCCATTCAAAGGCATCCGTGGAACACAGTACAAGCAGAATATGCCACACTGAGCGTCTCTACTGACCCCCATCATAATTCTATACCACAATAAAGCATATGGACAGAAAGTGTCTTGAGGAGACAACCACTTTATGATCAATCTTCCACATGAGATACCTACCTGGGAATCAACGGAGAAATTAGCGACTGGCTGCAGTTTATCCAGGAACGGCTGGATGTACTGCTCCGAGGCAGAGCTTATGTTCCAGTTCAGATCATGGGATTTTGGATCTGGACTCAGTAAGGTAAAAGTGATCTCATAGCCTGAAAGAGGAAAAGTTAATAAGGAATGGATAGTAAAGAACCCAATGCTATGCATCCAAAGCATCTACCATCTGTCGGTACCTGGACTGGACTTGAAAGCTCTCCGACTGTTCTCAAAGTCCTCCCGATGGAACCTATCAGTGGAGATTCTGTCGGACAGTGCCGCACTGATCGCTTCTTCTGTAAATGACATGGTCTGAATAATGCGGTCCAGTTTACTATTCAAGGAACGTCGGATTTCTTCAGTATTCAGCGACGGATCGAAAGTCAGCTTCAGTAATGATCTCCTATGTTTGCCAATGTAGACACTGACTCCCTAGAAAAAAAATAGTGTTTTTTTTTTTTTTTATACAGTAAAATCCATTTATGGTAGCTTTCATTGTACTGTAATTTGCTGCAGATTCAAACACATAAATCTGGAAATCCTCCATGTCTTAAAAAGTGTAACTGCCCCTATAATAAGTTTTTATACATGTGAGGTGCTGCACAGTGCTGATCGGCGGTGGTACGTGTCCTGAGACCCCTGCGAATCAGTAAAATATGGGAACACAGACCCATGGACTTAGTATTGAGCCCACTGAAAGATCTGTGAGTGCAGCTCATGCAGAAGCGCCGGACTTTATAGAGGGTTTTGACTGATCAGTGGGGGTCTCACGTCCCGGACCATCACCGATTAGGGGCAGCGCCTGTCATATATAAAATCTTCCATATAGTGCCAATTTCACTTTATGGCCTTGTACACATTAGATGTAAGATGTCCAAACCCGCTGACAGTCTAATGTATATGCGGGCCAACACTCCAACAACAGAAGATATTGGGGAAGCGAGAGACACAGCCAGTGGAATGGTCTTTGGTGCAGAGATCAGTCGCAGACAGAGGGGTTCAGTGGCTCTTTTAAAGAGAAAACCAGAATGGAGGAAGCGGGAGAGATCACTGTCGGCCGAACGTTCAGACGACAGCTACCTAATATTTATGGCTGGCACTACTGTCACACGATGGGCAAGAGCCGCTCCGACTCGGCCTCATAGTAACATCCATGCTGCACACAGAACACGGCCATCGCTCTGCTGATCACATCCATGTCAGTTCCTCTTTTAGTGACACAAATAGCACTCGTTACTTCCGTGCGCCAAGATGTGTAATAGGAAACAAGAAATTGAGAAAGTTTTTGCAGCTTGAGTAGTTGTCTCCAGAAAATGTAAAACATAAGCAAATAAAGTCATATATTTTTATGGAACGGCTACGCACATACCGAAGTCAGTGAGCCCTAGAGGCGCTCACATCACGGAAGACGTCTGCATTATATAACAAAGGAGAATAGTGCAGTAGTATTGTATATAGATTACATCCACCAGTGTACAAATGTGTATGGTAAACTGGGTGACGGCCTCCATACTGGGGAAGCTCCACTGATGCATTTGCTCATATGAGGACAAGACCCCCGGATTACACACATTCATGCCCCCCCATCCTCTGACTGTGACTAAGGGACAAGTAAAGAGACTGTGTACTGGGGTTAACAGACTATTCGGAAATACAGGAAGTCTTATGTCAGAAGCTGCAGATCCAACATAGACCCGAAGAGAGGAAGAATATAATGGTAAAGTATTGAATCATGAGGGGTCCGACTTCACTGTACCATAGTGTGCAAGTCTGAACCAGGAGGAGAGACGGTTGATGGCGCCGATGACTCACCAAGAGGTTGATTCAGAATGTTTTAGGGTCCAGTGGACTAATCTAATCATGGGGAACAGAAGGGTAGGATCGCTCCTTATAACTGATGCCGAGTGCAGTGCAGTGCCTCACATATATGTATACACGTAGCTTGCCGTCTGCTGCACTTGGCAAAGATAGCCAACAGGAGGGGCAACGTTAATATAGTGGGGGAGGGGCAGATACACCACAGGCCTATACAGCGACAAACATTGGGCGTCCTCCTGACGTTTACAGCTGACTCAGGGAGTATAAGGGCTCTTTGACACGTCCTGATATTTACAGTACTGCAAAAAACAGTACCGCAGCTATCAGCGTCCATGTGTTTCATACTTTTAGAATACAGGTGGCAACAGTGTCACACGTACCGGCGGCTGAGAAAGGGGAGAATGATTCGCAGCAGCGAGAGCAGACTCAACGTGAACTGCGGTGACCGTAATGAGATCACCGCTAGCACCATGAGAAAGGTCTATAATATATAGATGTTGCCAGGTCTAGTGCCTTTGATGATCTAACCACCCCCTGGTGTGCTGGCCCCAGCTGGCAAATTATCCCAAAGCATTTCCCACAATCCCACTTTCCTGACCCTGTAGTGTGGACTATATATTTAGGAGTAGTCTAAGGGGTGCATGCATTGTGGGGGCGCATGCATCCCAGAAGTTAAGCATCACAGAAGAAAAGCATCTTGAAAACGGCAGTTATTCATGGCAGTTAATCAGGGCTGGAATCAGGTACCCCACACTTTGCCTTATTTTTCATTATGTACTTTATCTATTTCCTCCTGTGTTCCCTTGCCATCCACATTCACCGCCCCATCCCCCCTCCATCACGACTCATACACATCAGCCCCTCTATCCTTCCCTCTCCCATGTACAGCTCCCATGCACTCCTCACCTTCCTGAAAAACCTCAGCCCATCTTGCCCAAACACATCACATAAAAAACCTACTTACAATTCCAACAACTACCTGCTCTTTATCTTCCTACTCCTACTGATTTCAGGGGACATCTCCCCCAACCCTGGTCCACCATCCCCCAACCTCAATCCCTACCCTACCTCATACCGAAACCATAATAATCTTATTAATATTACTTGCACTCCCTCATCTCCTTCTTTCAATTGTGCCCTCTGGAATCCACGGTCTGCATGCAACAAGCTATCCTTCCTGCACAACTACTTTCTGAACCACTCTCTTAATCTGTTGGCCCTCACTGAAACCTGGATTCAGGATTCTGACACTGTCTCCCCTGCTGCCATTTCCTATGGTGGTTTACAGTTCTCCCATTCCCCGAGACCCACAAACAGACATGGTGGTGGAGTTGGCATACTCCTGTCCCCACAATGCACTTTCCAGGTCATCCCCCCAATTCCATCACTCTCATTCCCTTCTTTGAGGTCCACACCATCAGGCTCTTCCATCCCCTCTCCCTCAGAGTAGCGGTCATATATCGGCCCCCAGGCTCACCCACCCAGTTCCTTGACCACTTCTCAGCCTGGCTGCCGCACTTCATGTCCTCAGAACTACCAACCCTTATCCTTGGAGACTTCAACATCCCCATTAACAGCCCTACTTCCACATCTGCATCTCAGCTTCTATCACTAACCACTTCTCTAGGCCTCTCACAGCTTTCAACCTCTGAGACACACAAGGATGGCAATACCCTTGACCTGGTCTTTGTCCGCCTCTGTTCAATCTCCCACCTAAATAACTCACCGCTTCCACTCTCTGACCACAACATTCTCTCCTTCACGCTCACAAATCCTCGACCACCCCAGCGCACTCCTACCTACCACACATTCAGAAATCTACAAGCCATTAACCCTCAGACACTTTCAGACTCCCTACACTCATCGCTGTCCCCAATCTCCTCTTTTTCCTGTCCTGATCTGGCTGTTCATCACTACAATGACATTCTTAAAAGCACCCTTGACCAAGTAGCACCGCTCACCCTCAGAACCTCCAAACACACAGTAAAACAGCCCTGGCTCACATTGCAAACTCGACTTCTTCAGCGATGCTCTAGGAGTGCTGAACGCCTCTGGAGAAAAACCCGCACACCAGAAGACTTCATCCACTTTAAATTCATGTTAAGAACTTATAATGCTGCCCTTCACCTCGCCAAACAGACCTACTTCACCACACTGATCTCCTCACTAGCCAACAACCCCAAGAAACTTTTTGACACTTTTCACTCCCTCCTCAGGCCAAAAGCACAAGCCCCTATCACAGACATTTGTGCTGACGACCTGGCCTCCCACTTTATAGAAAAAATAGATACTATCCGTCAGGAAATCTGCTCTCAACCACCAAGTGCTGTGACTCCCATCCCACCCTGCATTTCCCCTGGCTCACTTTCCACATTTGATCCCATCACAGAAGAAGAAGTCTCCAGACTCCTCTCTTCCTCTCGTCCGACTACATGCACTACCGACCCCATCCCCTCACATCTCCTCCAGTCTCTCTCTCCAGTTGTCACAACTCACCTAACTACAATCTTTAATCTCTCACTCTCCTCTGGCATTTTCCCATCCTCCTTCAAACACTCCATCATTACTCCATTACTAAAGAAACCCGCTCTTGACCCTTCCTGCACAAACAACTACAGACCGGTCTCCAATCTCCCCTTCATCTCTAAACTTTTGGAGCGCCTAGTCTACTCCCGCCTCACCCGTTACCTCTCCACTTACTCCCTCCTAGACCCTTCACAGTCCGGCTTCCGCCCCCTACATTCGACTGAAACTGCACTCATCAAAGTGACCAATGACCTTCTTACAGCAAAACGTAACGGCGACCACTCTCTGCTCATTCTTCTCGACCTTTCTGCAGCTTTCGACACGGTTGACCACCATCTCCTACTCTCTAGGCTCCAGTCACTAGGTATTAAGGACACTGTTCTCTCCTGGTTCTCCTCCTATCTTTCTGACCGCTCCTTCAGTGTTTCGTTCTCTGGCTCCACGTCATCTCCTCTTCCTCTCACTGTCGGTGTACCCCAGGGCTCAGTCCTTGGCCCCCTTCTCTTCTCTCTCTACACGGCCCCAATTGGACAGACCATCAGCAGATTTGGCTTTCAGTACCATCTTTATGCCGATGACACACAACTATACACGTCATCCCCCGACCTTACCCCCGCTGTTCTACAGAACACCACCGACTGTCTGTCCGCAGTCTCCAACATCATGTCCGCTCTCTATCTGAAACTTAACCTCTCCAAGACTGAACTCCTTCTGCTCCCGCCGTCTACTAACCTCCCTAAATCTGACATTTTCCTCTCTGTGGGCGGCACCATAATAACACCCCGGCAGCAGGCTCGCTGTCTGGGTGTTATGTTTGACACCAATCTCTCCTTCACCTCCCATATACAATCTCTTGCCCGCTCTTGCCGTCTACACCTAAAGAACATCTCTAGAATCCGCCCTTTTCTCACCATGGAAACAACAAAATCCCTCACTGTAACATTGATCCACTCCCGCCTGGACTACTGCAACGCTCTATTACTTGGCCTCCCCATTACTCGACTATCCCCTCTCCAGTCCATCCTTAATGCAGCAGCCAGGGTCATCCATCTGGCTAATCGGTACTCGGACGCGTCCGCTCTTCGCCAGTCCTTACACTGGCTGCCCATTCATTATAGGATCCAATTCAAAGTACTGGTTCTCACCCACAAAGCTCTCCACAGTGCAGCACCCCCCTACATCTCCTCCCTCATTTCTATCTATCGGCCTAACCGACTGCTGCGCTCTGCAAACGACTTTCGACTAACCTCTGCACTAATCCGTACCTCCCACTCCCGACTCCAAGACTTCTCCCGCGCTGCGCCAATCCTCTGGAATGCTCTACCCCAAGAAATTAGGACTATCCACAATTTGCATGGTTTCAGGAGCTCCCTCAAAACACATTTGTTCAGAGTGGCCTATCACATTCACTAACCAAAGTCGTTCTATGTTTAAGTGTGTATGTGTAGCCCATTCACTATCTCCATCCATGCCTCACTCCCTCAAGATGGCTGGACCATCATTGTAAATGCACCATTGTATATACACACCTGTACTTTGTATCTCCCCCACCTCATTGTAGATTGTAAGCTCTCACGAGCAGGGTCGGCTTATTTTGCTTTAATTATTGTATTGTTAACGTTGTTACTTATGACTTGTGTTTTGAAACTGTTAAACTGTAAAGCGCTGCGGAATATGTTGGCGCTATATAAATAAAGATTATTATTATTATTAAAGGTCTCACGGTGCAGCGCTAAGCTCATTGAGTCCTCGCAGTTCAGGAGAATGGCTAGGAATGCAACCTCAGTGACCTGCGGTAACCTCAATGACATCAACCTCATTCTCCAGTTATTTTCAGCCTGGACGGTCGCATTTTGGTACTGGCCAGGTTGAAAACTATTTATCGCAGATATATATTACAGCGTGGACAGAACGTCAGACAGGTGAGGGATATGGTTGTTTTTTTTATTTTTTTTTACAGGAGACCATGGCTTCAATTGCCTGGGTGTTAGGCGAGTATTTTTGTTTATCATTTTCTGTTTTTTTACAGGAGACGAGGGCTTTAATGGAATGGGCATTAGGTGAGCATAACTGCGTTTGTTATTTTTATATAAAAAGTAAAACTGTGTGTCTTTTTCTTTCAAATAAAAGGACTTTATTCTGGCTGTGCTTTTATTTACAATATAACTATAGGATTAGTAATAGATAGGTGTCTTATAGACTCCTCTCCATGAATAAGCCGTGGGTTTGATGTCACTGGACGATAGAAAGGTGACATCAACCCCACAAATATGAACAGTGCAAGTGGGAACAGCCAGGCAAAGCGTCAGAATTGAAGCATCTAACAGATGCGCCTTTAACTGGGGAAGCTGCGAGCTGCTATTTTTAGGCCACTCACCAGCCTGAGAATACCAGCTACAGCTGTCTGCTTTAGCTTGGCTGGTTGTCAAAAAATGGCGGTGATCCCACGCGGTTTTTTTTTTGTTTTTTTTTAAATCAGCCTTGCTAAAGCTGACAGTTTTGCCTGGCTAGTTATCAAAACTACAGGGGAATCCACACCATTTAAAAAAAAAAAAAATTATTGCGCTCGTGCCTGCTGATGAATAGTCCCATTAGCCACCACCTGCTTTCACTGTTATTAGCGGCAGCAAGCATAAGCTGATGGGAGTAGAAGTCCCAATACCAAATGTATGTACTGTAGTTTTCTGTGTGTTTTAATACTTTTATACAATAAACGCTTGTTTTTTGCATAACAAGCTGCAAATTGCACTGGTACCATTTTTATTTGTTTAGGTGAAAATGACTTTTTGATTTTTTATTGCGTTTTCCATGACGTAGTTTTATAGTAAGTGTTGATGCAATTACACTGATATCCGGTTTGCAACTTTATTTTTAAGTTTTCCAACTTTTACAAAGAATATCACTTTCTCACAAATATTTTTTTGCATCATATTCTGAAAATCATAACTTTTTCATTTTTCTGAATACAGATCCCTATGAGGACTTCTTTTTTTTATTTTTTTGATCTTTTGTGACTACACTTTAAGTGACGCAGAGTGAACAAAAACGTTAATTCTGGCATAGACTTATTTATTTAGTGTAGCATTCATGGTGCGGGAAAACCGTGGCATATTTATTGTACTGGACGCTATACACTTGGTGACACCAGATGTGGTTTTAGACATTCATTTTTTATATTAAATTGAACAATGTTTAATTCAGAAAATTGGAAATTTTCTTTTACACACAAAATGACATACAATACCTATTAGTTCCACAAAAGGACTGGAAAAAGCATTCTATGATCTGATGATTTTATCTCCAGCCACCGGGCACCGAGGTGTGAGGTGACGGGATGTGGTTAAGAATAAAATCACTTGAGTATTCCCGCTCTCACTACTGTGTCTTTCATCCCTCATGATCACTCGCTGCACAGAGTATCCCCCACTCTGGCCATATCACAATGACAGTTTAGGACACTGCCGCAATGGGACGCACTTTCCATACAAAGAAAAAAAAAACACAAGCCAGTGTGACCAGACTCGATCCCAAGCAGTATCCCTCACCGCATGACTATTGCCAACATGAGCTGTGGCAGTGCCTAGATAGAAGGCCACATAGATCTGCAACTTTCATCACCGATTTTCATTATCAAGACGGACAGCTGATAAACTACCAAGGAGGCTGACCCCCGTGCCGCTCTGTGTGGACACTACAATGTGCAAGATCGCAAAGTGGCCACTGCTCAGTGAGTCCTATGCAGGTTTACTCTGCTGAGTGTCACTTCATTCATTCCACAAAAGCATCACCAGCATTAGGGAAACAGAATGATTAACCAAGTAAAACTAATCATTATGCATGTGTTGAACTACCTGTTATATGCCAACATTTGCAGTCAGGGCCGGCATTAGGGGCAGGAAGACTAGGCATCTGCCTAGGCCCCTGCTTCCCCAGCCAGTGGCATGCCGCTAATAGCGGTACACCATGTAACCGCTATGCGGCCCGGAGACAGTGCGGCCCCCACACCTCCTGCATTCAACTGTATCAGCATCATAGATGCCAATAGAGTTGCAAGCAATGATGGAGGAGAGAGCATCAGATGACACTCCCTCCCCCATCATTCCCCTCTGCCGCAAAAGGTGCCGACGTCAATTCTTTGCGCACATTGCGATATATCCGGAGCTGCATTATACTATCTGGAGGACTATGGGAGTGTATTATACTATATGGAGGACTATGGGGCCCCACATTGTTTAGAATAGTCCCCATTTGCAGCGAATATTCAGGAAGGTGAAGCATTACACTGACAGCCGGGGGCCGTGTAACACCAGAACATAGCAATGCTCCTCCAGCCAGAAGCCGACCCCTCACCCAGCAAGAGGCCGCCCACCCCTCAGCCAGAGGCCAGGCCGCCCACTCAGCAAGAGGCCACCCCCATCCCTGACCAGAGGCCGCCCACCCCCATCCCGGCCAGAGGTCGCCCACCCCTACCAGCCAGAGGCCACATGCCCCCATCCCAGCAGCCGCCCCTCTCCCAGCCAGGGGCCGCACTATTATCAGACGTCTGTAGAAAGCAGTTTAGCTCAGTTCGTATGGACATTACCTGAGGAAAAAGCTGTGCAGACTTTGGTATAATAACTATGGACAGAGATCCCTGGATTCCTTTGCTTTGCTGTTGGAGAGCTTGATCTGCCTCTGTAAAACAAGATGGACAAGTAAGAGTCTGAACAAGGACTTGCTCTCACTTGCGAGGAAATCGGACGAGTGCAATGTGATAAAAAAAAATCGGATTGCACTTGGCTTTCTGCGAATGGCTGCGAGAATCAGATCGTATGCACCCATACAAGTCTATGTGCGTGTGAAACATTGGAGTGCACTCAGATGTCACATGAGTGCAGTGCGATTCCCACGGACGCCAGCAATGGAGGAGATGGAGAAATTACACCGGCATACACCGGTGTGTCTCTGGCCTAAACCTCCTATTATGATGATAGAGAATGCCTCCATCACTGGATAGCAGAATAAATAGAAAATGTCACAGATAAGTACTTTCTCTAGAAAAGGAAGGACATCAAAACAAAAACCAGACTCCATGAAAGATAGTGGGGCCCTCCAGGCCCCGTTGGATTTTTGCCATGTGACAAATTTTCTCAGCACTGGATTTACACCAAACCTAATAGTTTCCCACACACAGGGAAAAAAGCGTATAGGTCCTTAGCACCGCAACATCATTTCTAGGAGGCTCCAACGCGTTGCCTCTTCATTGAGAGCAGCGACTGGTTGAGTTTCACTCTATGGACATTACTGCATACTCCTTACAGACAGCGTAAAAGAGCCCAATAAATCAGAAAGTGACGTTCTGAAGAATCTTTGAGCTGATCACGGATAATCATATTGTATGGGCTGAAATCACATAGCAGGGATCGCTGCTTAACTCCATAAAGCTCAGCTTCCAAACCCACATGTGTCGCCCTCTAGTGTCACCTACAGGAAATAAGAGACGCACTATTGTCAAGTCCAAAACCACAAAGGCACACACAACGTAGCTCTAAAGCTGAAGTGTCCCAGAATGACCGAGCAGCCAGCATGACGGCAGCCCACAAAAAATGTTGAACATTCCTATCGTCTATAGGTGACAATTTGGTTTTTATTTGGCTGCCCAATTATTCACCAGGTAGTAGCATCTATTTTAGCAAATCCTTGAATTTCCAATTAAACACCAACGCTGGGTCATCTTTTCTTAGAACTCTATTTGATGCCGTCTCTTTTTTTTCCCCATACGGCCTCATTCATACATTCAGTTTTGTGGCATATGAGAATAAATGGACTGTTTTTCTCATATGCATAAAAAAAACAACCTTCAACCAGTCAAGCAGTAAAAAATAGCCAGCACTTGGGCACTCGGATAATAGAAGAATGGCATTAGTGGGTTGTCTTTCTTTTTGTGATGGGCTAGTTTGATGCAAAACTCAGATCATAAACACATTTTGTGGCAACAGCACGACCCTACTGACAATTATTGGATGCCATGTTGCACTGTGACCTGGCTGAAGTTACCCACTGGGTGTTGGTACCTCATTCACACATAGCACATTTGAAAGAGTTGCATCTTATTTATAAGCCAAAACGAGGAATGGATCCTCACCACAGGGGTAATAAAATAGAAAGATCTGTATTCACTCCTGATTTTGGCTTTAAAATACTGATGCGTTGTGTGTATGAAGCCTTACCATGGATGTCTTGATAAAAGTCATCTAATAACCTGAAGGATTTTGCACAGGACTTTAACCTAACTTTCAGCAAAATGAATCAGTCTGTAAAGTTTCTATACCATAATGCACTGCTACTTAGGAACTTCTTCTATAGTTCCCATTTACATGGGTAGTCTGGCCTTAGGCTACAAGTCAGCGGTCACTGTGTGACTCCAGACTTGTGACTCCTCATGTTGCGTTCACTGCGAGGGTTCCCTGGTGTCGGTCGCAGGAGAGGGCGGTCACGTTACCACAAGTATGTGATTTCCATACTTCCGGCCACATTCCGACTAGACGTCCTCAGCCTTGGCCTCACTCAATACACTTGCATTGAGTAGGGCTGCGCACATCTTGTCGGCACGTGACTATAAGGGTTTCCCGGTGTCAGCAGCAGGAGAGGGCGGTCGTGTGAACACAATTATGTGATTTCCATACTTCCGGCCACATTCCGACTAGACGTCCTCAGCCTTGGCCTCACTCAATACACTTGCATTGAGTAGGGCTGCACACATCTTGTCGGCACGTGACTATAAGGGTTTCCCGGTGTCAGCAGCAGGAGAGGGCGGTCGTGTGAACACAATTATGTGATTTCCATACTTCCAGCCACATTCCAACTGGATGTGCACGGCCTTGCTCAACACACTTGCATTTAGCGAGACTGCTCATGTCTTGTCGGCATGTGACCACATGTATTCAAATCGCATTCAAATGGTCACACGCCAGCAGCTCCTGGCTCCCAAGAGTCCTCACAGCACGCACGATGTGAGGATTCACAAGTCTGGTGTCATATAGAGTGACAATGCAGACTAGTAGCTTAAGACAAGACAACCCCTTTAATCTTTACATTCCCAGAGACATCAAGGGCTTCATGGTGAGACAACCTATTGGAGCCTAAAAACCAGTCAGCAACATAATCGATGGCTATATAATTCCTATGTGGTCTGTGACATGCGCCATGCCTTGTAATACGGCTGTCCTCCTCATATGTGGCCACAGCTGGTACATGTACTATGGAAAGTATCTATCCACTATTGTTCTATAGCAGAAAAAAATAAACTAAAACCGTCTAATACCTGACAAGCTTGGTAACAACAGGATGTCATCCTCCTCGTAGGTCGTCCTTCTGTATCTGAACTCATAACGGCAATTAAAAGTGGTGTGAGCTGTAGGAAAGGACACAGACAGGAATATATGGAGTCGTTTCAGGACTAAGACCATCTTGTCCTCTAGCCCCATGTATTCTTTTTATGTAGCCACATTCCAAGGGCCGTAACTTTTTATTTTTCCATCAAATGTAGTTCTATGAGCTCTCGACGTTATTTTTATCTTTTTTTTAGTACTGTAGTATAAAGCCATAAAGGGAATATATCAGTAGGATCAACCCTCCTAAGCCTTCCTGGACATGTAAGTCATAGGAAGCTGAAGAAATTGATAGATTGACATCTGATGTCTTATTCCAGAGAAATCCACGTTTTTCTTATAAGTAAATGAGCTATTCCAGGCTATGGGAATAGACTGATCTCATTGAGAATCTGCCTCCAGAGATTGTAAGGACACGTTACCAGTGTGAGACATGTAACTACACAGGACAGCAGAACTGAACTTTGTCTCCTCACAAACACATCTGCTGCAGCTCTCACAGCTCTGCTGTATTACAACCCTGCTTGTGAGTTGGAAGCTGAGAGGAACCTGCAGACGTGTCAGGTATAATCACACACAGCTCTGCAGTGAGATCAGGAGAGCAGAGAGCGGCCATCACACTGGAAACGACCATTCTATTTATAATAATCTCTGGAGGCAGATTCTCAGGGAGATCAGTGTCCCACCCATAGATCTTAACAGCACAGTGAAACATGGGTTTCTCTGGAATAAGACATTGGATCACAGATATCAAGCTATCATTTTCTGGCTGCACATCTTGCGGCTGTTCCACAGCTGCAACACATGAAGGGATTGCAGTTTGCTAAATCTTGATAGTGTGCAGCTACCACACTGTTAGGATGTCCCTCTATTCCATCGCGAGAAGGTGGCCACACGTCAACAAGCATGTGATTTGCATACTTGCGGTCACTTGCTGCCTAGGTTCTCATCGTGTTATATTGAGGGAAGTGGATGAGAAGATAATCGGTATGTGACTGAGCAGAAAATGCAGGGGAATCCTGACAGTGTGAATACTGTATACTGTCAGCTTTGGGCAATCTGCAGTCACATAGAGTAACTGTAGAAATGTATGTGGAGGCTGTAAAACTGCTTTACTGATCAGTGGAGGTCTGACTGCTGGGAATGCCACCCATCATAAAAATTGCTGTGCTTAAATGTAACACTTATGGGTTGCTGCAGCCAGAGACACCTGTGTATTACAGCAGGCTCAGCTCCTGTGCCCGCACCAACTACTGAACTAAACATCCATATGTGAGAAAGCACCCGTAAAAAGTAGCACAGTTATGTCCATATGCAGTAAGGGGTTATAGAGCAGAACATTTTTGATGTTGGATATATAAAAATAAATGTGAATAAAGCAAAGACCATCTAAATATAACAAAATCCCATTAATGATGCAGTCATAGGTGATTCATTAGTCGCATCTTTATCCTGTTATGTTACATGAGATGGCAGCAAAATTCTTATTTCTGTACAATGGAGAACACTTTACTGACTGGTAAGGATGGAGGGACATATAACTAATGGGAACCAGACAATCCCACGTGTCCCTGTGCTTTCCAGACTGACGCTATTAAGGCCATGGATCCACAGACGAGTTTATATGGATCCAAATATATTCAAAGGGCTTCATAGGACATAACATCAATGGCCTAACCCAAGAACAGGATACCAATGTGTAACCGAGGAGGCCCAGAAACAGAGCAGAGAAAAAAGGGGCTGAAGAGAGTCAATATAACACCCAGCACAGCGCCATCCATGGGATTTTGCCAGGTACTGCAGCTCAGCCCCTATAAAGTAAACACTGCAGTTCCAGACACCACTACATAGGGAGCTCAGTCTGCTCTTTTTGGGGGCCCGGCACCCACATATTAGTAATACATGACACTAGGCAGGGGCTTTCAATATGATTTCCTGAAATACATAATGTGCAAAGAAATCATCAGCACAAACGTGACTGAAGCCCCAGAATTAAATACTCACAGTTCAGTACGGTCTCTTTTTCCTTGATATCTGACGCTGGGATTCTCCTTTGTTGTTCTGCCGTCAATGTTCCCTTAGAAAAGATGACTTCTACAGGGACAGTGAGCTGCAGCTGAGACATGGATATAGGTGTGACAACATTAGAAGATATCTGAATTATGTGCACAGCAACCTGCCGGTCCCAGTCCCCACATAACTAAAGGGCTTCATCGCTACACTGATGTTGCTGCCCTACCCCTGGGATAGGGGTTATCAGTATTAGATGGGTGAGGGTCCAACATCCACCAATCAGTGGTTGTACACAGTCAGAACAGCACATCTCCATACAGAGCTGTGATGTTTCACTTATTGGGCTGCTTGTTGTCCTTTTGATACAATCAGTTTTCTCTGTTGCAAATCTTCCAGTTTTCTGAATGCTGATCCCTGTGTAATCCTGCCCACATCACCGATTGGCAGCTTTATGAGCACACTGTGTATAGGCAGAAAGCTGCCAATCAGTTGTGGAGACGTGGTAATACAGAGCAGGAGGACTACATGAAAGGAGACAACTAGTCATGTGGTGATAATCTCCTGCTGATAAAACATTGATTTTGAAAACTAATTGTATCAAAATGACAAACAGCCCAGTAAGTGACATCACTGGAATCAGGGTCTCTGCCCCTACAGATTCCCTTTTGGGGGCTTTTCTCTGATGTGGGATTAACGGCTTCTAGCTCCCGGCTACAAAACCAGTCGAGCGCAGCTTAGCTTTGCTGTTTGAGTAACTCCCATTAAAACGAATGGGAGTTATGGAAATCGCGAAGCAAAGTGAGAGCTGCTCTGTTCGTGTAACTACCGGTGGAGGGGCACAGGTATCAAGAGGTGCAGGACTGGGACCCCCGAGGTCCTACTCTAAATAATGGCCACCCACAGTGCTCACCGGCTCCTGTGCCCAGAACACTGGAGAGAAGGGGTGAACACAGGAATACACGTGGTGCTGGTGGATCGGAGGAGCACTCCCATCATACGCGGGTCACGGATGATTAGTGACCCTGTAAGAAAGGGGCTGCACAGGTGACACAAATGGCGATGTGACTGCCACCTGTGAATGGGGTCACCATACAACCAGCAAGGCACTAGGAAGCACTAGTTCTGGCTCCTTACTGCTCTGTCCTATCTGCCAGCACAGAACCAACAGAGCCATCGTGTACTGTGCACATGGTGCGGTATTACACATGCGGTGTGTATGACGCCATACTCCCGCACTGCTGCTCACCCGCAGGAGGCCCAGCTGTCTGATGTCGGCGTAGGGCAGGGAGGCTCGGTACGTCTCCGTAGTCTTCCACCAGAGCGGCAGTCCGAGCACAGCGGCCATCAGGGCTATGGCGAGCGCGGCCCGCTTCCCGCGGGAGGCCTCTGTGGAGCAGAGCAGACATGGAGCGGGGGTTCTCCTCCAGCCACCCATCCATTCATTCATTCACATGGAATCGTCACTCACCCAGCACTGCAGCCGTCATGGGAGCCGCCATGTTTACTTCCGGCAGACAACGGCAGAGTCACGTGTCCTCCTCTAGTGACTGCACACCTCGGAGCCGGACTGGCGGCCATTTTTCCGTAGCCCAATCCTTGTTTAGGTTAGTGAAGAAGCGCATGTAAAATGTCTACATATAGGGCGACAGGTGGAAGGGAAAAGATCATTCTCTATCGACAAGCAACAAGGGAACCTGAAGAAAGTCGCAGGTGTGAAGATGCAGGCGGCGCCGTACAGGAGGACATCAATATTCAACAGAGTGACTGATCCTAGAAACACTCACATTCAGCCTGTCAGGAACATGAGCGGCTGCCTGATACTGTCCGTCACTTAGGTTATGCTCACACGTTGCGTGTTTGCAGCAGGTTTTATGCAAAGTTTAAGCTGCTGACAAAAAGCAGATTTTTGTCAAGGTACATTTGTCTCTTGTGCACGCTAAATAACATTTAGTGCATAAAAAATAATCTGTTTCTACTTCTTCGTGGTCTGGCACCAAAAACGCATCAAAATCTGGTACCTGCGTTTTTTGCACCGTTTTTGCACTACTTATTGCTTTTAAGTGGGTGAAAAACGCTGAGACAAGTGACCTGCTGCATGAGGCTCTTTGACAAATCGGGGAAAAAAAAAACCCAAGCTTTACGCATGAGATTTCTGAAATCTCGTTGACTGCTGGTACTGTGAAACACAGCTGAAATTTTCCATAAAAAAAGGCCGCAAAAAAACCCGCAACTGTGATCAGGGCCTTATAATCCAGCCCACCTGTCACACTGCTCTCCTGGAAAAGCCATGAGCCGTCAGGTCGCCTCTATAGCAAATTCACCTAATGTTCTGTGCAAAGCCCACTGAAAGGTACAGGTCATAAGCGCATCCAAAGTGTCCCCATGACTAACCCCCTCATGGTGCCCCCAAAATAGATATGCATTATAAGTACCATATTTGGGAGGGCCGGCCCTGCTTTTGTCCCAGATTCCCACGCTCCTTGCGCACATTTGGGGGAATGCCTAACAAACAGTTGTCGAACAGCCACAAGACATGCAGCCGCAGGAACTGCAATATATAATCGAGCACGCCGAAGTCACTCGGTTAGCACCCGAGCAAGCTCAGATAACACCTTATCCGAGCACGTTCACTCATCACTATTTGTTACAGGTCATCGGTGGGACAGAGCAGATCTTAAAAGGGTTAATCTGTAATGTGGGCGGCACGGTGGCTCAGTGGTTAGTACTGCAGCGCTGGGGTCCTGAGTTCAAATCCCACCAAGGACAACATCTGTAAGGCGTTTACATGTTCTCCTTGTGTTTGTGTGGGTTTCTGGTTTTCTCGCACACTCCAAAGACATCCTGATAGGGAATCTAGATTGTGAGCCCCATCGGGGACAGTGATGATGATGTCTGTAAAGCGCTGTAAAATTAATGGCGCTATACAAATGAGTAAAATAAAAAAATGTCAATTATAGATAGGTTTTAGTCACTTTTTCTGGTAGGTGGAAGCTGAATGTTTCCATCAGAGTGCTGACAAACATAAAGGGCTCAAACCAAGCAAGATTATCTCCCAGAATCATCCGAGCTGTATGTAGACACTTGTGATCTAACCTAGGGTACATTATAAGGGTTTAATCAGAACGAAGCTGGATCCTTTCCCTGTACAAATGAGTCATTTGACCACAGAGAGAGGTGATTCAGGACTATGGTCCAGGAGTGGACTCAGGCAGAAGAGACCCCTGTGCAAAACAATACATGGGCCATTTGCACAAATCCACCTGCTTTGGAGTGGCTGCACACGCTACACTGATGGTATGGTTCCATGGTGTAATGGTTAGCACTCCGGCCTTTGAATCCAGTGATCAAAGTTCTATGTCCAGCCTTGATATAGTACATCCGTAAGGTCGCGGTGATAGCGGAATTTATGGATTGCGATGAGCTGATGCATTTTGTTAGTATGTATGTTGTAAGGGTACCAACAAAAGAACAAGGAAAAAGTGTGTGGACAATGACAGTAATTTGAAAGTGGTTCTGATATGCAGAAGTAATACTGCACATCCCCATTGTAGTCCCTATTTGTGTGTTAAATGTTTATGAGTGGAAATTAAAACCATTTTCCATTTTATTAAAAAAAAAAAAGCACAAAGGGTAAATTATTCTAACTGTCAAAAAATGGAAAGAAAGATTCATTCATCAAAAAATTCCCATCACTGTCTAAGAAATTCTGAGGGTTGAACTGATTTGGGCGCTTTCCAGTATTGTGAATCAGAGTCCAAATTGGCCAGAACCATTGTATCCTTATGGGAGCTGTACATGTGCAGCAAAAGAGGATTTGATCACTTACAGTATGGGTATGTTTCCACTATCAGGAAACAGTCCGGATTAGCTGCGTGTTTGACGCTGTGCGTTGGCGCAGCGTCAAACACACAGCATCCAGATGTTACAGCATAGTGGAGGGGATTTCAAGAAATCCCGTCCCCACTTTGCTGTAAAACACGCAGGCGGAAGACCTGCGTTTCCGGACATGCGGCACATCTTTTCAGACCGCAGCATGTCCTAGTCCCTTGCGGCGAAGCAAGGGAAATAACAGGGCTATGCAGCCCTGCAATCATTCCGGATGTGTTCCGGAGGTGTCCTGAACACATCCGGAATGAGCGCGCGTACAGAAGGGGGCGGGGCTTTGAACGGTGCGGAATTTCCCTCCGTCCAAAGCGCTGTGGTTCCGGACCGTGGCCACAGCCACAGTATCAATGAAAAAGACTGTCAGACAGCTATTGTCTCCTCTTAGCCTTCTTTTTTGCAGGCTAACCATTCCCGGATCCTTTAACCGTTCCTCATAGGACATACTTTGCAGACCGGTCACCTTCCTGGTTGCTCTTCTCTGAACTTGCTCCAGTTTTTCAATGTCTTTTTTAAAACGTGGTGCCCGGAGCTGGACACAGTATTCCAGATGAGGCCTGACCAAGAGGGGATAATTACTTCACATAACCCAGTCTCTATGCTTCTCTTAATACATCCTAGAACTGTTTGCCTTTTTTGCTGCTACATCACACTGTTGACTCATCTGCAGCCTGTGATCTATTAGTATACCCAAGTCTTTTTCACACGTGCTGTTGCTTAGTTCTAGTCCTCCCTGTTATAATTTGGTAGCTGAGGAGAGCAGGCAAAAACGGCAATACACCAGAGAGGTTGGAATCTACTGGATTACAGTACCCTGACTAACCACCACAACTAAAGGCAGCCGTGGAGCGTTCCTACGTTGGTCCTAGACGCCTCGTCACAGCCTGAGAGGTTAACTACACCTAAAGATAGAAAGAGGAAAGCTATCTGCCCCGGAGCAGATCCCCAAAGAACATAGGAAGCCCCCAAACATGTAATGGCGGTTAGACAAGAGGAAATACAGACACAGACAGAAAATAGTAAGAGCAAACGTTGGGGCCCAATCTGCCTAGAAAGAAAAAGGATAGGAAGGACACTTACTGCAATCCAAAAAACCCTAAAAAATACCAACTCTACTAATTGCAAAAACACCTGAGATCACACGACCTACCACCTAAATTAGTTCTCTGGTGTAACAAAACTAAGCCGCAGCCACTGAAAAAACTGGAAAAGGCAAATGAACAAATAACAGTGGCTCAGATAAACTGAGAGGAGCACAAGCCCCCGGAGGGGACCTGGCTGACCTCCACAGAAGTGCAGGGAACAATGCAAAAAGCAAGCACAAAAACAGAAAATATCTTATCTGAGAGCAGGAGAAGAGGCAAGACTCAGCAAGCTTCCAAGTGAACCAGGAACCACAGTTGAGACAAGAACAATTCATCACCGGCAACCATGATGGGAGGAACCTCCGTTATATAAGACCAGTCTGTAACTCCTGATTGCCAATCTTCATTGAATGGTTCAGTACTGTTTGTAACCACCAGAGGGAGCTTCTGCTCAGAATTCATTTCTAACACATTCACAACAGTACCCCCCCCCCTTGAGGAGGGGTCACCGAACCCTCATTTGGGCAACCAGGTCGGTCAGGATGAGCTCTGTGATACGCACGGATCAGTCTCCTAGCATGGATGTCCGAAGCAAACACCCAAGAATTGTCCTCCTGACCATAACCTCTCCACTTAACCAAATACTGGAGTTTCCGTCTAGAAAAACGAGAATCCAATATTTTCTCAACCACATACTCCAGATTGCCCTAACCAAAACAGGGTCAGGAGGCGCAGCCATAGGAACCACTGGCTCGACAAACCTCTTCAATAAGGACTTGTGGAACACGTTATGGATCTTAAATGTCCCTGGAAGAAGTAAACGAAAGGAAACAGGATTAAGAATCTCCATGATCTTATAAGGTCCAATGAACCTAGGCTTAAACTTAGGAGATGCAACTCTCATAGGGATATTTCTTGAGGACAACCAGACCAAGTCCCCCACTTCAAACCGAGGACCATCAGTCCTATGCCGGTTGGCAAACCGCTGGGCCCTCTCCTGAGAGAGGGACAACCTCTCCACTACCTGGTCCCAAATCTGCTGCATACGCTCCACAACAGAGTCAACACCTGGACAGACAGAAGCCTCCGTCTGTCCCGAAGAAAATCGAGGGTGAAACCCAAAATTGCAGCAAAATGGAGACATCAAAGTGGCAGAGCTAGCCCTATTATTAAGAGCAAACTCAGCCAAAGGCAAAAAAGAGACCCAGTCATCTTGATCAGCAGACACAAAGCATCTCAGATAAGTCTCCAATGTCTGGTTTGTTCTCTCAGTTTGTCCATTGGTCTGAGGATGAAAAGCCGAGGAGAAAGACAATTGAACACCAAGTTTAGAACAAAAAGTCCTCCAAAATCTGGAAACAAACTGGACTCCTCTGTCAGACACAATGTTCTCAGGAATGCCGTGTAACCGAACCACGTGCTGAAGGAACAAAGGCACCAATTCGGAGGAGGAAGGCAACTTAGGTAATGGCAAAAGATGTATCATTTTGGAAAACCTATCACAAATCACCCAGATAACGGTCATTCTCTGAGAAACAGGGAGGTCGGAAATGAAATCCATAGAGATATGGGTCCATGGTCTCTTGGGCACAGGCAATGGCATCAACAAACCACTAGAGCGAGAGCAAGGCTTGGAGCGAGAGCAAGTCCCGCAGGACTGCACAAATTCCCTGACGTCACGAGACAAAGTAGGCCACCAAAAGGACCGACTAACCAAGTCTCTGGTACCAAAAATTCCGGGATGACTGGCCAACGCGGAACAATGAATCTCAGACATCACACTCTTTTTCCACCGGTCTGGGACAAACAATTTCCCAATAGGGTAGCGCTCGGGTTTATCCTCTGACACCCTTCCAGAGCCAGTCTCAAATTGGGCGAGATGGCGGAAAGAACTACACCCTCTTTCAAAATAACAGCAGGATCAGATAACTCAGGAGAGTCCGCAAGGAAACTCCTCGAGAGGGCATCCGCCTTAACATTCTTAGTGCCAGGAGGAAAGGAAACCACAAAATTAAAACGTGTGAAAAACAAGGCCCACCTGGCCTGTCTAGGATTAAGTTGCTTGGCTGATTCCAGATAAACCAGATTCTTATGGTCCGTGAGGACCACCACCTGATGTTTGGCTCCCTCCAGCCAATGTCTCCACTCTTCAAAAGCCCACTTCATGGCCAATAACTCCCGATTACCCACGTCATAATTACGTTCAGTTGGAGAAAATTTTCGAGAGAAAAAGGCACAAGAGGTCTCTGGATCTCTTTGGGACAAAACGGCACCTGCCCCAATTTCAGAGGCATCAATCTCCACCTGAAATGGCAGAGAAACATCAGGCTGCCGTAGAACAGAAGCAGAAGTGAATCTCTGCTTAAGTTCCTGAAACGCAGAGACTGCCTCAGGAGGCCAATTCACCACATCAGAACCCTTTTTGGTCAAATCAGTCAATGGTTTAACAATAACAGAGAAATTACCAATAAATTTACGATAAAAATTGGCAAACCCAAGAATCTCTGAAGAGCCTTTAATGAAGTAGGTTGGACCCAATCACAGATGGCCTGAACCTTGACCGGGTCCATTTCAATAACAGATGGGGACAAAATGAATCCCAGAAATGAGATCCTCTGTACGCCAAAAAGACACTTTGATCCCTTCACATACAGAGCATTCTTTCTCAAAATCTGGAACACAGTCCGAACATGTTTCACATGAGAGTCCCAGTCATTGGAAAAAATCAAGATATCATCCAAATAAACAATCAGAAATTTATCCACAAAATCCCTGAAAATGTCATTCATGAAGGACTGGAAGACGGAAGGAGCATTAGTGAGCCCAAAGGGCATCACTAGTTACTCAAAATGCCCCTCTGGGGTATTAAACGCCGTCTTCCATTCATCCCCGTGCTTAATGCGAATAAGGTTATACGCCCCCCTGAGGTCAAGCTTGGTAAACCAAGTAGCACTTTTCACCCTGGAAAACAGGTCAAAAATCAAGGGTAACGGATATTGATATTTCACAGTGATATTGTTCAAGAGACGATAATCAATACACAGCCTTAATAAACCATCCTTTTTGGCCACAAAGAAAAAAACGGCACCCAAGGGTGAAGAGGATGGTCTGATATGACCCTTCTCCAATGACTCCTTGATATAAGACTGCATAGCGTCATGTTCAGGTACAGACAAGTTAAAAAGGCGACCTTTAGGGAATTTACTACCAGGCACTAATTCAATAGTGCAGTCATAGCTCCTATGGGGGGCAAGGATGCAGATTTACTTTCGCTAAACACATCAGAAAAATCAGTCAAAAAGTCAGGAACATCCTGAGCCTGGGGAGAGGCAGAAAAAACAGGAGTGTTGGCATTAACACATTGGCAGCCCCAACTGGTCACAGACACAGATTTCCAATCCAAAACAGGATTATGAGACTGTAACCAAGGGAAACCTAGTACAATAATGTCATGCAGATTATACAGCACCAAAAATTTGCAACTCTCCTGATGATCAGGTTCAACCCTCATTATCACCTGAGTAGAGAACTTGGGTTTATTCTCAGCCAAAGGGGTAGAATCAATCCCCAGTAGGGGAATAGACTTCCGTAGGGGTATCAAGGGAAACCCACAACGTTTAGCAAAATCAAAATCCATCAGGTTAATAGCTGCTCCCGAATCAACAAAAGCCTGAGCAGAAAATGTGGACAGGGAGCAAATCAGGGTAACAGTCAATAGAAATTTAGTCTGAACACTACCCAAGACAACTGAGCGTGCAAAACGTCTTCCCCGCTTATGGCAGACTGAAATAGCATGAGAGGCGTCACCACAGTAGAAACATAACCCATTGCATTTTCGAAACTCATGACGCTGTGCCCCAGAAGCCACTCTATCACACTGCATGGGTTCAGAAGCTGGTTCACAAGGCAACACTATTCCACGCATACCTCTACGCTCGCGCAAACGTCTGTCAATTTGAATCGCTAATGACATAGAATCATTGAGACCAGAGGGAGCAGGAAACCCACCATAACATCTTTTACATTCTCTGACAGACCCTTCAGAAAAAGGGCTGCCAAAGCATCTTCATTCCATTTGGTCAGGACTGCCCACTTTCGGAATTTCTGACAATACAACTCAGCGTCCTCAAGCCCCTGATTTAATGCCAACAAGGTTTTTTCAGCTTGATCAGTGACATTAGGTTCATCGTACAATAACCCCAGAGCCATCAACATTACTCAAAACAGGGTCCCCAGGTGTCAGGAAAAAAGCCCAATCCTGAGGATCGCCGCGCAGGAGAGAGATGACAATTTGAACCTGCTGTGCTGCGTTCCCTGAGGACTTAGGTTTTAAGACAAAAAACAACTTACAGTTATTTTTGAAATTCAGAAATTTAGCTCGATCCCCCAAAAATAAATCTGGCATGGGGATCCTAGGTTCCACAACCGGCAACCCTGCAAGATAGGTAGCCATACTCCGAACTTCAGTGGCAAGCTGATCCACACGGCCAGACAACTGTGCAAACTCCATTGAGAGAAAAAAAAAAAAATTCCTCCTCAGCACCCAGAGAAAAAGAGGGAAAAAATGCAACAGAGAAAAAAAAAATTCTGACAAGTTCCCTTTTTCTTTTTCCTTTTACTATCTTTCCCTTCTGTTGAGTACCATATAATTTTCAGTTTGGCCGGTGATACTGTTATGATTTGGTAGCTGAGGAGAGCAGGCAAAAACGGCAATACACCAGAGAGGTTGGAATCTACTGGATTGCAGTACCCTGACTAACCACCACAACTAAAGGCAGCCGTGGAGCGTTCCTACGTTGGTCCAAGACGCCTCGTCACAGCCTGAGAGGTTAACTACACCTAAAGATAGAAAGAGGAAAGCTATCTGCCCCGGAGCAGATCCCCAAAGAACATAGGAAGCCCCCAAACATGTAATGGCGGTTAGACAAGAGGAAATACAGACACAGACAGAAAATAGTAAGAGCAAACATTGGGGCCAATCTGCCTAGAAAGAAAAAGGATAGGAAGGACACTTACTGCAATCCAAAAAAACCTAAAAAATACCAACTCTACTAATTGCAAAAACACCTGAGATCACACGACCTCTACCACCTAAATTAGTTCTCTGGTGTAACAAAACTAAGCCGCAGCCACTGAAAAAACTGGAAAAGGCAAATGAACAAATAACAGTGGCTTAGATAAACTGAGAGGAGCACAAGCCCCCGGAGGGGACCTGGCTGACCTCCACAGAAGTGCAGGGAACAATGCAAAAAGCAAGCACAAAAACAGAAAATATCTTATCTGAGAGCAGGAGAAGAGGCAAGACTCAGCAAGCTTCCAAGTGAACCAGGAACCACAGTTGAGACAAGAACAATTGATCACCGGCAACCATGATGGGAGGGAACCTCCCTTATATAAGACCAGTCTGTAACTCCTGATTGCCAATCTTCATTGAATGGTTCAGTACTGTTTGTAACCACCAGAGGGAGCTTCTGCTCAGAATTCATTTCTAACACATTCACAATACCTCCCATTCTATAGATGTAATTTTAGTTTTTCTTGCCCAGATGTAGAATCTTGGATTTCTCCCTGTTAAATACCATTCTATTAAGGCACTGTCACACTTAGCGATCGCACTAGCGATCACGACAACGACACGACCCGGCGAGATCGCTAGTGCGATCGCTATGTGGTCGCTAGTTAGCTTCCAAACACAAAGATCTCATCAGAGATCAGCGATCTGTATAACGACCTCTGCGGTCGTTGGGAAAACCTAGTCTCGCCTGCGACGCTGGTAAAGTTGTTCATAAAGGGTGTCACACTCAGCGATTCAGGCTCACCAGTGGGACACCAACGACCAAAAAACGGCTCAGAACGTTCATAAGCGATCAGCGACATCGCAGCGGGGGCCACATCGCTGCTACATGTCACACACAGCTGCGTCGCTAACGAGATCGCTACTGCGTCATGAAATCGGTGACTCTTTAGCGATCTCGTTAGCGATCTCGCTTAGTGTGACAGTACCTTTAGTTGCTGCCCATTGTTCATGCTTATCTAGATCCTTCAGAATCCATTCTCTGTCTTCTCTAGTGTTAGCTATTTTTCCAGCTTTGTATCGTTTGCAAATTTGATCAGTTTACCCTCAGTTCCCTTATCCAGATCTTTAATAAAGATGTTGAACAACATCGGGGCGAGGACAGAGCCTTGTGGTACCCCACTTGAGACATTTCTAATTGTGCAACCTTTTATTACCACTCTTTGAGTACGATCACTGAGCCAGTTATGAATCCACCTAACCATCACATTGCTTCATATATTATACCATGTATTGTAGTGCAGCATAAATGATGATCAACTAATGTAAAACCCAAAGACATTAAATGCAGCGCTATGAATTGCAGCAAGCACTCCAGGTCTCCTAATTATCAGCTGGAGGCTGGTGCCGCGCTGGCTGTTTTAACAACTACTTTCCTTTGTACTTAACGCTGCATAGAATAATCAGTTGCCGTCTGAGAGAGTAGTAGCGTTGGATATGTGCCGGTGTATCCCTTTTATATTACTGTCCCTATAATGATCACCAGGACAGAGCCTGAGCCAGTATGTCATATACGTCCAAGAATGTCCATACAAGTTATAATCCATAGGGAGAATAGTCCAAGTGCTGCACAAACATCGTTCCAACATTCAAAATACATATCTTAAACATAAAAGCGGCGCTGCACCATGATCGCTTCTGTAATGTGTATTTAATTATTTGATGGTATACTTAAATTCATTAAAAAAGTCTTATAATGGCGCCGCCACAGAGAGACTCATTATTTTTTTATGAATTTGTGTATACCATCAAATAAAAGGATTATATACACACTATAGATGCGATTATGGTGCAGCGCCTGCCTGCAGAAGGGAATTTTTTTTCCATATATATAATATTCAGTATGTAAACTAGAGGGCAGATCAGTGACCTGTCAGAAGCCATACTGATTAATACCTAAGCAGAGCACCACATGAAGACCCCCCACAAGCCGCCCCGAAGTACGAGCATGTCATTAACTCAAAACTGAAAATAAAGACTAAACAACAACCACAAGACGGATTTCATCAACCAAGGTATCATTTTAATCAGTATAACTGCGCCGACCTGACACTGCCTGTAGGTTAGGCCTCTTTCACACATCAGTTTTTTGCCATCAGTCACAATCCATCATGAAAAAACAGATCCTGCAATTGATGCTGCAGGATCCATTTTTTTCTCATAGGGCTCATACCCATTTGTGGAAAAAAAACGGTCCGTTTTCTGGATGGAAAAAACGGTCCGAATATATGCAATATGTAAAACAAGAAAAGAAAAAGGGCGCATGTGTAGACTCACAGGGCTAATTTTTTAAAAATAGTGCCAATGCACTCACCTGTAATGGTTGTGTGCATCTACACAACCAAGATTAAGAGTGTTATTAATGAGGCTCCGGGTCACTTCTCTCTATTTGTGATGTCGTCCCATCGGTGTTTGCATCAAGCCTCCGTGTTCCTCTGATGGTCACACAATCCCGCTCGACCGGATGACACGTCACCGTAGGTCCTCAGTTATTAACCCGGTGGCTGTAAACCAGAGGTCCTCGATACATCCAAATAAACCAGGCTGCTCCTGCCGCTGTTAACTCAGTATGGAGACTTTTCGCATGTAAACAATGGTGCAGCTGTCTCAAGGGGCGCCAAAGGAATAATGGACAATTTAATAAATGTTAGCCAAACTTTATTCTTCCTCCAATACCACTGCCACAACGCGTTACAATGGTCCAAACCGTCTTCATCAGGTGGGGTAAAATTATGAAAGCTAGTTAACCCTTTGTGAAGGATTACAGCGTGGGACCGGACAGAGCACCGGATAGGTAAGAATAATGTTGTTTTATTATTTTTACTTTATTATAGGAGAGCAAGGGCTTCACAAGGATTAACAGTTAAATAAAAGATGGTCAAAAAAGTGTTTTTATTTCATTAAAATTATTTATTCTTAATGTGTGTGTGTTTTTTTTATTTACTTCAATAGGATTAATAATTGATAGTTGTCTAATTGACAGCTCTCAATTATTAACCTGGCTTAAAGTCACCTTTCAATAGCAAGGTGGCTTTAACCCATTATTAACACATTCGCCACCTCTACAGGGCAATGGGAATAGACCGGCAAAGTGCCAGAAAGGGCACATCTAATTATAGATTTGCCTTTTCTGGGGTTGCTGGGGGCTGATGTTAGTAGCCAGGGGGGGCACAAAATAAATGCACCCTCCCTAGGCTATTATTATCTGAACCCACTCGCTGGCTTTGTCTGTCTGGTTGAGAAAATAGCGCAGGAGCCCACGCATTTTTTTACAACGAATTTACACCATTAATTAACCCCTAGCTGTATGAAATTTTGCACACATACACTCATGTAATTGTTAGTGAAAACCATATATCAAACTACATGTAATGGCATGGTTAACTGTTTGTAAACCATGTGTCATTTCATGTCGGGTCTGTAATTTCACAAAAGCCAGCAATTGAATTAACGGCTATTATACTATGTAGAAGTGTATGAGCTATATATATATATATATATATATATATATATATATATATAATATATATATATACAGTACAGACCAAAAGTTTGGACACACCTTCTCATTCAAAGATTTTTCTGTATTTTCATGACTATGAAAATTGTAGAATCACACTGAAGGCATCAAAACTATGAATTAACACATGTGGAATTATACATTACACTTTACAAAAAAGTGTGAAACAACTGAAAATATGTCTATATATTCTGGGTTCTTCAAAGTAGCCACCTTTTGCTTTGATTACTGCTTTGCATGCAGAAAAGGTGAACGGCTGGACTCTACATGCCTGGTTCCCACCGTGAAGCATGGAGGAGGTGGTGTGATGGTGTGGGGGTGCTTTGCTGGTGACACTGTTTTGGGGATTTATTCAAAATTGAAGCTGTGAGCGGTCCAGCTCACCCCAAACCATCTCGATTAGGTTCAGGTCTGGTGACTGTGGAGGCCAGGTCATCTGGCGTAGCACCCCAACACTCTCGTTCTTGGTCAAATAGCCCTTACACAGCCTGGAGGTGTGTTTGGGGTCATTGTCCTGTTGAAAAATAAATGATGGTCCAACTAAACGCAAACCGGATGGAATAGCATGCCGCTGCAAGATGCTGTGGTAGCCATGCTGCATCAGTATGCCTTCAATTTTGAATAAATCCCCAACAGTGTCACCAGCAAAGCACCCCACACCATCACACCTCCTCCTCCATGCTTCACGGTGGGAACCAGGCATGTAGAGTCCATCCGTTCACCTTTTCTGCGTGCAAAACAGTAATCAAAGCAAAAGGAGGCTGCTTTGAAGAACCTAGAATATAAGACATATTTTCAGGTGTTTCACACTTTTTTGTAAAGTGTAATGTATAATTCCACATGTGTTAATTCATAGTTTTGATGCCTTCAGTGTGATTCTACAATTTTCATAGTCGTGAAAATAAAGAAAAATCATTGAATGAGAAGGTGTGTCCAAACTTTTGGTCTGTACTGTATGTCACAATGACATGTATATATATGTATTATATGTGTTTATAGTAGTGTTTTGTGAGCTGTCAGTGTGATTTTACAGTAGCCGGGGATGAATTGCCGGCTTTTCAAAGGACACTGGTGCATATAAATCGGACAGCACTCGCATGGTGCGAGTGCTGTCCGATTTTTTTATCGCATCCATTGACTTGCATTAGCGATTATCAAGCCAAAATCGCTGCAAATCGCAGCATGCTGCTATTTTTTTTCTCAGACCGATTTCAGCTGAGAAAAAAATCGCAAATGAGAAGTCACCTATTGAATAACATTGGTCCAATTGCAATCCGATTTTTTATCGGCTTGCAATCGTCCGTTTTTGTCTCCAGTGAGTATGAGCCCATAGACTTGTATTAGCGACGGATGGCCACACTTTTTATCTCTCTCTCTTTCAGGGCTTTTCTACAGCATTCTATAATGCTGTAGATAAGCCCCCGATCCGACCCGCAACATAAGAAAAATAAGTTTTATTATACTCACCAGGGGGGGCGGTCCGGGTTCCATGGGTGTCGCAGGTCCGGTCCGGCGCCTCCCGTCTTCATGTGATGTCGTCCTCCTGCTTGCTTCGTGTCGCGCTCCTGCGCAGGCGTACTGATCTGTACTGGTGAGGGCACAGCAAAGTTCTGCAGTGCGCAGGCGCTGGGCCTTTTCTGACCTTTCCCGGCGCCTGCGCACTGCAGTACTTTGCTGTGCCCTCAACAGTATGCCTGCGCAGGAGCCGCGACACGAAGCAAGCAGGAGGATGTCATCGCATGAAGATGGGAGGCGCCGGATCTGCGACGCCCATCGGACCGCCCCCGGGTGAGTATAATTAAACCTCATTTTCTTAACTTTCAGGTCTGACCAGGGGCTTATCTACAGCATTACAGAATGCTGTAGATAAGCCCTGAAAGGCAGGGGCCTCATCTTATAGTGGCCAAAACGAGGTGACAGGTTCCCTTTAAATATGCAAATAGTTTTTTTCAGAGAGGAAGATGAAGAGAACTCTAGCGCCACCTATTGGAAGCAGCAAACCTAAAAGTCAATATTGACTCTTTAATGAGCCTTGCCATATCACTGAAGGGTCGATATTGACTTTCAGGATCGCTGCTTCCAATAGGTGGCGCTAGAGTTCCTCTTTCTATCTGAAGCGACAACTTTCATACCCTGATTGGCACAAAGTGACAGAGATAGTTTTTGTGTTCAATTACACAATGGTATCAACTCTAAGGGTATGGCTCCACATTCAGGATGGCAGGCGCTTTTGACGGAGCAGAAAGTCCGCTATGCCCAAAGCCCCGCCCCTTCTGAACGCGCGGTGGATCACCGCAGCGCTACATAGGCCAGTGCCACATAGGCCGGAGCGTCGCCGCAAGGGAATAGGACATGCTGCAATCTGAAAAGACGCGCCGCATGTCCGTTAACGCAGGTCTGCCACCTGCGTATTTTTACGCATAGTGGAGACGGGATTTCTTAAAATCCCCTCCACTATGCTGTAACATCTGGACCCTGCGTGTTTGACGCTGCGCCAGTACAAAGCGTCAAACACGCGGCGTTTACTGACCGTGGAAACATACCCTAATGCATCTTCTCTTTCAAGAGACGAACCACGAGGACATCTAGTGGCTGAAAAAAAGTAGCAGCTCAAGTACTAGGGATGTTCATTTAACCTTACATAGTAACATACTATTTCCAGGGAACCTGTTAGCTCGTTTTACCGCAATAAGCTGCGGCCACTGCCTTTCAGGGCTTATCTACAGGATTCTATAATGCTGGAGATCAGCCCCCGATGTAACCTGAAAGAGATGAAAAACAAGTTATATTATATTCACCCGGGGGCGGTCCGGTCCGATGGGTGTCGCAGGTCCGTGTACAGCGCCTCCCATCTTCATACGATGTCGTCATCTTCCTTGCTTCGTGTCGCGGCTCCTGCGCAGGCGTACTGATCTGACCTGTAGAGGGCAGAGCAAAGTACTGCAGTGCACAGGCGCTGGGATTCTCTGACTTTTTCCCTCTCTGATACTTTTCAAGAAAGGCATCCAGTCCCTTCTTAAATTTTAGTAGGGAATCACTCATTACAACATTAGACGGCAGAGAGTTCCATAGTCTCACTGCTCTTACAGTAAAGAATCTGCGTCTGTGATTATGGCTAAACCTTCTTTCCTCCAGACGTAGAGGATGCCCCCTTGTCCCCGTCACAGGTCTAAGAGTAAAAAGATCACTAGAAAGGTCTTTGTACTGTCCCCCAGGGCCGCCATCAGGGCATGAGAACCCATACTGCTGTATGGGGCCCGGTGATTAGGGGGGTCCCGCCGCCCGAACACGCAGGTCCGCGCTCGGGCCCGGGGGCCCCCAACATTTTGAGGCTCCCCCTGCTCCCCAAGGGGCCCCCAGCTAGCGGCACATCACGCAGCCGCTATGGGGGCCCCTATGTGGCAGGGGGGCCCGCCTGCCCCCAGCGCCGACTCCCCCCGCCGCTGCTTTGAACTATACCGGCGTCTGCCAGTACAGTTCAAAGCGATGATGGAGGAGAGAGCGTCAGCTGACGCTCCCTCTCCCATCATTCCCTGCTCTGCCTCTGACACAGCGCGCTCACTGTGTGCCGGGCAGAGCAGGAGACAGGAGCTGGGAGCAGCGCTGGCACGAGGATGAGGTGAGGAGTGTTTTTTTTTTTTTTTTTTTTCTAAAGCTGTCAGTGCTTTACTGAACTGTGGGTGGGTGGAGGAGAGGTGAAGGCTGGACAATGTGGGCCCTCTGGCCTCGTATAATGTGGGCCCTGCCGTATACTATGTGGGCCCTGCCGTACAATGTGGGCCCTGCGTATACGTGCTATGTGGGCCCTGCCGTATACTATGTGGGCCCTGCTGGACAATGTGGGCCCTGCTGTATACTATGTGGGCCCTGCTGGACAATGTGGGCCCTGCCGTATACTATGTGGGCCCTGCTGTACAATGTGGGCCCTGCTGTACAATGTGGGCCCTGCCGTATACTATGTGGGCCCTGCCGTACAATGTGGGCCCTGCCGTATACTATGTGGGCCCTGCCGTACAATGTGGGCTCTGCTGTACAATGTGGGCCCTGCTACTATATACTATGTGGGCCACGCTGTACACTATGTGGGCCCTGCTATATACTATGTGGGCCGTGCTGTATACTATGTGGGTCCTGTTGTATACTATGTGGGCCACGCTATATACTATGTGGGCCGTGCTATATACTATGTTGGCTGTGTTATATACTATTGGGAGATATATTATATTTTATAGGGTGACTGTTATATACTTTGTGGCTGTGTTATATACTATGGGGGGCTACGTTATATTCCTTTGGGGAGGCGGGCTGTATGATATTGTATTCGGGGATACATTATATTCTATGAGGGGCTGTATTATATTTATTATATTCTATGAGGGGTGATTGCATCATACACTTAAGAGGGGGCTACATTATACTGTATGAGGTGGATACATTGTATTCTATGGGGGGCTAGATTATATTGTATGGGGGCTTCATTATACTTTTATGAGGGAACTACATTATATTCTATGGGGGCTGCATTATACTATATGAGGGCTACATTGTATTTTATGGAGGGGCTACATTATACTATATAAGGGGGCTCAATTATATTCTATGGGGGTTTACATTATACTCTGTGGGGTGGTTGCATTATACTCTGTGGGGTGGTTGCATTATACTCTGTGGGGTGGTTGCATTATACTCTGGGGTGGTTGCATTATGCTCTGTGGGGTGGCTGCATTATGCTCTGTGGGGTGGCTGCATTATGCTCTATAGGGTGACTGCATTATACTATATGTGGGCTGCATTATACTGTATCGAGGACTATGGGGAACACATTATACCATATGAAGAGCTATGGGGTGCATTATACTATGGGAAGTGAATTGTACTACATGGATGACTATGGCGGTGCATTATACTATATGGAGAGCACTATGAGGAGTGTATTATACTATATGGAGGACTGAGTGTATTTTAATATATTGAGGGCTATTAGGAATGTATTATACTATATGGAGGACTATGGATACATTATATTATATGGAGGACTATGGGGTGTGCACTTTACAATATGGAGGACTGTGGTGCACATTATAATATATGGAGGACTATGTGGTGTATTATACTAAACAAGCAAAATGCTGCATATTCATCGAGTGATTGGTGTTAATGTGTCATTGGTGAGGGCATGGTGCAGAAGTGAAGTTTTTCCATGAAAGGGCGGAGGGATTTTGGAAGGTTTATGTGGTGGAGGAGGAGCTAGGGTGGATGCGGAACTGGGGGTGGAGCCTGGGCGGAGTCTCAAGGGGGGCCCCATAAATTTTGCCAGTATGGGGCCCCGAAATTCCTAGTGGCAGCCCTGCTGTCCCCTCATATATTTATACATTGTAGTAAGATCACTCCTAAGCCTTCGTTTCTCCAAACTAAATAACCCCAAGTGTAATAACCTGTCTTGGTATTGCAGACCCCCCAGTTCTCTAATAACCTTGGTCGCTCTTCTCTGTATCCGCTCCAGTTCAGCTATGTCTTTCTTATACACCGGAGACCAGAACTGCACACAGTATTCTAAGTGTGGTCGCACCAGTGACTTGTATAGAGGTAAAATTATGTTCTCCTCATGAGCATCTATGCCTCTTTTAATGCATCCCATTATTTTATTTGCCTTGGCAGCAGCTGCCTGACATTGGCCACTAAATGTGAGTTTGTCGTCCACTCATACACCCAGGTCTTTTTCAGTGACAGTTTTGCCCAGTGTTTTACAATTAAGCACATAATTATACATCTTTTTTCTTCTGCCCAAGTGCATGACCTTACATTTATCCCCATTAAAGCTCATTTGTCATTTATCAGCCCAAGCTTCTAGTTTACATAAATCCTCCAGTAATATAAAACCCCTCTATACAGAGCCCCATTTGCAGTGTATTTCTCCTTTCAGCCCCTCTATTCAGAGTTTCATCCTGTAGTATGTCACTCCTTTCAGTTCACTGCATACAGAATTCCATCATGCAGTATATCTTCCTTTCTGTCTCCTGTGTACAGAGCCCTATCCTCTAGTATGTCACTCCTTTCAGCCACGCTATACGGAGCTTCATCCTTAGCTTAATAGAATACCTTAAAGGCAGAGTACACATGTAAACTATTAATTAATATGATGTAAAATTATAATGGAGGAAATTCCATCACAACCACATGTGTAAATGGGACATATCGGCAGGATGAATGATTAGAAACAGAGAAAAAAACAAATTCAAAAGATATAACTTAATTCACATTATGTTAGACATTAACAAGTGAGGTAGGGGTAGGGGAAAATAACCAGGGAGAAGCGGACACAGCACAAGTGACAAGGCAAAAAATTAAAATTCTATGAACAATAGCAGCAACTTAAATAAATAGTAAGGTGCCTAAGTGCATAGTTGCAATCATGAGGCCTGATAATATCAGTATACTATATATATAAGTAACCAGTATTACTTTAAAATTATGTGTAATACAATAAAACAAGCATGTACATGTAAAATTGAAAGTTATATAGAAGTAATATAAACCAGGAGAGAAAATAAGGTGAGTAAAGTGCATGTGCAAAAGAATGCCTGAAATATAGTAGTAGCAGGCTACATGAATAGGTTAAGGAAAGGTCGTAGCCCACTTAGTATTGCCACAAAAAATCATTGGTTCGATTGCATGCTGCTACAGAAAGGTATATTTCCACATATGGTACCTGATGCCAGTATGGTTGCCCCTTGGATACGCCCACCCCGACGCGTGTTTCAGTGTCTGCCTTCGTCAGGGGGTGATTGGAACTTTGCACTTCGACACCTTACTATTTATTTAAGTTGCTGCTATTGTTCATACAATTTTAATTTAAAATTTCACTTATGTGGCTGCAGACTTGTGAATCCTCGCATCACGCTCTGCACTGTGAGGATTCACAAGTGTCAGTGCCAGGAATGGTGGTAAAGTGTCCGCAAGTATGCGATATCCATACTCCCGGCCACATTCTAACTAGATGAGCCCAACCTCATTGAATGCAAGTGTATTGAGGTAGGAAGGAAACAGTCTAGTCGTAATGTGGCCGGGAGTGTGCATATCGCATTCTTGCAGTCACATGACCACCATTTCTGGCACCGACACTGGAGAATACTCACATTGCGCGTTATGCGAGCATTCACAAGTCTGCAGTCACATTGAGTGAATGTAGACCTGCAACATAAGGCCATGTTCACATGTTCAGTATTTGGTCAGTATTTTACATCAGTATTTGAAAGCCAAAACCAGGAGAGGAACAATCAGAAGAAAAGTCTAATAGAAACTCGTTACCACTTCTGTATTTATCACCCATTCCTGGTTTTGGCTTACAAATACTGAGGTAAAATACTGACTAAATACTGAACGTGTGAATGTGGCCTAAGGCCAAAAAAAATCCTATAACATAGTTGATGCAAATCTCTTAACCCTGTAATCTATAATATATGCACATACTTAAAATAATCCTGCTGTACCTATACATCCCATTGCTTATACACTGCTCAAAAAAATAAAGGGAACACTTAAACAACAGAATATAACTACAAGTAAATCAAACTTCTGTGAAATCAAACTGTCCACTTAGGAAGCAACACTGATTGACAATCAATTTCACATGCTGTTGTGCAAATGGAATAGACAACAGATGGAAATTATTGGCAATTATCAAGACACACAATAAATTAGTGGTTCTGCAGGTGGGGACCACAGACCACATCTCAGTACCAATGCTTTCTGGCTGATGTTTTGGTCACTTTTGAATATTGGTTGTGCTTTGACACTCGTGGTAGCATGAGACGGACTCTACAACCCACACAAGTGGCTCAGATAGTGCAGCTCATCCAGGATGGCATATCAATGCGAGCTGTGGCAATATGGTTTGCTGTGTCTGTCAGCGTAGTGTCCAGAGGCTGGAGGCGCTACCAGGAGACAGGCCAGTACACCAGGAGACATGGAGGGGGCCGTAGGAGGGCAACAGCCCAGCAGCAGGACCGCTACCTCCGCCTTTGTGCAAGGAGGAACAGGAGGAGCACTGCCAGAGCCCTGCAAAATGACCTCCAGCAAACCACAAATGTGCATGTGTCTGCACAAATGGTTAAAAACCGACTCCATGAGGATGGTCTGAGTGCTCAACATCCACAGATGGGGGTTGTGCTCACAGCCCAACACCGTGCAGGACGCTTGGCATTTGCCTCAGAACACCAGGATTGGCAAATTCGCCACTGGCGCCCTGTGCTCTTCACAGATGAAAGCAAGTTCACACTGAGCACATGTGACACAGTGACAGAGTCTGGAGACGCTGTGGAGAGCGATCTGCTGCCTGCAATATCCTTCAGCATGACAGGTTTGGCAGTGGGTCAGTAATGGTGTGGGGTGGCATTTCTTTGGAGAGCCGCACAGTCCTCAATGTGCTCGCCAAAGGTAGCTTGAGTGCCATTAGGTACCGAGATGAGATCCTCAGACCCCTTGTGAGACCATGTGCTGGTGCGGTTGGCCCTGGGTTCCTCCTAATGCAGGACAATACCAGACCTCATGTGGCTGGAGTGTGTCAGCAGTTCCTGCAAGATGAAGGCTTTGAAGCTATGGACTGGCCTGCCCGTTCCCCAGACCTGAATCCGATTGAGCACATCTGGGACATCATGTATCGCTCCATCCAGCAACGTCATGTTGCACCACACACTGTCCAGGAGTTGGCGGATGCTTTAGTCCAGGTCTGGGAGGAGATCCCTCTTGAGACCATCCGCCGCCTCATCAGGAGCATGCCCAGGCATTGTAGGGAGGTCATACAGGCACGTGGAGGCCACACACACTACTGAGCATTATTTTTACTTGTTTTAAGGACATTATATTCCACTTTAATTTTGTGTGTGACTCCAAATCTAGGCCTCCATTGGTTAATAAATTTGATTTCTATTGATGATTTTTGTGTGATTTTGCTGTCAGCACATTCAACTGTGTACAGAACAAAGTATTCAAGGAGAATATTTCATTCATTCAAATCTAGGATGTGTTATTTGAGCGTTCCCTTTATTTTTTTGAGCAGTGTATATTGAGCAGTGCTATACATCTATTGTCACCATTCACACCTGTCCTTGTGCTCAATGGAGCCTCAGCCAACAATTTAATTTTTCCATCTCAGAAACGCACATAGAGCAAATATCATAGTGGACAAGCAGTAGGTTTTTTGGTTTTTTTTTTTTGGGGGGGGGGAGATAAACACATGCGAATTGAGGTAGAGTGATATCCGTGAGCAGGTCCTATGCTGATCCAATTTGTAGATCAGACTTGGCCATTCAAGTCTGTGGGGATCTGTGAGACACAGGGGCACTGCACACCTCTTAGGTGAGAAAAAAAAAAAGCAGAAGAGAAGGAATGGAATGGAAAAAATAATCTGTCCATTTCTCATGGATGCTAACAGTCACACGGATGTTGGAATCTAGCCAGTCACAAGGATGTTGGAATCTAGCCTAACAGTTCTTCCTCTTCTTTTTTGCTGCTATTTAGCTACATGGAGCGTTGCGTAACTTGCGTTCCTTATAGCTAAATAGCAGCAAAAAAAGAAGAGGAAGAACTGAATGAATGAAAGTTACTAGTTTTTAATAGCTGGTTAGCTTTCAGCAAGAGAGGAAGAAATAAGAATACATCGATCATTGTGAGCTATCTTATTTGTATTTATTTCTTTGATTCCCTAATCTCGGCTACCCCATTTATAACAATTAATACCCTGTTTATACAGACTATTCCTAACAATGCCCACTGAGCAATCTGTAATAAATCATTCAGTATGCACAGGCTGCCATTGTTCTCAGCCGCAGAGATTTTGTTTACACAGGACAATGTGCTGCCGAGAAAGATGATCTTTTGTGCAGCAGAAAAGATCATTTCACTCGACAAGCGTTTTGCTTATTCATCGGGTTATTGGCAGTCTGTGCAGACTACAAAATTATCGGGAAATGAGTGTTCACAGGAGCGTTTGTTCACAGTCGTCCTGCAATGTAAACTGACCCTAAGGCTACCTTCACACATTAGTTTTTTTCCATCATGTAGGATCCGGCTAGTTTTAGAAAAAATCTACCGCCGGATCCGTTTTTTTCTCACTGACTTGTATTAGCGCCGGATTGCACCGCATGGTCTCCCGTTTCTTCCGGCAAAAATGTTAATACCGGCGTCTGGAAAAAACATCTCTAGTAAAGTTTTTTTGTCTGCGGAAAAAAAACGGACAGCACCGGATGCGGTGCTTCCGGCTTTTTGCTACAATGGAAGTCTATGGGCGCCGGAATGTGCCGGATACGGAAAAAGACGGATCCGGTCACCAGATCTGGTTTTCAAGTCTGAGCATGCTCAGATCCAATTGGACAGCCCCCAAGAACCGGATCCGTCGTAAAACGGATAGGAAAATGGACGAAACGAATGGAAAACTGATGAAACGGATCAGTTTTTTCTAAAAAGCGCCGGATCCTGCCTGACGGAAAACAACTGATGTGTGAAAGTAGCCTTAGTGGGGAAAGACTTGACCGCTTGAATATCATTGTTACTGGTGCAGCGTGGTCTGGGACTTTCTCGGAAGGTGTGAATATGTTCAACAGCATTTTAGTCTAAGGGTATAGACTAGAATAGAAAGGCAAAGTGCCAGAAAGGGCGAATCTAATTTCAGATTTGCCTTTTCTGGGGTGTCTGGGGGCAGATGTTAGTAGCCAGGGGGGGCACAAAATAAATGCACCCTCCCTGGGCTATTATTATTTGCCCCCACTCGCTTGCTTTGTCTGTCTGGTGGAGAAAATACAGCGGGAGCCCACGCATTTTTTTCAACGAATTTACACCTTTAATTAAACCCTACATGTCTGCAACTTTGCACACATACACTCATGTAATTGTAAGTTAAAACCATATATCAAACTACATGAAATGACATGGTTAACTCTATGTAAACCATGTGTCATTTCATGTCGGGTTCTGTGATTTCTCAAAAGCCGGCAATTGAATTAGCGGCTATTACAGTATGTAGAAGTGTATCAACTATAAATATATATATGTATGTGTCACAATGACGTATATATAATATATATATATATATATATGTATTCTATGTGTGTATATGTATTGTTTCTATTCTCTATTAAAGCTGTCAGTGTGAATTTACGGGGATGAATTAGCAGCTATTATACTATGTAGAAGTGTATGGCCTATATATATATATATATAATATATATATATATATATAATTCTTTGCTTTTTGTGTACATTTTTTTTACAATGTGATTTTTACATGACTTTTTACATAGAGATAACTGCTCTATGTAAAACGTCATGTTAAAATCACATTGCATACAGATGGAAAACTGATGGAAAACGCATGGTGCGATTTAAAATCGCATGCACATTGCATGACATCTTACTAGAATCGTACCGTTTTTTCCGTCCAGAAAACGGACCGATTTTTTTTTCACTAGTGGGTATGAGCCCTAACTCAGATTTTAGAAAAGATTTTTCCATGTTACTTGTTATGTTCACTTCAGTAGCAAATGCTAAGCAAATTGTGAACACAAGCAAGTCAGTGAATCAGGCACAGAATCTGGCGTTTTGGTTGACCTGACAAGATATTTTATGTAGGAGGGCAGTAATGCCATCTGTCAAGTTGTAATGAACAAGTAACTGTGTTTTATTAGTTAAATAGGAAATAACTGATATTCTTACTGAAGTGGCTTTAACTCCTTAGCGACTGCCGATACTCATTAAAACGGCAGCTGCTAAGGGCATTTATTCTCTCATTGCCATTTTGGCGATCGGGAATAAGGCTGTAGCGCCCCCCATAGACGGAAAATCTCCAGGATCTGATGATGTGATCGCCATTATTCAGTGAATAACGGCTTTCACAAAAAAAAAAAAAAAAGTGTGCCGGCTGTTTCAATGACTTCTCTCTCTTCTGACATGGTATACATGTCAGAGGAGAGAGAAATGATGCCCCACAAGACCACTGATATCTCTGCCATCCCCCGGTCCCTCCTGATCAGTCCCCCGGGCTGGAGTAATCTTCCTGGAAAAAAAAGGCGGACACATGCGCAGTGCCCGGTACCCGGCAACATTAGAAATTTTTTCCTACGGATTCCTTTTGATCATTGTGATATACCCTATCACAGTGATCAAAACAAAAAAAAATAGTAAATCAAATCCCCCTTTATCACCCTCTTAGATAAAAATAAAATGTTTTTTTTTTTCCATAGTTTGCAGTTGGGCTTAGGGTTGGGTTTTTTCAAACGTAAAACAAACAAAAAAAAAAAGACGACATGACGGCTAGTGTTGAGCGCAAGTGCTCGCTACTCAAGTTTGCATCGGGTGCTCGGGTTTACACGGAGTATCGCGGATCCCTACATGTTTGTTTTTGGGATGTCTAACAGCTGCAAAACGTGCAGGACAGGGACTCGAGCATGTCACTTGAGCGCCCACGATATTCGGTGCATACCCGAGCACCCGATGCAAAGTGGAGTAGCGAGCACTTGCCCTCAACACTAATGATGACATATTCAATATGACAACCTAATGTTATCAAATTCTGTGTCGCACCTGTAGGTTCGAAATGCTCACTATACCCCTGGATAAAATCCTTGAAGTGTCGTTTTCAAAATGGGGTCACTTCTGGGGGGGGTTTCCACTGTTTAGGCACATCAGAAGCTCTCAAAATATGACATTGCGTCCTCTAATTATTCCAGCAAATTTTACATTGAAAAAGTCAAATGGCGCTCCTTCCCTTCCATGCCCTGACGTGTGCCCAACAGTAGATTTCCCCCACAAATAAGGTATCTACGTATTCAGGAGAAATTGCACAACAAATTTTGAGGTCCATTTTCTTCTTTTACCCTAGTAAAAAAGCTTTGGTCTTACGCAAATTTTTTGTGCAATAAATTAAATTTTCATTTTTTCCTTCCACATTGCTTCAGTTCCTGTGAAGCACATGAAGGGTTAATAAACTTCTTGAATGTGGTTCTTGAATGTGGAGCACCTTGAGGGGTTACATTTTTTAGAATGGTGTCACTTTTGGTACTTTCTGTCATATAGACCCATCAAAGTCACTTCAAATTTAATGTGGTCCCTAAAAGAAAAAAGAAAAAAAAAACTGTTTTGTACATTTTGTTGGAAAGATGAGAAATCTCTGGTCAACGTTTAACCCTTATAACTTCCTAGCAAAAAAAAATTATGTTTCCAAAATTGTGCTGATGTAAAGTAGACATGTGGGAAACGTTATTTGTTAACTATTTTGAATAATACGACTTTCTGATTTAAAGGAGTAAGAATTAAAAGTTTGAAAATTGTGAAATTTTCACCAAATTTCCATGTTTTATTTTTCACACATAAACAAATCATATCGAAGAAATTTTACCACTATCATGAAGTACAATATGTAATGAAAAAACATTCTCAGAATCAGTGGGATACTTTGAAGCGTTCCAGAGTTATAGCCTCGAAGTGACAGAGGTCAGAATTGTACAATTTGGCTTGGTCATTAAGGTCAAATTTGGCTTGATCATTAAGGGGTTAAGCTTTGGGAAATCACTGCAGGATTGGAAATATTTACAATCTTATATAACTTTATGATGAGAGTAGTGTAGACTTCACAGAATTCTGGACATCTGCTTTGAATGTACAGCTGAGAATTTATAATCATAATCACCTTTGTACCACTCAATCTAAGGCTGATAGATAGGCAAAACAATACAAAATGTTTTTTTGTATAGGGTTATATAATAGAGCATAGGTGTCAAGCTCAAGACCCGCAGGTCAAATCCGGCCTGTCATATCACTGTGCGGCCCGCGAGGTGAGGACACACTTCAACACTGCTCCAATCAGCTCTCCATACAGGGAAAGTGAAGAGCCAGTCGGAGCAGTGTTGAAGCTCAAAATCTAAGATGTCAACCGTCCCTTGCGCTGGCGCCACCCCCTCTACAAAGTACTGGCTGCATTCTATGTCAACACAGTCATTGAGTAGTAGAGCCGGCGCAGGAAGCTGATGCCATCTTGGAATCTGAGCAGATGCAGCCAGGATGGGCAGCGCCAGCACAAGGAACAGATGTCATCTTTATGAGTGAACAATGCACTCCGTGAGCGCAGTCTGCCTGCACAAACGGCGAACGCAGTCAGCCATAAATTGGCCAATTCACGAGTCCAACTGCTAGCAACAAGGCGGACCCTAACCCTAACAGGATTCCTCTCCCGAGCTTAAAGTCTAGAATTAGGTTTGGGATTGCTGGTCAGTCTTTTGGTATTTGTAATACACGCCTTCTGACTGAGCTTCTCCCATCAGCCTAAGTTAGTTTTAACTAAAGCTTGATCCTACCTGCCCATATAATTGTAGGTCTTAAGCCTTGGAGTGGCATCATGTTAGGCTTAGGGTCCAAACAAAGGTTTGGCTGTTGGGTTCACATGAGTTGACCAATTTTAGCACTAAGTACCTTCATTTTTTTAACATGTTTTCTATAGCAGTAATGAAATTTGGAACGGTTCATAATTCCCTCCACTTTGACTAAAGCCCCATTTCCAGCTAATGAAAATTCATACAATAGAAAATGACAAAGTTCTTTTCTTTGTCCACATATTTCTCATGGATTTACATTAAAAAAAAAAATCTTAATTTATAATCACCAGTGTGTAAGGTTCTATGTATATATTCCTGAAACTCAGTTTGTTCGTCAGCCATTTTACTTTCTGTCTTGCTGCAGCTATCTTGCCCTCAGTCAAAATGGAGTTTCCAGCTTGCATGTTCCCGCCCTGATTCTCTCCTTTGCTTCTTAAGCAGCCACAGCTGAGCAATCAGTGCTTCAGAATCTAGCCTGCAGTGAACCTGTGACTTGACTCCTGTAAGCCTTGGACCTTGTACTCCAGCTATTCCTACTGAGGAACTCTGAAGCACTTGTGGACTCTGAACCCTGCTCTTTGAAAGACCCACGTTTGCATGGACTTACGGTAACAGAGAAGAAGATCCTGAATCTGTATTGGAGAGTGATTGCTGAGCTTGGATTACTCTGGCCTGCTGTGTCTCCTGTTTCTGTGTCTGCAAACTGTGTGACTATTTCTGCCAACTTGTATGAAGTAATACAGGACTTTTCTATATCAAACCTGTGACTCCTGTGTTTTCATCGCACCCAAGCACAAGACGCTATATGAACTGTACTACATACATTACAAGATTCTGAAGCCAAAACGTTAGTGTCTGCTGGGTCTGGAAGGCTGTGTCTGCTGTACTGTGGATATCAGACGTCCGGTTGTACTTTCTGTGATGACAGTGGTTGTGACTTCTCACAACCATTCCAGGTGAGCAATTCCCTTAAGTTTTTTCTTTTTGCAGTGTTACCACAGGTAAACACTATTGTTTTTTTTTTTTTACTTTTTTTCCTTTCTTTTCTCTTTTTTGTCTGCTGTAACTCTGGATATCAGATGTCTGGTTGAAACTTTCTGTGATGATAGTGGTTGTGACTTCTCACAACCATTCCAGGTGAGCAGTTCCCTTAATTTTTTTTTCTCTCTGCAGTGTTGCCACAGGTGAACACTATTGTTTTTTTTTCTCTCCTCTTCTTCCAGTAATCCTGTCTTAAAAGATCTGGAAAATGGAGGCCCGCATAAAGGAACTTTGCGGAGTGACTGATAATATCCTTGCAGATTTGCAGAATATAAAGACCCGTTTTACAAATCTACAGGACCTCAATAATCACAATTTGCAAGTGGTTGGACAGACTACCCAGGATTTGCGAGCCAGGATTGAGGTTCTAGAGGGGCGAGTCCAGGCTCCTGCCGTAGCCCCGAGTGCTGGGATTCCCAAGTTGCCCCCTTTTCGTTTTGGCGGTGAACGTGAGAAATTCAGGGGATTTATTAATCAATGCAATCTTTTTTTTTCTGCACATGCTTCACAATTTCCCACTGAACGATCTAAGGTGCTTACTATAATTATGTTGCTTACCAACAAGGCTTTAATGTGGGCAAACCCTCTGATTGAGACTGAGGATGATTGTTTGAATCACCTTGATGATTTTATTTCAGCCATGGGGCAGGTGTTTGATGACCCCAATCGAGGTGCAACAGCTGAAGCAGCCATGTTAGCTTTGCGCCAAGGTAAGCACTCGTAGCTGAATATGCCTTGGATTTCAGGAGATGGGCCCTTGATACTACCTGGGACAGTTCCGCCAAAAAATCTATTTTTCGAAAGGGGTTATCTCCACTGATTAAGGATGAACTTGCTCGTGCCGACCCTCCCACTGCGTTAGGTGACTTTATTAACTACTGCATCCGTATTGATACTCGTCTGACTGAACGCAGGCAAGAGAGATGGTTCGAAAGCAATCGTACTAACCTTTTCCTACCTTCCTCTCCAGCTAAGGAACCTTTGAGTAGGATTACACGGGAACCTGAACCTGAACCCATGCAGGTAGACTCTTTACAACGACGGGTTAGTGATGCACGCAAGGAACATCGTTTTAAAGGAGAATCTATGTTTCTATTGTGGTAAGTCAGGGCACTTCATTATAAACTGCCCCAGCCGTTCTCGTAAGACTACTGCAGCACTCATTCATTGTGAGTGTTGCGAGAGGGGATCTGTCAGGTCCGAGCCTCAGGCTCCAGAGAGATCTGCAGCAACAGATCTTGATTTCTCGGACTTAAACTCCGTTACCTCTGAGGACGTTGACTGTGTAAACGCTGCCATTTTTCAAGTTTCCTCAGCGGTTGTCCCAGCTGAGTTGTAAGAAAAACAATTCTCATTGCTTTTTTTCCATCAAACTCTGGGTTGACTCAGCTTGGGTGTCTAGCTCTGCTATGATCGACTCAGGGGCAAGTGGAAATTTTATGGATGTCTCCTTTGCTCTGAAACAGGGAATACGTTCAGTGAAGAAGGCTACTCCAGTACAGATGGAAACTGTGGATGGCTCCCTGCTGACCTCTGGACCAGTGGATCAGGAAAGAGAGCCTTTGAGGGTTCTTATGGGTAAAGATCATCAAGAGAAACTGTCCTTTATGCTTATCTCTTCTCCCCACTTTCCCATTATTCTAGGGCTACCATAGCTGCAGGCTCAGAATCCTACCATTAACTGGGAGACCAAGGAATTACACTTTCCAGAGAAACAGATGAGTCCAAAAGTTTCAGCTTGCTCTGTTCCTAAAGGAATCATGTCAGTCCCTGAACTACCAGCTGTATACCAGGACTATGTGGATTTATGTGACAAGAAGAACGCTGACCAGCTTCCTCCTCACCGTCCATATGATTGTCCAATTGAATTATTGCCTGGAGCAGAGATACCTTTTGGTAAGATCTACCCCTGGCGGGGCCCGAGCTAAAGGCTTTAAAGGATTACATAGATGAAAATCTAGCCAAGGGCTTCATACGCCCCTCTTCATCTCCTGCAGGTGCACCCATCTTCTTTGTAAAGAAGAAAGATGGATCTCTGAGACCATGCGTAGACTATAGGGAACTCAATAAGGTTACTATTAGAAACCGTTATCCATTGCCTTTAATCCCTGAGTTATTGGAGAGAGTGCGACATGCCAAAATTTTTTCTAAACTAGATCTTCGTGGGGCCTATAACTTAGTCCGTATTAGACCTGGGGATGAATGGAAGACTGCATTCAGGTCACGCTATGGACACTTTGAATATCTAGTTATGCCTTTTGGTCTGAGTACCGCCCCAGCCACTTTCCAACACTTGGTGAATGACATCTTCAGGGATCTCCTAGATACATTCGTGGTAATTTGGATGATATTCTAATTTTTTCTAACTCCACAGAGGAACATCATGGACATGTGAGAATGGTCTTGGAACGTCTAAGACAAAATCATCTTTACATCAAACTTGAAAAGTGTGAATTCCATAGGACCGAAATTCAATTTCTGGGGTATGTACTGTCTACACAAGGAATTAGTATGGATGGAAGCAAAACCCAAGCCATCAAGGATTGGCCAAGTCCTAGAAATGTGAAGGAGGTACAGCGCTTCATCGGGTTTGCCAACTTCTATAGACGTTTCATTAGAAATTTCTCTGAGGTAGTGTCACCTATCACTCAACTTACCCGGAAAGAGTCTAGGTTTTCCTGGACTCCCCAAGCCCAGGAAGCATTTTCCCGTCTAAAAGATAAATTTACCACTGCACCTATCCTAGTACATCCCAACCCCGAGCATGCCTTCATAATAGAGGTGGATGCTTCAGACTGTGCCGTTGGAGCTATACTCTCTCAGAGAACAGGTGAGAAGAATGTCTTGCATCCCTGTGCTTTCTTTTCCCAGCAGTTGTCTTCGGCTGAGAGGAACTACGATGTGGGCAATAGAGAGTTGTTGGCCATTATTGCCGCCTTCAAAGAATGGAGACACCTTCTTCAGGGAGCTGCACAGCAAATAGTCGTCCTGACAGACCATCGTAACCTTGAGTTTATCAGGTCGGCTAAGTGCCTGACTCCTCGCCAGGCTCGCTGGAATCTTTTCTTAAACCAATTTAATTTTATCATCTCTTATAGACCAGGATCGCGCAATGGAAAGGCTGATGCACTCTCTAGGATTTACTCAGCAGAGACACGTCCAATTACTCCTCCTAAGACTATTCTTCCTGACTCTAGATTCCTAGGAGTAATTCATAATCAAGACCTACTTAAGGACATCAAGGAAGCATACCATGCGGATTCCTTTTTGGCACAACCCCCAAGGGACGTAAGTCTTGTCTTTAAGAATGGTGTGTGGATTCAGGGACAACGTCTGTATATTCCTGAAACAGTCAGATTAAGAGTATTGCAACTCATTCACGATTCCAAGATAGCTGGGCATAGAGGAATTCTAAAGACACAGGAATTTCTTTCTCGTTTCTTTTGGTGGCCCACTTGCAGGAAGGATGTTTTGAATTATGTCACTTCATGTGAGGTCTGTGCAAGATGCAAAACACCTCGCTCCTCACCAACTGGTCTGTTACAGCCTCTTCCCACCCCGTCCCGCCCGTGGGGATCCATTTCTATGGACTTCATTGTGGAGTTACCAACCTCTCAGGGGAAGAACACCATTCTAGTGGTGGTTGACCGTCTAACAAAGGCAGCTCATTTTATCCCTTGTGTCGGCTTACCCACTGCAAAACAGACATCAGATTTGATGATTAAAGATGTGTTTCGCTTACATGGAGTACCGGATGAGGTTATTTCGGATCGAGGGGTGCAATTCACTTCTAGGTTTTGGCAAAATTTCTGTGCAGCATTGGACATTAAAGTAAACCTTTCTTCTGCTTTTCATCCCCAGACTAATGGACAGACCGAACGAACCAATCAAACCCTGGAGCAGTATCTCCGCTGCTTTATCTGCCACCTACAGGATGATTGGGTGGATCTACTTCCATTAGCTAAGTTCTCGTATAACAACTCTCAGAGTGCCTCCACTAAACAGTCTCCTTTTTACTCTAATCTAGGTTATCATCCTAACATTCTACCACGATTTCCCATAGAAACGCCTTTACCAGCAGTGGCTGAAAGAATCACATCTTTACAGAAGAATATGGATCTTCTAAAGGAAAATCTGGAATCGGCTCAAGAAAGGTACAAGAAAGCAGCAGATAAATTTCGTAAACCTGCACCAGCTTTCAAGGTAGGAGACTTGGTCTGGCTGTCAACCAGAAATCTTAAGTTAAGGATTCCATCGTCTAAGTTGGGACATAAGTACATTGGACCCTATAAAATCAGTAAAATTATAAGTGCCGTTGCTTGTCGTCTTCAACTGCCCAGAACTATGAGAATCCACCCTGTCTTTCATGTATCCCTACTAAAGGCTGCGACACCCAATACGTTTCCTGGACGTTCCTCTCCTTGCCCTGACCCAGTGCTAGTCGATGGTCAGGAAGAATTTGTGGTGGAAAGGATTTTAGATTCCAGGTTGTATAGAAATCAGTTACAATATCTGATTAAATGGCAGGGCTACCCAGTGGAGGACAACTCATGGGAACCGGTCAATAACGTTAATGCTCCTCGCTTGCTCCGTCAGTTTCATCAGAGGTACCCTCACAAGCCTGGTCTGAGGTCATCCGGAGGTTGTCCTTAAGGGGGGAGTAATGTAAGGTTCTATGTATATATTCCTGAAACTCAGTTTGTTCGTCAGCCATTTTACTTTCTGTCTTGCTGCAGCTATCTTGCCCTCAGTCAAAATGGAGTTTCCAGCTTGCATGTTCCCGCCCTGATTCTCTCCTTTGCTTCTTAAGCAGCCACAGCTGAGCAATCAGTGCTTCAGAATCTAGCCTGCAGTGAACCTGTGACTTGACTCCTGTAAGCCTTGGACCTTGTACTCCAGCTATTCCTACTGAGGAACTCTGAAGCACTTGTGGACTCTGAACCCTGTTCTTTGAAAGACCCACGTTTGCATGGACTTACGGTAACAGAGAAGAAGATCCTGAATCTGTATTGGAGAGTGATTGCTGAGCTTGGATTACTCTGGCCTGCTGTGTCTCCTGTTTCTGTGTCTGCAAACTGTGACTATTTCTGCCAACTTGTATGAAGTAATACAGGACTTTTCTATATCAAACCTGTGACTCCTGTGTTTTCATCGCACCCAAGCACAAGACGCTATATGAACTGTACTACATACATTACACAGTGTGAAAAACATCTTGGCTGCAACGCAGGCTCCATGAAGCTTCCAAGTTGTAGTCAGACCTTCAATACGGACTGTCAAGCGCACATGAGCGCTGCAGTAAATTACACAGCTGTGTAAAAGATGAAGAATATAAAAAGTGCCATTTTCTATTGCATGTATTTGCTGGCAGTTTAAGGGACAACTTATTTTTAAGGTGTGAGACTAGTATAATAGTGTAATAAAACCATTTCTCAGTTTTTCCAGCTTCTGAAAAAACATCTCCAAACCATAATGATGCCTTCACCATGCTTTACTGTGGGTATGGTGATCTTTTGGTGATGCACAGTGTTATTTTTGCTCAATCTTTAATTTTTAGAATTCTGTCTAAAAAGTTCATCCTTGGTCTCAAGAGGTCTCATTTAGGTTTTTGGCATAACATTGCTGAGCTTGGCATCAGTCTTTCCATCCTACCCCACAGGCCGGACATATGAAGAATAAGGCCGGTGTCACACGAGTGTGATGCGAGAAACTCCTGCAAGTCTCTCGCATCAACACCCGGCACTGCCGCCGGCACTCGGGACTGGAGTGTGTGGCTGCATAAAAATACAAGCTCCGGCATTTAGGGTCGGTAGCAGAGGCCTCCCTAGACGGAAAAGACATCTCCCTACCCCTGACCCTTACTGTGGCCTTGACAACCGGTGAATCCCAGTTTGTTGAGTCGCCGTATTTGGATTCTGGGACAGCCGGAAATTTTATCCTCCAGGCTGTAGTGGATCGGTTCCAAATTCCAGTTCATCTGCTCAAGAACCCCCTGGCAATAACATCTGTCGATGGGAGAACTCTTCAGGAGACTGTTCGTCTGGGTACTGAGCCGCTTGAGGCCCGTATTGGGATGCTTCATACGGAGAGGATTGTCTTCTATGTTCTTTCCCACATGTCACATCTTTCTCCAAGGCCTGCCATGGCTACGTCAGCACGAACCTGTGTTGGACTGGAGAGGTGCTCCGCTGGAGACATTCCTGTCATAAGACGTGCCTGGCTCCAATACGTCTGGCTAAGGCCCCGTCTTGTCCGGCATCGCTGCCTGGTTTGCCATCTGCCCATTGGTCCTTTGCCGATGTTTTTGACAAGAAGCAGAGACTTTGCCGCCCCCACAGGCCATATGACTACCCTATCGACTTGATTCCCGGATCTACACCCCCTAGAGGCTGAATCTACCCTCTGTCCCCACCTGAGACTCAAGCTATGTCGGACTACATTCAGGAGAATTTGGCCAGGGGGTTCATTGAGAAATCCTCCTCTCCTGCTGGGGCCGGGTTTTTCTTTGCTAAGAAGAAGGATGGATCACTCCGACCCTGTATTGCCTATCGAGGTCTCAACCAGATCACAGTGAAAAATAAATACCTTATCCCACTGATTTCTGAGTTGTTCGACCGATTAAGAGGTGCCAGTATCTTCACCAAATTAGACTTAAGAGGCGCCTACAATCTAATCCGCATTCGCCGGGGAGACGAATGGAAGATGGCTTTCAACACCAGGGATGGATATTATGAATACCGAGTAATGCCCTTCGGTCTCAGTAATGCATCTGCAGTTTTTCAAGAATTTGTCAATGACAACTTCCAGGATCTGCTGTGTTGTCGTGTATTTGGACGATATTTTGTTTTTTTCCCCGGATCTGGCCTCCCACAGACAAGCAGTTCGGCAAGTTCTTCAGCATCTTAGGGAGAATCGCTTCTACGCCAAGTATAATAAATGCGTTTTTGAACAGTCCTCTCTTCCCTTCTTGGGTTACAGTATCTCGGATTCTGGACTCAGGATGGATCCTGAGAAAGTCTCTTCCATCCTTAAATGGCCGCTGCCCATGGAAGTCAAAGCAATACAGCTATTCCTTGACTTTGCAAATTTTTATTGGCAATTCATTCCTCACTTCTCCACGCTGACCGCTCCCATTTCTGCTATGACCCAAAAGGGAACCGATCCAAAGGACTGGTCCTCCGAGGCTGAAGAGGCCTTCCACTCTCTTAAACGGTCCTTCTCCATCGCTCCTGTCCTACATCGCCCGGACTTAAACAAGCAGTTTTATTTATAGGTGGAAGCATCCTCATTAGAGGCTGTAGCTGTGCCTACCCAGAAGTCCTCCTCGGGTCGCCGCAAGCCCTGTGGTTTCTTCTCTAAGGCCTTCTTTGATCCTGAGCATCACTACTCCATCAGGGACTGAGAATTACTCGCCATTAAGATGGCTTTGGAGGAGTGGCGATACATGCTGGAGAGCGCAGTCTATCCAGTGGTCATCTACACAGACCATAAGAACCTGGCGTATCTCCAGTCCGCCCAGAGACTTAATCCACGCCAAGCTAGGTGGTCTTTGTTTTTTGCCCACTTTGACATTCTTGTCACCGGACTGGAAATGTAAAAGAAAGTTAGAGCGGATGCCCTCTCTCGCTCTTTTCTGTCCGAGGTTCAAGAGGAGGATCTACAATTTAAATCACTGAACCATCCAAGATGGTCACTGTCACTCCAGTCAGTCTGTCACGAATTCCACCAGGGAGGACTCTTGTGGCTGAATCTGAGAAGGAGCGAGTTTTGTCTTGGTGCGACTCGTCCAAGGTGGCTGGGACAAAGGAAGACTCTACAGTTGATTTCTCGCCACTACTGGTGGCTGTCCATGAGGAGAAAGATCTATACTTATGTGGCTGTCTGTCCAATTTGTGCCCGCAATAGTCCCCAGACGACTTCATGCCGGTTCTTTTCTGCAGTTACCTGTACCATCTGCTCCATGGCAGCACATAGCTATGGACTAAATTATGGATTTGCCAGCATCCGTGGGTTGCACCGTCATCTGCGTAGTCGTGGATCGCTTCTCCAAAATGGCGCACTTTACCCCATTATCTGCTCTTCCGTCCGCTTCAAACATATTTTCCGCCTGCATGGATTTCCTCGTCACATTGTGTCCGATAGAGGTTCGCAGTTCACTTCCAGATTCTGGCGAGCTCTCTGTAAACATCTGGATATTGGCTTGGATTTCTCATTGGCCTATCACCCCCAGTCCAATGGGAAAGTGGAGCGTGTCAACCAGGTCCTGGGCAATTACCTGCGACACTTCGTCAATGCCCACCATAATGATTGGGTGAAATTGCTTCCCTGGGCTGAGTTCTCGTACAACAATCATGTTGATGAAGCCTCAGGAGACTCTCCAGTCTACATTGTGTTCGGTCGGTAACCCGAGGTCCCCTTCCCGGTGACGGTTCCTTCTGATGTCCCAGCAGCAGATGTCCTCTCCAAGGACTTTGTGAAGTTGTGGGAGGACACCAAAGCCGCTTTAGAAGCATCCTCTGCCCGTATGAAGAGACATGCAGACAAAAGGCGTCTGGATCCTCTGTGCTTCCATCCTGGTGACATGGTATGGCTCTCATCCAGGTACGTCCGGCTGAAGGTTCCTTCTTACAAGTTGGGTCCTCGTTTTATTGGGCCTTTCAAGGTGTTGAAGCAGATCAACGAGGTCTCCTATAAATTGAAGCTACCTCCTTCTTTATGGATTCCAATTCCTTTCATATCTCTACTAAAGCCGGTCTTCCCGAGTCCCTTCAAGGATCCAGTACCACGCCCATGCCAGCAGCCTCGATGATGTTTTTGAAGTGGAAAACATCTTGGCCATGAAGAAGGCGAGAGGCAAGACCTTCTTCCTCATTGACTGGAAGGGATTTGGTCCCGAAGAGAGATCCTGGGAGCCGAAGGAGAACATTCACGCTCCGATTCTCCTCCAGAAATTCCTTGATGGCCTGACAGGCAGGGTCTCTGGCGTGTCACTTCACTCACTCATGCTGCGGTCTTCCTTTACCCATGCTCTGCAGGCTTCCAGCCGGTCCTCTAGCCATGTCCTTGGGGCGCACATGGGCACTCCCGCCCTCTTAAAGGGTCAGTGCATGCACTTGCTATTTCCTCCTCAGCCAATAGCTGTGGGACATTATGTATATATTGCTTCCTCCCCACTGAGGAGGTGCCTGAGCAACTTTCCTGTTTTGCAGTCTAAGTTGTGTAAGGTTGCATACCAGACCCTGCTGCACTCTGGCGCAAATACCGCCTGCTGCACTCTAATACTAACTTTGCCAGCTGCTCCCTCCAGTCTGTCCTCTGGGTAAATCGGGAGCCAGTCTAACCTCATCATCAGAGGCTCTAGTGAATAGTCAGGTGTTCGCTTAGCCACGCCCCTCCAGGCTCTCCACGGTCTGTGCACAGTCGTTCCACAAACTACGTCCATGACATATCTAATGCCTTGGAATTTTTTTGTGTACCCTTCTCCTGACTGATAATTTTCAACAAAGATATGCCTTTGCTGTGTTGTAAGCTGTTTAAAGACAATGGTTTTACCTGTAAAATGCTACTAAGAAAATGTCAGGAAAATCTTACTACTAGAACAGTTAAACTTTATATGGAGTTAATCAGAAAGTGTACCAACTGCAGAAGAAAGTATTATACACTTTAATCTCACTAACGACTTATTTATTTAGTTTACAGATATAAAACATGTACAAAATAAAAATCAGCCTTGGCAAAGCCGGGTTCACACCTGTTTACATTCATGGTCTGAGTATAGACAGAGCGGCCATGAGGCTCCTGACCCAAACTAAAGCTGATTAGATTGGGTCATGAGACCTGCATCGTTCTGGAGACTGGGGTCCATACTTGGACCATGAATGTCAAATGTTTGAATCTGGCCAAAGTTGGAGTCTTGGAGATCTGCTTGTTTATGGTTTTTAGAAGAGGGAAAATTTCATGAAAAGCCAAGGCCATTTTCTGTGGGATCATCCATTGATAGAAACTGCAGAAGATAAATCTGAAGGTTATAAATTCATGATAACCAGACACTTTCTTTTTAATTCACTAGAGTTTATTTCTTTGACTATTTGGTACATCAGTTGCATACAGATAAAGACAACACTATTTTCACAATGCACAGGCTTTAGTTAGCTACCCTGCCTTGAAGAGGGTTTCTGCTCTTTCATTTCCAATTTATGTGTTGAGAGGTCGGTCAGTTTTCGGTGGAGAAAGTAGCACAAAAACCAAGCAATCTAAAGATGTACCATAAAGTGTTTGACCTTTGACAGAACAAAGCCTGGTGGGAAAGTATGGATCACTGAGTGTCTTTCCAAGTCATTATTACAGACTTCTAGATGGGGTCAGAATTGTGTAGGTGACAGAGGGTAAGAAACCAATATAACTAGTCATCCAATTGTACATGTGCTCAACGTTTCCTTCAGCTACCTAGCAGAAGGCGTGCTTTGCCAGGTATATCATATATATTACCTATGTAAGCTTTCCATTTTTCTTTAAAACTGCTCTTAATATATTATTAGGCCTCAAAAATAAAGAGATCTAGTAGGAAAATATTCAACAGAACCAAGTGAATTACAGTGCAAGACAGGAGTCAGATCCAATCGTTGCACCCAAGATCCAGCCCTAACAGCAGAGGCTGCAAAGGGCTCCTCCTGGCAGTGGACAAGCATGAGGAGTGAGGTGGGAAATGGCTGTGGCTATTCCAAACTTTGCTTGTGAGGAGTGTCCATGTGGATGCGCTTGTAGGGCAGGGAAGCAGAGTGGAGTTGTTCTGTAGGTCAGTGATCGTCACACCACCATACTCAATAGGCGTGATTGGCAACATATAGGGACTGGCCAGCCGACCCGGAGCCATCTCCGCTATGCTCATACTCTCCAGCAGCTGCAAGTCCATTGGCCTTTAAAAAGAAAGAAATGAAAATATTTGTTACAACATCACAGTTTTATCTTGTTCATAGTCATACGAGTGACGAGTTCCTCTACATGTATTATCGCTAGTTTTATGGAGTCTTGACACCTTTCTTGTTGATGAACTCTGCAGAGTGTTCAGCCTCAGAAGGGTATGAGCTCAAAGGGTATGTAGCCTGTGCACCAAGCTGCCCCTTGGTTTCTGGGTTTTAACACTAGAGATGAGCAAACTTGTTCGGGAAACGTTTACCGAATCTGAATGTGCCATATTTTGCGCCGAATTTATGTTTGTAAATCGTTTCCGAACATATTCACTCAAAGATGTAGAGATGAGCGGATATGTTCGGAAACGATAGCCAAGCATAAATTCGGCACGAAATATGGCAGATTCGGATTAGGCAAATATCCCAAACAAGTTCGCTCATCTCTATTTAACACGACTATAAAACATATCAAAAATGTGCGTTAGGATATGTGTGCACAACATCTTGAAATGCGCCTGCAAAACCCTAAAAATAACACCAAAAAGAATCAACACATGCACAGCATGTCAAGTTAACACGGCAGTGCATGGGTAACATCTTCTGTAACTTCTTTCAAACAATTTAGGTTTTGAAAGCCATGAAGTGGCTAAATTAACAGACCAGACCATTCTTCAGGCAGATTCTGACATTATCTTATGTATAAACACACACAATACGATCCTTCAGGAATAAGAAGGCTGGCATTTTACAGAGGCTTTTTCCTATAGCAAAAACTATGCAGGTATCTAAAACGTTGTGTGCACATACCCTTAAAGGGAATCTGTCACCGGGATTTTGCCACTTAATCAGAGAGCAGCATAATGTAGAAACAGAGACGCTGATTGCAGCGATGTACCATTCATTGGGCTTGAATCAGGGTCTTTGCAGTTTTAATAAAATCACTGTTTTATCAGCATAGACTCACCATCATTAGAGAACTAGTAAACCTGCAGCCAGGTAGTCAACCATACCTCCACCACTGTTTGGTAGCTTTGTACACTGTGCATAGGCAGAAAGCTACCAATCCACAGAACTATAAGCCCTGTAGCAGAGAAAACAGTGATTTTATCAAAACAGCAGCTAGCAGCCCAGTAAGTGACACATCACTAGAATCAGGGTCTCGGTCAACATTAGGCTGGTAGGAAAAACCTAGTGACACGTTTCCTTTACAGAATTTGGATTCCTTTAAGGGATTTTGTTTTTAATTGCAGCGAAAATAAAATGTTTAGGGCACAATTCATCAACTCACAGATGTACAAAAATGTTGTGACTTGGCTTTTTTTAAACCAGTCCTGGCCAGCTCCACCAAAACGGGCAGAGATAGAGGGGACAGAGTGGGCGAACACAACATGGCAAATTCAGCTACATTTATTATCTAAATGTCGCCACTGTGGTGGCAGGAATTCCTTCTGAACTGTACTCCAGTCCCTGTGCACGGCAGCTGTTAAAAGGCGCCAAAATTCATGTTCCGGCTTTATGAATTTGGCAAATTTACTTAGCTTTTGTAAGCGCTTTCCCAACCCCTGAACTGCTGCCGCTATGCACACAAAGAGCAGAGTATGGATACAATAGAAAGTCAGAAGCTTGCGCTTTATAATGTATTCGTACTTCACGCCGCACGCAAAAGGGAAGAACTATGTGCTTCTGCCTTAAGGTAGACACTTGTCTGGGGTGTACTCAGGACATGAACCTGCAGACATGGAAAGTGCCTATACAAAATGTAAAAGTCTAGTTACCCTTTATGTGCATGTATTTTTAGACTGATATTCCTTCCAATACTCTGAGTCCATTGGTGAGCTAGTTCTGACATTTAGCACAGCACATCACAGAAGGCAAACTGTCCACATTTTTTTTTTTACAATCAAACCCAGCTAAAGCCTAAAATATATGAAATCATTTTAATTGTATGTATGTGTATTTAGCTCTTTCAAAGACAAGTCCAGGAATATCTTTAATGGAGGAGCGGAACGGCCATGTACTGAGAATCAGTGTTTGAACCCTTATGTAAATGAATGTGAAATGCCATTTGTAGATCTGAAACCTCTGTCACTCCAGCTCTGTTCCCTTTCCAAGCGCTACCTCCTCCTGCTCCTTTGTAACACAGCATAAAGGCTGTCAAGCAGGAGGCAGCGCTGGTCGGGGAATAGAGCTGGAGTGACAGATGCTTCAGATCTCCAAATAGTTCTTTAGCCTTATTTGCAAGTCAACGTAAATGCTGATTTCTCAGCAATAAAGGAACGGACTGGCCATGTAAAAGGTACTGGACTTGTCTTTGAAAGAGATGCATGCACATATAAATTCAGTCCCTTTAACTGCATGTATTTTGGGCGAAAAGTAAGTTTGCCCATTTGGTATAAAATGGAAACAGATTTTAAAAGCCTCCAGGGATGTGCAACACAAAGTTTCAGAAGAGTGAAAGATCTTACCAATGCCCGTTTCAGGAACTCTTCAGTAGCATCGTGTTCATTCGCTCTCTTTCCACGCCAGGCATTTAAAGCCGAGGCCTGAAGTGCTCGTCCATAGGAGAAAGTGAGAGCCCAGGGTCTTGCTAGAGGACAGTTGTTGATTGCATTTAGGTTAATGGTGGCCTCCTCCTCGCTTTGTCCACCAGACAAGAAAGTAACACCTAGGAACAGAATGAACTCTCAGCATCCATGTCATCCTTTCTAGATGCAAAGAACCTTACAGTCATGGACAAAAGTTTTGAGAATGACACAAATATTAATTTTTACAAAGTCTACTGCTTCACTTTTTCTAATGGCAATTTGCATATACTCCAGAATGTTATAAAGAGTGATCAGCTTAACAGCAATTACTTGCAAAGTCAATATTTGGCTAGAAAATGAACTTTATCCCTCAAAACACATTTCAACATCATTGCAGCCCTGCCTTAAAAGGACCAGCTAACCTCTTTTCAGTGATTTCTCCATTAACACAGGTGTGGGTGTTGATGAGGACATGGCTGGAGATCAATCTGTCATGATTAAGTAAGAATGACACCACTGGACACTTTAAAAGGAGGCTGGTACTTGGCATCATTGTTTTCTTCTGTTAACCATGGTTATATCTAAAGAAACACGTGCAGTCATCATTGCAATACACAAAAATGACCTAACAGGGAAGAGTATCGCAGCTAGAAAGATTGCACCTCAGTCAACAATCTATCGCATCATCAAGAACTTCAAGGAGAGAGGTTCCATTGTTGCCAAAAAGGCTTCAGGGCGCCCAAGAAAGACCAGCAAGCGCCAGGACCGTCTCTTAAAAGTGTTTCAGCTGCGGGATCTGGCTACCAGCAGTGCAGAGCTTGCTCAGGAATGGCAGCAGGCAGGTGTGAGTGCATCTGCACGCACTGTGAGGCGGAGACTCTTGGAGCAAGGCCTGGTCTCAAGGAGGCAGCAAAGAAGTCACTTCTCTCCAGAAAAAACATCATGGACAGACTGATTTCTGCAAAAGGTACAGGCAGTGGACTGCTGAGGACTGGGGTAAAGTTATTTTCTCTGATGAATCCCCTTTTCGATTGTTTGGGACATCAGGAAAACGCCTCATTCGGAGAAGACAAGGTGAGCGCTACCACCAGTCTTGTCTCATGCCAACTGTTAAGCATCCTGAAACCATTCATGTGTGGGGTTGCTTCTCAGCCAATGGAATCGGCTCTCACAGTCTTGCCTAAAAACACAGCCATGAATAAAGAATGGTACCAGAATGTCCTCCAAGAGCAACTTCTCCCAACCCTCCAAGAGCAGTTTGGCGATCAACAATGCCTTTTCCAGCATGATGGAGCACCTTGTCATAAAGCAAAGGTGATAACTAAATGGCTCAGGGAACAAAACAGAGATTTTGGGTCCATGGCCTGGAAACTCCCCAGATCTTAATCCCATTGAGAACTTGTGGTCAATCATCAAGAGACGGGTGGACAAACAAAACCTAAAAATTCTGACAAAATGAAGGCATTGATTGTGCAAGAATGGACTGCTATCATCAGGATTTGGTCCAGAAGTTGATTGAGAGCATGCCAGGGAGAATTGCAGAGGTCCTGAAGAAGAAGGGTCAACACTGCAAATATTGACTTGCTGCATTAACTCATTCTAACTGTCAATATAAGCTTTTGTTACTCATATGTTTGCAATTATATTTCTGTCTGTGATAAAAACATCTGTCAAACACACACAAAAACCAGAGGGCAGCAGATCATGTGAAAATATAATATTTGTGTCATTCTCAAAACTTTTGGCCATGACTGTACAACCTCCCCTTACCGGCAGTGGATTAATGCAGTAACTCAATATACAGATAGATAATCGCTGATGTCGTCCTATGTCCCCAATTCAAAGGGATTGTGCCAGACATGTGGCTTAATATGCTTTGGTTTTCAAGCCAGTGTCCACCAGCTTTGTCAAATAGGCAAATTCATAAGTAGCAGTGGCATGCCTTACACCAGAAAACTTACTCCAGTCTCTGGAGAGTGTGATGAAGCGCACGCCACTTTTCAGACACACTTGATCGATTTAACGTCGTGTGTCTCCTAATGGATCATGATACAGTAAAGATGTATATCTTTGTACCGTGTTAGCCAGTAGATAGAAAAATATTTAGAGTTGAGAGTCCTCAGTGGTTGATACCTTTTAATGGCTAACTGAAAAGATGGTAACAAATTGCAAGCTTTCCAGACTACTCAGGTCTCTCTTCACCTGTCTGTCTTGCCTGATGAAGAGACCTGGTAGTCTGGAAAGCTTGCAATTTGTTACCATCTTTTCAGTTAGCCATTAAAAGGTATCAACCACTGAGGACTCTCAACTCTAAATATTTTCCTAATGGATCAGACAGCCGTTACTCCAGCACGCCTCCTCATTAAGACCAGGGAGAACCATGTTAGTCTTGATGAATTGTTGAGGAACTGATATTAGCAGAAAAGGAAAACAAATATTGGTGGAGTGATGACTAGTCACTATAGATACTGACCAACATAACATAGGGAACCCTTTACCTGGGACTGCAGGGGGTACAGTGCGGCGCAGGGCAGTCACGGTGGCCATGGCAATCTCTTCTGCAGCATATTTCTTAGGGCAAGCATGGCCAGCAGTCACCATGTTGGGCTTCAGTAGTGTTCCCTCCAAGTAAATGTGATGATCACTAAGAGCCTTGTACACGGCAGCAAGAACCTACATAGGATATAAGAATTTAGAATAAGACGAGAACTTCAAAGTGAATGTGCCAACTGAAAACGATTACACAATTCTCAGGCGTATTTGAGATTTATTTTTGACCCTACTCCATTGAAACTCATTCCTGCACTCTTCACCTCCTGAGGAAGCTTTAACAAACAGTGAAACCGAAGCAGGGGACTTATTATTTTCTGCACCCCAGACACTGTGTCCACAATGACTAAAAGGTGTATTCTTCTACAGATTCTTGTTCATATATACACACACACAAAATATGAATAGGAAAAGGATATGGTCCATTTAATTAAGTGTTCCACTGAAGCATTATTTTATTTTTTTTTATCTGCGATTATATCATTGCTACATATTGTGACAGCGGGTACCTCATCATTATTCTCATATTAGATTGTTGTATGATTATATTTATAATGTGAATAAGAGCTATTTATTATCGTTTTGATGTTTAATGCAACGTAAAGGCTTGTAGTATGCATAATGATTACACAAGTACCATTCTTATGATCTACCATGTTTCACGAAAATAAGTCAGGATCTTATATTAGTTTTTGCTCTGAAAGATTAGGGCTTATTTTCTGAGGAGGTCTTATTTTTTTCCATGAACAATCAACATTTATTCAAATATTATAATGTCATCTCACACATACGTATTTCTACACACTGCACATACTGGCCAGCCTGGCACCTCTTCAGCTCCTCTAGGCTCTTGCAGTTGAAGGACATTTGGTGACATCATGGTCGAATCCCCAAACTGTGCCATGAAGTCATTAAGCAGTCTCTACTTCAGAATACAAAATGTTGGTTGGCCCCTAAAAGACTGACCCTGATTATGCCTCCCCCCCTCAACCAACGCCGACCCCGACTGTAACTTGGGCTTATTTTTGGACTAGGGCTTATATTTCAAGCAAACTACAAAAATCCCAGCAAATCACGCTAAGGCTTATTTTCAGGGTAGGTCTTATTTTCTGGGAAACATGGTACTGGTGATGAGAGAGGAGGAAGAGAAAAAAGTAAGGAAGGGGTGCAAAATATATTTACCGCATCCCAATCACAAACCTTTTCAGTGACATACTGGCAGCGTTTCAGGTCATGGTCTCCATCAGGAAGGATTTCAGGCTCCACAATGGGAACAATTCCGTTCTGCAGAAAAGAAGAGCACTGTAAACTGCACATACAGGTTTATCCACTGCATATTTTCATATAATAACATTCTTTGTTATCCCTGCCACAGACAGGATTACACAATAGCCCATTTACCTGCTGGCAGATGCTGGCATAGCGAGCAAGTACATTAGCATTCTCCATTATAGCCACAGAAGATGGGGTGTGCTCGCTGATCTTAAGCACACATCTCCATTTTGCAAAGTCGGCACCATCCTTCTTGTACTGAGCACAGCGCTCGGACAGGCCATCCAGACCTGTAAGAGGAACAGATAAGGAAGAGTAAAAATATATATTACATAAGACACAAATCAGGATTAAACACATCAACCTTTAAAGGAGATTTCTGGTTGTAAGAAAAAAAAAAAAAAAATTTCCCCACTTTGGCGTTGTCATCCTTACCCACCGCAACTTTGTTTTTTTCCCCATCATAGTAGCACGAGGTCACATTTGCAGGACAAACTACATGTTATTGTGCCATAATTCTTTTAAAACTTTTTTTTTTTTTTTTTTTTTTAATTTCCCTTTTTACTTTTACTCTGAACAACCTTTTGTAGGAAGGTAACCCGTTAACTGATTCATGCTGCCCAAATTGAGGCCTCGCCCCCAACTTTCCTAGGCAATTGACAGATCCCTCCCAATGTACACAAATGAGACATAGAGAATGAGATTTTTAAACCGTACTTTCTGTGAAATGCCAGTGCATTACGGGTGAAGAAAAAAAAATTCTAATTATATATATATATATATATATATATATATATATATATAACACACACACACACACACACACACACACACACACACAGTACCTGGCTGCAATTGAGCAACCAGACTGATTCATGGCTTCCAGCACAAATCAGTTGACAGGTTTCCCTTACGAAGGAGATTGGTTTAGGAAGCAGTTTGCTTGGTAACATAGATAAAAAATTAAAGGACAGAAATCCACAAAGTTGAAGCTCTTCCTTGATGAATAAAGCTGTGGTCAGACCTCTACTCTGTGCGGTTATATAATGGAATCTTTTTCCTTCTCTAGGACAAAGATCTCTTCCTCCTGCTGCTTGGGTGATCATATCGGCTTCTTATTGAAGTAGGAGACTGCTTGGAAAGCCCACGCAAAACGTGTGTCAGGGTGTCACCAATTTGCTGCAGGGTTTATACGCAGCAGCCTTATTATGTTCAGTCACATGTACTGTCTTTTATGCACTTTCGTCACATTAAGGGTGTGTGATGTTACCCGTATGGATACAAACATACTGTGTTTACCAAATATTACTTTGTAAACTGATGCTTTTGTACATAGGTATGGATCATCATTTTAGTCATTGGTATTTCAATGTGGTGTTTATTGCATACTGGTTATATTTTACTGTATTTGTGGTGGCTTCTCTTCATTACACGGCTCATATGTAACTACTTGCCTTGAAACTTATATTGCACCCCTCTCCCTTCTCTTTTTTTTTACCATCAGTAGTTTTTCATGTGCTGATCATCTCTGCACCATTGTCTGTATCGTCCACATATATTTTTTTTTATGAATAAAACTTTTGAATATATTCTATATGTTGATTTTGTAAACAAAAACTCTTGTAGGTAGTACATTATCAGGCGTACCGTGATTTTTACAGGGTAATGCTTCCCACTTCAAAAAGAAGGAAGGATTGAAAGAGGAGTCAGGTAAGGCCTCTTTCACACATCCGTTTTTTGTGTCAGGCATGATCCGGCGAACACCTAAAGGGACGGATCCGGCGCTGAAATGAAAAACTGATGCAACGGATCCGTTTTTTTGCTGGATCCGACCTGAACTTTTGAATCCGGAAAAAGAGGGTTTTGGATGGTGGAAAATGTAGTAGTAGTAGTAGTCCCTGATTTCCAGAATCCGGATCAGACTTTTGACGGATTGCATAAAAGTCTGATCCGGTTCCATTGACTTCTATTGTTTCCAGCCGCCTGATGCGCCGCTTCAGGCACTATCAGGCGGCTCCGGTAAACAAAAAAGACGTTACATGCACCGTTTTGTCCGGCCGCCGGAATGTACATTTCCGCCGGATCCGAACAAAAACGGATACAACGCAATGACATCAGTCACGATCCGGCGCTAATGAAAGTCAATGGTAAAAAAAACGCATCGGTACCGGATCCGTTTTTTTAGCAACATGCCGGATCGTGCCTGAAGTCAAAAAACGGATGTGTGAAAGCAGACTAAGAATTTCTGAATTTTGACTGTCATTGGAGGAATACATTTTACTGCATGTCAAAAATTTCTGGGGAGCCCTTTCCAGAGAACCTGACGAATAAGAAAAAAAAAAAAAAAGTGTCTTAAGTCTGTTTAAGAGGAGAATGCACTTTCTCCTGACAGACAGCACATGGAACACTGATGGTAGCTGAGAGCGGTCAGAGTTTTTCACGAACCCATAGACTTTCATGACCGATTTTGAGCGGACATGTCTTCGTGATTTCGGATGGATCACAGTCTGAGGAAAAATTTGGACATGCGAACAGCCCCATCGACTGTCATAAGTACGACTGCTAACATACCACCAAAATTCAGAGAATTCATGGATAAAATGTTTTTGCTTCTACATTTGTAGGAAGGGGTTTACAGAAAACGGAGGACTATGCATTAATATCATAAAATATGGGAGACTTGGAGGAATTACCATGGAATGTTAACATAACCATTATTGGGCTGAAATGTATGTATATTTTGATGTCTGTTCCACCTCCTGTTGGGCCACACGGGCGATCAAAAATGCTTCAAATACATACGATATATTTAGCTACAGATCAGTTTTATGGCAATGCATAACGAGGTTACCTTGACATAATTTGCTGTTGATCTCCATTTCTATATTCTCTGTATCTGTTGATTGTAACGATGGTCGGATTCATGTATGGTGGGGGTTGTATAATATCCAGATAAGTGTAAGGGGGGGGGGGGAGGAAGTGTCCTGTTTGTTTTTATTGTATTGTTAAAACAAACAATTTAATAAGAAAAAATTATCTGATTTAAAAAAATTAAAAATAAGTACTTCTGCTATCCATGAAGAAATATGGACATCACTCATACGTGAAAAACTGACGTGTGAATAAGGCCTTAGCCTCAGGGGCCTTGTATAATCACTACAAATAAGGCATGAGCCCCAAATCTGCATGCAAGTACGTGGTTGCACATGCCATATGTGCCTGACCTTCACAGCAATCTTTCCATCAGTTCAGTTGAAAGTGTGGTGGGGGAAAGGAACAAAACGGGGAAAAAAAAAAAAAAAAATACACCCCACACACTGTCTGGTGCTGCTGCTATATTCTTAGACCCAGGACTTATGATATCCTTGTCAATGCAGAAGGGTGAAGCTTTGGTTTTATCTGGGAAAAATGTTTAATGATGCCATTATTTATTTATTTTTTTTTAGGAGGCCAGGTGACTTGCAATGGCAATATGACGACAAGAGCTTCTTTCCCCTCAAGTTCACTTCCTAAATGCTACGGCTTCTACCGACCATGGCAGTTAATAGATTAGTATGCTGCAATGGCAGTTTGCTCCACTACTGAAAGCTGCAGGTGAGAGTTAGGCTACATTCACACTGTGTCTGAGCTCTTAGCTTACAGTATTTGTCAGGTTCTTTCCCCAAGGTATACTGTAATGTTCTCATAGGCCTCCATTCATTAGGCAGAGGCCAAAAGTGTGTTCTTTCATCCCCCATATGGCAGGTATGCTTCTACATAACGGAAGACAAAGTCATCAGGAAGAAACGTATACATTGAGAATCAGGTGACAGATGGCAGGAAGGCATTAGTGCTGAAGAAGATAATATCTTTTGTCTGCATAGTTTCCCAGTCTCCCCAGTAAGAAAACGTATTAACATGAGTATAATTAAGAATCAAGTTAGCAATATCAGCATAACCATGTAAATTATCAAATTTGGACATTGTGAAAAAACTCAACCTATTAATTTTCGGCCTCATTCACACATCTGAATATTTATAGACGTGTAACACCATATTTATCTCGAGTGTCATCTGTGTTGCATCAGTTTTTAGATACTGAAAGAGGCAGACCGAGCCTTTATTAATCCATTGATGCCAAGAGGGATAATCTCATGTTATTAAATTGCTTTTGTCAGACACCAATAAAATAAGTTTAATTAACTTGCCTTATCTATCTGCTGTCATTCTCCTGCTAAGAGAGCTTTTATCTTACATAGTGTGCAGATAGCTTCCATGGTGCTGGGACCGTAGTGTCTTCCCAGATCTTGGCCAAGTGTGCACAGTAGTTGCATTCCATGAGGAGGTGTTAACTCCTAACATCCCAGACACCTTTCTCTAGCCCACTGATTATTATATAGTAGTTCTCACCTCCGCCTCCTCACCGGCTACTGGTATAACTCTTGTAATGTCACAAGTCCACACTCTCAGGAGTTTCCAGAGCAGCTCTCCTAATCATGGCTCTCACATTCAAGAACTCATTGAAATGCCCCCAGATCTCTTTATGTCAATCTAGTGATAGCAGTATACACTGCAGAACAAACCACTGATCGCTGAACGTGTTAAAGCTCAACACTAGTGACTGTGCTGGGATAAGGTGTTATCTGAGAATGCTCGGGCGCTAACCAAGAGTCTTCGGTGTGCTCAAAAAGTAAGTTTTAGTCCCTGCGCCTGCATGTCTCAGGGCTGTTCAACAGCTGCAACACATACATGGATTGCCTGTTTTCAGGGGCCCAATAGGTAAGGGGGCCACCATCACCTCTGTAGCAGATGGAATAGTGCATTATGTTGAGCTGTTGGACTGTAAAGTGCCCGTATATTCTAGCACAGGGAATAATTATTATATTAACAGTAAATATCATATTCTTCTGTCTATATCCACTTGAGAATAATCCTTTAATATTGGATGTCTTCATTTTTCATCCATATCAAACAAATCCCCATGGACTTTAAATATTGGGGCCCATTCACAGAACGGTTAAGAGTAGGACATGCTCTTATAGATCAGACACATGGAACCATCTGAGTCTGTGATCTCCGTTAAAAAATAGCCCCTTTTAGAACCTTATAGCAGCTCATTTTTCTCTCAGATATACTGAAAAGTGTAGTCATACTGACAACAAGCGTGTAATGCCTAAAACCTAGCCGAAACCAAGTTTTTAAACCCATTTTTAAGCCTGCTACGGACGACTAATATTGTAAGAAAAAAAAAAAAAAAAATACAGGTGGGCCATTTATATGGATACACCTAAATAAAATGGGAATGGTTGGTGATATCAACTTCCTGTTTGTGGCACATTAGTATATGGGAGGGGGGAAACTTTTCAACATGGGTGGCAACCATGGTGGCCATTTTGATGTCGGCCATGCATTTAGAAATTCTAGCACAGGCTTCCAGTATCCGTTGTTTCAGATGCTGCACATCTTGTATCTTCACAGCATAGACAATAGCCTTCAGATACGAGATGTGCAGCATCTGAAACAACGGATACTGGAAGCCTGTGCTAGCATTTCTTCTGCGGTGTTGCTATCATTGTGTCAAAAGTGGGAGAAGAGGGTTGCATTGACAATCCAACACAATGGGCAGCACTTTGAACACACTTTACAAGTGGTCATAAACTAATAAAAAATGTATTCTTTCAGAGTTAAAGTTAAAACCAAGCACACCATTATTTTTCTTGTGAAATTCTCAATAAGTTTGATGTATCATACGAGTCTCTTCCCATTGGAAAAAATAAAGTTGGATTCAAAGTGGCCGACTTCAAAAATGGCCGCCATGGTCACCACCCATCTTGAAAGTTTTCCCCCCTCCCATATACTAATGTGCCACAAACAGTAAGGTGATATCACCAACCATTCCCATTTTATTTAGGTGTATCCATATAAATGGTCCACCCTGTATACATAATTTTTTTTTAATAATAAACTGGATGTTACTGAATATATTTTGCAGGATATTTTGTGATTGATGTATAGGTCTATACATGTTAGATTCGTGACCCATAGGTTAGTATAATAGGTGGCAAATAGCAATAATACATTGTGGATGAAAAGCAGTATCCCATGCAGAGACAAAGTATTGCCTTTCCACAGTAATGGCATTTACTGAGCACACTGGGTTATTATGCACTGGTGGTCATTCACAGCTTTGCGCTGTTCCTCATGGGAGTGATGACATGTCACCCATTTCAGGCACTTACAAGATCTGCTCACTGGCACCTGCACGTCACTTTCTCACTGTATCCCCCCATAATTTGCCCTGTGGCCATCACATCACTAACCTTGAGTTGTGGTTTCTCCATCCGTACCAGCAAGAGGACCACTCCTTTATCAACCTGTCGTAAAAGAGACTGCTCAGCAATACGCAGATAATAATAAGACATTTGTGTCAATATCAATAATTTATTCATGTAGGGACCCCACTGCTGACTAATTGGTTTTGGCGTTATTCCCAGCATGGACTGTGGTTTCTGGGTTATCTCATTTGCTGCAAGCCACAGCTCTAATAATAGAGACTAAACAAGTGGAAGAATGGATGACCTCTCCTTACCGACCTTCAAATTCCAGCGGCCACCAAGCACAATAGGAGGGACATAATAGGAAGATCGTGAACAGGCATCAGACACGTTTTACTTTTTGGAACTAGAAGGGTTTCTTATGAATCACTGCTTAGTATTTGTTGCAGGTTAGTGTATATTTCCTGTATACCCCTTTATCCAATCTAACATCAGGGCCACATCAGAAGGCGCGGCAACTAATGTATAACAAGTAATGGTCTAATTAAAAGGGTTGTCCACTACTTAGATAACCCTTCTCAATCTCAAAGTTTCCCCCTTATAAAATAATAAGTTTGCGCTTGCAGTGTTTATTTTACAAGGGGGAAACATAGGGATTCAGAGGGGTTGTCCAAGTATAGGACAACCCCTTTAGTGAAACCTGGTCAGGATACTCCCTGGGCATCAGACGACTGCCTCAGCAACCAATCTGCGTCTCTTTACATCCATCTGATGGGACGGGTGAAACATTCCTGGACAACCCCTTTAACTCTACATTTCCTCACCTTGATTCCTACAACAATTCCTTTGTCCTTAATCATCTTCACAAAGTTGGTGCCGCAGTCCCTTGCTGGTACATAGTCTCGTGGAAGAAGATGACGCCTCCAATGCATTTCTCCATGCGTTTGTCCCCTTTAAAGAGGAGCTGACGGTAAAGTCGCCTGTTCTCCTCCGTGTTCTCCACTCCAATACCAGTCAGACGCTTTGCCATGCTTCCTATAAATAAGCGGTATGGCAGGATTTAAAGCCAAAGACTAGCGGCACAAAGGAAAGTACAAATCCTAGATTTATACAGAACCCAGTCTCATTGTTACTTTTTTGCTGTGCACGGGAACTGAACAGCTACACACCTATACTCACCTCACGTGCCGGCGCCGTTCCTACTGCGTCAGCACTCGCGGTCCCAGGGCTCGCGTGCGGTGTTGTGACACGTGATGCCTGGCGTCCAATCAGCGCTGGAGTCACTGTCTCCGCCTTCATAGGACTGAACATGAAGAGGAAAGTCAGGGATCAGCTGCAGCCTGGACTACTTCTTCAATCCGTATGAAGGCGGAGACACTGACTCCAGCGCTGATTGGACGCCGGGCATCACGTGTCACAACACCGCACGCGAGCCCTGGGACCGCGAGTGCTGACACCAGTGAGTATAGGGGTTATTTTATCGGGGCCAAACATTTAGTGCAAGAAGGGGTTGTCCTAGTAGTGGGTAACCCCTTTAATAAGAAAAAATTACTAAAACAAAGTTTTATTTTTGGGAGGAAGGGGGGGGGGATTAAGGCTGGGGCTACAGAGAGATACACAACACTACAAGTCACAGACAATTATGGATTGTAGGAAATGACAGAAAAAGGAATAAATTTTATTACATCAAAACAAACAATAACATGACAAAAAAAAAAAAAAATAATTCGGAAAGACTCAAGATAAAATGCTTAAAATGGCACAAGAGGTGGGATTAGATGGAAATATAAAGTTGATTTTAAATGATAAACAATAGAACAATCAATTGATAGCCAGATCAGGTAGGAAAATAATTAATGACAATTATAATAAATTCAATTTGGTTACACAATTAATTATTTTGATAACTTTTCTTGTATAAACTTGTAGGAAATTATGTTTATATTATTTACTAGTCCCACAGGGGAGCTTTGACATGAGAGTCCTTGATCGCATTGAGAATTCACTATAGTACCTATGCACTACAATACATTATCTGACAGCCTATCAGATCCTGCTGGGGCAGGGCCAGAGGGATGTGGCAGACGCAGGACCCATTACCAGACCTCCTGTTGCCATAGAAACCATTGCACCCCTGTGACTGTGATGCGGGGTGCCAATAGGCTGACAGAGGGAGTGAGCTCACAGTTGTCAGACTCCTCACATGCCACTATTTACTAAAGACAGCAGTATCTGAAGGGTTAGATACTGAGATTTGAGCTATGCCCAGCCTAAACACACACAGATGGCATGGGCACAACTCCTGTGTCATCTATCGGACGTATCTATATACCCGACTGCGAGAAGTCACCAGCAATCTGGATGTACAGTTACACCCATTTGCATGAAGTGGTTAAAATAGATATATTTAACCCATTCACTGCTGTTGTCCCCCCCCCCTCGCCCCCACAAAATCCTCTTAAAGAGAAGTGGTCAGTAGGATTTACGCCTATAAACTAAACCCATGGCCACAATGGCACAGTCATGCTTATGGATCTGATACCAGATGTAAAGGGATCCCGCTCAGTGGCTGATGAACATTCACCTTGTGAAGTTTTCATAAAATGACAATCTGTGCTTCGGGGCGGGACGAGGGGGGCAGGGTCTTCATCTCGTCCTCCGCCCCTGCAAGTCACTGATTTAGTGACCCGCCTCCTTTTTAATATTCGGCATCGCCACCATCATTGTGCGGACGTCCTGTGTGCAAGACTTCAATAAAATGACACCGGAAGCTTTGGATGTACAGATCGTAATTTTCGGATCCGTAAATTCTCCAGACAGCCAAAATCTCAATCTGAGCATGGGACGCATGCAGCACCACTTTATTCAAGTCCTGCATCCAAGACGCCGATTCACACTTGGCTGGCATCACCCACATGATGGCGGCAGCGCAGAATTTTAAAAAAAGGCCTCATAAGCCATAACTATTAATTTTTTGGTCAATATGGGCATGTGAGGGCTTGTTTTTTTGCGGGACGAGTTGTACTTTTGAACTACACCATTGGTTTTACCATATCATGTACTGGAAAAAAATATTATATATATAATAATAATAATAATAATAATAATAATAAATAATAATGCAGTTCCACTATTTTTTTTTTTTATGTTCATTAAATGCTGAAACGGACCTGCTATTATGGATTCTCCAGGTCATTATGAGTTCATAGACACCAAACATGTCTAGGTTCTGGGGTTTTTTAAGTGGTAAAAGAAAAAAAAAAATTGCCATTTTCCGAGACCCGTAGAGTCTTCATTTTTCATAATCTGGGGTGCCGAGCCGATGTTTTAATTGATACCATTTTGGTGTAGTGTGTTTTGATCACCTATTATTGCAAAGTTGCGGCAACCAAATAAAGTAATTCTGGCTTTTTGATTTTTGTTTTCTCGTTACGCGATTTAGAGATCGGATTAATTATTTTTATATCTTGATAGATCGGGTGTTTCTGAACGCTGCGATACCAAATATGTGTATGGTTTTATTTTGAATGGGGGGGGGTGATTTGAACTTCTTCAGAGATTGACAGCGGTATTTAACATGTTAAGAGACGCGGGTGGATCGCGATTCAACCCGTGGCTGTTAGAGGCACATGTGCCGGAAAACATGCGTCTCAGCGCCGGAGCCCGCATGGAGTGGGGGGACACGACCTATGACGTACATATATGTCATAAGTGGTGAAGGGGGTTAATTTGGATAGATTGTTTAATGACTGATTAGATACCCTTTTCTGCAAATTGTGAAATAAGCACTACTCATTAGCACTTATTCACAGGGGCCTACTAGAGGATTCTCGTGTTCTCCTGTGGGCCAGTCCGAGCCTGGCAGCTTCCAGCACGCAGTAATATTCTCCTTCAAAGGAAGGAAGAGGACAGCACTAACGTGCCAATGAGTCCTTTATCACATTTTTTTTTTACCATCATAGTTTGGCATGTCCAAAAGCAGGCCCAAAATGCATGAGGTAGTGGGGAATGGATGCCTGGTTCACCCTTCTTCCCCTACACCACCTACCCATGTCACTTACCCACTGATTCATCTGCAGCAAGGATACCCTTCCCTTTAGTTACAATCTTTTGTGCAATGTCCGACAGCTCCTTCTTCTGCTCCGAACTGAGTGCTGGGTATTGGTGGGTCATCTTGTAGGATCTGTGGGACATAGAGGGTTAAAGTTGCACATAAAAAGATTTTATCTAATTGCTCAATATGAGAAAACCCCATTTAGTGAATGAAGTGAACCTGTTGGCTGATCCACACTGCCCTACACAATTGCAGCCTAGTAAATAGTAAGTTTTTCTCTGAAAATAAGATTTGCAAAAAAACTTAGTCTGGCCCTTCCCCCAATCGCTCCAGGTGACTGACAGGTCTATCACTATGGAGGAGAAAAGTCAATCACCAGGAGCGGTGCAAGGAGAAGCAGGCCGAGCGCTGGGCCAGACTAGTCTTGTCTCTGCCTATGGTCCCTATTATGCCCGATAGCAGATGCCAAGCATTAACCCTGGTTTCCCCCAAGTTGACACACAAGCACCTTGAAACAACTTTCCTTTAATCAGACTTAATATGCTTTACCCGTCCAAGGATTGTGGTCCTGGAGAGCAGTAAACAGATTACCGCCCTATAAACCTCTTTGGGAACAGGCCAGGAAGTCTTCAGGCTCCATGCACAGTCTCCTGGGAACAGAAGCTGGGAGGTCACAGAGGATCCGTCAGCTCCATCATTCATGAAGGTGATGGCTGATGAAGGAGCCACCATTAACCCTAACAATCGTCATAATGTACTATGTATATGGTCACTGATCATCGAGGGGTTACGGTGCGACTTTAGTTGTATAGAGCAACACCGAGTCCCGGTGATCATCAAGCTTAGCTCATCAGCTGACTAATTAATATGGCTGCCATGCTGACATCTACCAGGCTGCCATGGTGATAGGAGGAAGAGAGTGTTCTGGTGGAGCGGCGCCTCCTCAGAGGAGATGAAACGACAGCTGTGAGAAAAAAAAAAAAGCCCTTTATAAGGAGGATTCGGATAGAACATGCAAGAGACGGTGAATGGGGCCTTAGTAAGGGTGAGCCTCAGCTATATGCTCTGTGCTATGGTTGGCAATAGTTAAATTATTTTATTGCAAATTTGGCATTTTTTTAACCAGTGTTTTTTTTTTTAATTATGAATAAATAATAGATGAAACATGTTTGTGTTTGACTTGCGCAAAAAACAAACAAACAAAAAAAACAGTTATTAGCTGGCAAGTGTGGCTGCACAATTCCTGCTGTGCCCCCCCACACACACACACCTCCATCTTTATAAAAAAAAAAAAAAAAAAAAGTGATTTTTTTGCTCAAAGCAGTTATGCACCAAATTTGCAATCAAATCTGTTAAATTCACTCATAAATCTCCTCCATACTTTGCGTGTGGAGTGTTCATGAAAAGAGCGCCCCCCACACCTCAGGGCAGTGATTGCCATCTGGCTGCTGTGGATCTGTAATATAGCAGCCTGTCCATATGGGCTTGTTCACACCACCAGATAGGAGGACAGCGTGCCTCCCATGAATACATCAGCCTATACGGCGTATTACTGTGCGGTGTATTATTTGATTGCTCCAATTAGCTAAATTGTAATATTTTCTCCTCTTTGTAGCCATTATAGCCGTGACCCCCGTCCCCCTCCAGCACACTGGCCTTACCTAGGGGGCTTAATATGGGGAGGTCATTGAGGGCAGTTTTCCTTAGATGCATATTGCGGCAAATGGTATATCACTGTAAATAGTTAAAAAATAAAAATACTATAAATATATCCATTAATGACCCGGAAGTGTAAGTGATGTAACAGGTCTCTTCTTCTGACCTCCATCATACAATGACCTTGTGGCATCCTTCTCCTACAGCTGTCATTGTCATCTGGCGGTAATACTGACAGCACAGGGAGGATCGCCCCCATTACTAGGCGCTAGGTCACCCCAGCATTATCCACCTGATCAGTTTTACATAAACTCTTCACATCAGTTCCAGATTTCAGGGATAATTCCAAACCCGAGGTCACAAGGTGACGCCCCGATAGGAGATCGATCAGTACAGTCTATTGATGACTACGATGACAGAACCCACTGATATCAGTACAATCCTGGGGGGCATCACGTGCGGTTTCTTCTGCTTTCATGTATTGCAACGGTCGGTTGTGACACCAACGCTTGTCATGGGGACAGCGAGAAGGTGGAGGATGGGAGAAAATAAGCAGACGCAAATCTAAGGAGAGGCCCAAAGCTGAATTTTAAGGAAACATCCATAACTCATCACTCGACAGAGCTGTCATCACCTAGACAGGCAACACAAGAGAGAATGTGCTCCCAAAAGAGTATTACTAGAAGGAAAGCAATATGGCTGCCGATATAGAGCCTGCACAGCAAGAAACCTGCTTAGCTGTATAGAGATATAGGAGTGACCTTTAGGGCCACAAGTAACGAGAGCGGCGGAGGACGCACCCAGCTTTCCCAGATACAGAAGGTTCCGCTCCGCAGCAGAACATTACACCTGACAGCTACACAGGTGACACTGCAAAACAGCCCATGGCAGCGCCCTCCCCCACAGTAACGGTTATTAAGGGGGTCCAACCTGCATATAGCATTGTAGAACTACACCTCCCAGCATCCTAGCTCAATACCTCCTAGGAGCGGTGGTTACAGGTGTGATCCCATGTCTATGGCATGGACCACCACAGTGCAGACTGGTATAGGAGACCTGATGGGGAAGCAGAGACCTGAAGAAGAAGGCCCCCTCCCCCACAACAGCTCCATGTTACATAACCAGGATGCAGGGGGAGGCATTAGGGTCTGGTAATCAGTAGTGACCCAGGGAATAATGACATTTTCCACCACACATGAGGCAGAGCTGACCACAAGTAGAGTTCTCCCTCAACCTGCTCCCTGCCCCTTTACATGGGACTGCAAATAAACCTGCTGCTGCACTTGTTAACAGTGCAGTGACCAATAACAATGTCAGCTCTGCTACATCTGCACCGTGTACAGGGATCATCACTACCAGAGCTGGCTGATGAGACCACACCCACATCATCCCGAGCAGCTGACTGCCGTCCACACAAGCAGCCGCCATCAGTAAGCGGCAGCCCCCCGCTGGGCTCCCGGGCCCGCAACCGCCCCTCACCTGTAGTCGGGCCGCAGCCGGCAGCTCCGATGTCTCCGGTAATAACAGGATTCTGCTGCAGAGCTACGTGACTCCGGAGGTCTAATACCCGCTCCCGGCCCCGCCCCCCGCGCTGATTGGGGAGTGACGTCACGCTGTAGTCTTTTCTCCTGGAGCTTGCTGACGTCACGCTTCTCACTTTTCCTCTGGGATTTTCTGGTACTTGTTTCTTCGGCCTAGCAATGCTGTATACCGGCTTCTCCTAATATTACCTGCATTATTAACCCAGCTACTATGGCCACCAGTGTGTAGGTGATGCTATGTATCTGTGTGCTGTGGGTCACCTCTCTGAAGGTCATCATATTTCTGCCAATCCCACTATAACAGGTGATTGAGCAATAAACACTCAGACACTGGTAGTTATTTGATATAATGATAATATCTGCATTTATCCAACAAATGCACATTTCTTATTGAAAATATTACAATCCTGATGTCGCACAGACTTTGGTGTAGAATCCGCGCTAAGACTGCGGGAAGCGGAAATGAACGTACCTGGGAAATTAGAGAACGTCAGCACTATATACACGTCTCAGCATAAATGAGTACACCCCCATGGTAAAGTAAGATTTTAATCAATCAATCTGTCACAACTTCCCACATTTTGACAAGACCGAGTTTCACAAAAAAATGTTTAATTCCTAACATGAAATTAAGGTTAATAGTAAAAGTTAAATTTATAGACTTGAGATTCCTCAGATTACTTGAATGAAAAATGGATACAAGAAACTTTCGAGACTACTCAGGTCTCTTCATCAGGCCTGATGAAGAGACCTGAGTAGTCTCGAAAGCTTGCAATTTGTTACCATCTTTTCAGTTAGCCATTAAAAGGTATCAACCACTGAGGACTCTCAAGTCTAAATATTTTTCTATCTACTGGCTAACACGGTACGAAGATACACATCTTTCCTATATCAAAATGGTTAATAGTAAAACGTTCATTAAAATGATCTTGAGATTTACTCAAATTACTTGATGCAAAAATGGATACATCCCACATCAAAAACTACTACATACAGCATTTTGTATGACTGCTGTGATTTTTAAGGACATCACCAAGTCTTCTAAACAAAGAATCAACGAGTTAGTGACATATTTCACATCTATCTTTTTCCATTCTTCAAAACAGCCTCGTTAAGAGCCTGGATGATGGATGGAGAGTGACGCCCTACTTGTCTCTTCAGAGTTCCCTATAGGTGTTCGGTTGGATTCAGATCAGGAGACATTTGGCCACTTTCACCCTGTTTTTCAGAAATGCAACAGTGGCCTTGATGCGTATCTTGTATCATTTTTATATTGGAAAACTGCACATCTACCAAGTGCATGGAGTGATAGCAGCATCTTCTCTTTCAATATAGAGCAGTAAACCTGTGAATTCATGATACCATCAATGAAATGTAGCTCCCCGACACCAGCAGCGGTCATGCAGCCCCACGTAAGGACACTGCCACCACCATGTCTCACTGTAGGCACCATACATTTTTCTTTGTACTCATCACCATTGTGACACCATACAGTTTTGAAGTCATCATTTCCAAGAATATTAACTTTGGTGTCATCAACCCAGGGTATAGGGTCCCTGTAGTCTTCGTATTTTTCAGCATGGGCCCTGGCAACTTGGAAGCAGACTTTTTTTGTGCATGGACTTTAGGAGATGTTTCCTTTGTGGATGACAGCCATACATGCCATTCCTCTTCAGTGTACGCCATATTGTGTCATGGGAAACACTCACCCCGGTTTGGCTTTCTACTTCTTTATCTAACTGCATTGACCTCTGTATAATTCATTCTCTATGGGACTGCTCTGTACTCGTACTGTGCATTTATACATTTAGTGGAGCTTAAGGGAATTATTGTGCTGGTTACACATCAAATCTGTAGTTGCGCTCACTAATTAGTCTTTGGTTAGGGAAACTTTAAAATAATGATAATGGTCCTGCCTAGAGACAAGATTATTTTACAGGCTTCTGTAGAAAGGCACAATGCCAGTCATTCAAGGGTTAATTCTTTAGAACACTGAGGACTTTCTAGCCAATGAAGCATCAGTAATAAACACCTGTGGTAACTACGGCAACTGTGATGATGTCATAAACATATGCATCTGTGATAGAGAAGAATGCGGAACCACAGGTCAATCAGCCGTAGGAGGAGCCGTACTTGATGTGTCTGGAGACCTGGAGCTTCATCACTCCACAATGGGAGGAAGGGGACATCCGCCTAGCCAGCCAGATCAGCCATACCGCCTAGCCAGCCAAATCAGCCATCCCGCCTAGCCAGCCAGATCAGCCATACCGCCTAGCCAGCCAGATCAGCCATACCCCTAGCCAGCCAGATCAAATTAACCCTAGCGATCAATGGGGTGCCAGATGTTGCAGCCAGATCTCCCTCACGTCCGGTACTAGCTGCCTTCACCTTTATGTGTACGGCCTGGAGAGGTCTCATTGGACTACTCCATACGGCGCCTGCCAGGGCTTCTGCTTTGACCATTACTGTCAGTTTTCTGCAGATGTAATGTGTAACCTGTGTGACTAAGTGATGTCACTGCTCTCATATCTATAGTGGATGTATATTATGTCTCACTGTAAATATGACACCATGTACAAATTTTGGTACAATTTGTGTTGGCATTAACCTTCTAAGCCCAAGGGAAGGGCAGTCCTCCAGCCATGGTTCCCTAGAGGTTTCCACCACAGGGGGTTTTTCCTCTCCTGAGCGCTGAAGTATGATTCTTCGTGAGTCGGAGGTTGTGCCATTTTCAGTGTCTTTTCAATAATTGGCTGATTCTAAATTTCAGACACTGAATGAAATAATAATAATGAGATTTGTAATAAAATTTTTCTAATTAACATCCAATAAAAGTGTTTTGTGTGTTTCTTTCACAATTTTGGGTTGGTGGGATTTTTTGGGGAATCAGGATCCAGCATCTATGATCAAGCCATGGAGCCAGATGTGGAGTCGGAGCATTTCTAATACAGTTCGGGAAGAGATGATGGAGCGGAGATGACAAAAGTGTTACTGCACAATTAGCACAAGTTAACACTCTTCTTTGCATTCAGATAAAGGGGGTGATTCAGGGCTGGACTGGGACTAAAAAGCAGCCCTAGCGCACAAAACTCACCACACCAGCCCACATATAATATGTGTCCTCAACCCAAATCGTATAACACTGAGGCTAAGTGCACACGTTCAGGAATATTTGCGTTTTTTTCGTGTTTTTTCTGCGATTTTCCGCGGTAAAAATGTGAAAAAAACGCAAGCATTAAGCATCCTATACATGTTAATTGATTCCGCATGTTTTGGCCACATGTTGCGTTTTTTTCCGCGAAAAAAACGCTTCGCGGAAAAAATAGCAACATGTTCATTAATTTTGCGGAATGTAAGCGGTTCATGTGCGGTGGTACCCAGGGTCTGGAGGTGAGGAGACTCTCCTCCAGGCCCTGGGTACCATATCCTGGTAAAACAATAATTAAAATAAATAATGGCATTCTCACCTTCGGCGGCCCCCGCAGCCTTCCCGCCTTCAGCGACGCTCCGGCAACTCCCGGTCCCAAGAGTCCTTTGCGAGAATCACCCAGATGGCGTAGCGGTCTCGCGTGATGCTACGTCATCGGGGTGATTTGTCGCAATGCATCCTTGGGACCGGGATTGCCGGGAGCGTCGCTGAAGGCGGGAAGCTGCGGGGGCAGCCGGAAGGTGAGAATATCATTATTTATTATTTTAATTATTATTTTTACATTAGATCTTTTTACTATTGATGCGACATAGGCAGCATCAATAGTAAAAAGTTGGTCACACGTGTCAAACACTATGTTTGACTCGTGTGACCAACCTGTCAATCAGTTTTCCAAGCGATGCTACAGATCGCTAGGAAAACGCTAGCATTCTGCAACCTAATTACGCTTGCAAAACGCTATTATTCTGGCGGGAATACGCATACAAAAAAAGTGGTATTTCCCGCGGGAGAAGTGCGGGATTGCCGCGGAAATTTCCACGGCAATTTCGCAACGTGTGAACTTAGCCTGACAGGTTGTGGTTAATTTTGCTTTATTCGTTACACCACTTGCTTAAACGTGTTGGATAACCACTTTGGGTTGTCTAGTACTCGGACAACCTCTTCTCAATCCTGAATGTTTTCCCCTTTTAAAATAATAAACGTACTCATGGTTCCAGCGTTGTTGGGACTCGGATCGCTTACCAGTGTTACGTCACGCGATCCCTGTAACCAATCAGCGCTGGCTTCTCTCTACCTGCCTTCAGACGTATCACATACATCCGGAGGAAGAGAGAGAGCAGCAGCCAATCTATGTGTCACAGACTGAGAACAGACAGCTATTCACCATCTGGCCGCAAGTCTCCTGACCTGAACATTACAGCCCCATATATGCTGATGAGGTTGTCAATTTTGGGTCAAAAGACCTGTGGCCAATTTGTGAATGATGGTTGTAGTCGGACTGTGACACACAGATGTGTAAATGCGGCCTTAATTGTATAAATTGTCGCCATTCTTCTATGAACAGTCTGGCAGTGTACCATTATCCCTCCTAATATCAGACTGTGTAAGAACACATCCCTTTGAGAAAGGGAATAGCACCGCCCAGTTGTCAGTTAGATCTAAGACACTTTTTGAAGTGCTATATACTGATTTTAACCACTGAGTGGCAGTTGAAGTTTTTCACGCTATTAACCTGCAGATATGGGGTTAATTTGCAGGTTAATAACATTCTAAAGCGGCACAGCTGACAGTCCGGATACGAGGTGAAAATGAACTTTATTCCTTATGGCAGTCAACGGCTTTCAACCATAGAGGCGCGGCTCAGTACATAGTGAGCGTCTGCTGTAGCCATGCTCCGACACGGACTGACAGCCGGCTCAGCAGTGCATCAGCCAGCATGGTTACAGCCGCCGCTCACCATGTACTGAGCGAAGACTGAAGATGCTGCAGCCGCAACTCTATGACTAAAAGCCAGAAGCCGCCGGGAGGTATAAAGTTCATTTCCTCCTGGCAGTCAGACTGTCAGGGTGGTGGCTGAGGAGCTTTAGAATGCTATTATCCTGCAGATTAACACCATATCTGAAGGTTAATGGCATGCTTTGACATGACAGGTTCGCTTTACTGGAACTGTCCACTACTCGGACAACGCTTCCCAATCCCTATGTTTTCCCCACTGTAAAATATTAACACATACCTCTGGTGCCAGCGCTGTTCCAGCGGTGTCAGCACTGGCTCTCACTGGGTTCATGTGACATTGTTATGTCACGAGACCCCTGCAGCTTATCAGTGATGACTTCATTTTTCCCTCCTGTGGACAAATCAGACATCTGGAAGAAGCGAGAGCTACAGCACTCTCATCTTCTCTGAATGTCAATGACGTACAAAGGAGAGGAGAGTGAATCCAGCGCATGCAGTGTCGACACTGCTGGAACAGCGCCGGCACTGGTATTGAGTATAAGGTCACATTCACACGTTCAGCATTTGGTCAGTATTTTACATCAGTATTTGTAAGGAAAAATCAGAAGTGGGTGATAAATACAGAAGTGGTGACGTGTTTCTGTTATACTTTCCCTCTGATTATTCCTCTTCTGGTTTTGGCTTCCAAACACTGAGGTAAAATACTGACCAAATACTGAACATATTTTACTGGGGGGGGAATGTAGGGAATAGCAAGGGGATGTCTTAATAGAGGACAACCCCTTCAAGGCCAGACAGTGGTTACTCTGACCTTAATTCATCAAGACTAGAGTTGTTCATGCAGGGCTTGAGGGGTGTGCTGGACTCAGAGGTGCTGGATTCATTAAAGGGAATCTGTCACCCCATTTTTCAAGTATAAGATGCGACTACCGCCATCAGGGGCTTATCTACAGCATTCTGTAATGCTGTAGATAATCCCCCGATGTCACCTGAAAGAGAAGAAAAACGAGTTATATTATACTCACCCAGGGGTGGTCCACCATCCGGTCCAATGGGCGTCGCGGTGCGGCGCCTCCCATCTTGTAGCGAAGCCGTCCTCTTCTTTGCTTCCCGTTGCGGCCTGCGCAGGCGCACTGATCTGCCCTATTAAGGGCAGAGCAGAGTACTGCAGTGCGCAGGTGCCGGGAAAGGTCAGAGAGGTCCAGCGCCTGCACACTGCAGTACTCTGCTCTGTCCTCACCAGGGCAGATCAGTTCGCACGAGCCACGACGGGACGCAGAGAAGAGGACATCATCGCTAGAAGATGGGAGGCGCCGGACCGGACCGCGACATCCATCGGACCGGACGGCGGACCGCCCCCGGGTGAGTATAATATAACTAGTTTTTCTTATCTTTCAGGTGACATCGGGGGCTTGTCTACAGCATTACAGAATGCTGTAGATAAGCCCCTGATGGCGGTGGCCGCATCTCATAGTCCAAAAATGGGGTGACAGACTCCCTTTAAGAGGCACACAGCCAATCAGCGCTGGCTTTACTCTCTCCTCCTTCAACTCTCTCACTTCTTCCAGATGCATGAATTTTGCTGGATGGCAGGGAGAGTGAAGCAAGTGTTGATTGGCCACAGGAATCACAGGACACTGTTATTGCCAGTGCTGACACCTCTAGTATGACACCGGAGGTGAGTATAGGTGTTATTATTTTACAAGGGGAAAACATAGGGATTGAGAAGGGGTTGTCCAAGTACTGGACATCCCCTTTAAAGTTTATATAAAAAAAGCTCAAGAGTGAAAATGTTTCATCAAAGTAGCAGTTGAAATTTAGATAGGAGATGGCAGTTGGTGCTTATAAATTCTATGAATAACTCTAAATATCCTTTTAACTTGCAGCAGAATGTCTGCCTGCCTCCAGCTCCTCCCTATCTCCATATAAATTTATCAGTATCAACTCCAATCTCAGTAATGTGAAAGTCTGTCTTCACTGACAACAGATTTTACTGATATATTGAGTGTGAAAGATCAATCCAGGAGGTGGAAGAAGCTGATTTATCTGATAAGTTATATTTCAAACAGTATCGGACTAAAGCCTTTGGAGGCTCCCTAGGCTGTCGAAATGTTGGGGCCCCTCCAGCAAATTTTTCAGTAATATCCTTTTAAACTTACAAATAATTTTAATTCATTGATTACATTTTATTAAACAGAACAAAACTTAAAATTATTCAAACTTTATTATAACCCAGAAAAGATAATTAACAAACAAGGACCTTCGGTGTAATCCTATATATGTCACAAGTGTGTCACACCAACCTGGGAGATCTAGGGGTAGAAGATCACCGTGTATTGTGAATCGCAGATCTTCCATTTAGGCCGGGGTCACACTTGCGAGAAACTCGCATGAGTCTCACACCTCATAGAAATACATGCAGCCGCACACTCTGGTCCCGAGTGCCGGTGGCAGTGTCGGGTACGGAGGTGCGAGACTCGTGAGTTTCTCGCAAGTGTGACTCCGGCTAATGTTTGTGTATTTGGATCCCATATTAAATGAATTTGGTTTCCTTTGGTGTTGAAGAAGTTAACGACCCTTTCTATGCTGGTCAGAAACATGCAGCTCCATTTCAGCTGCTTCTGATCTGGTCCTTAACTCTTCCTATAAAGCCTGGTCAGACCCACTGTCTTGCCGGTGAAAGCTCTGCTCCCTTGCTCTTAGGCTAGGTTCAGTGCTGGATCCGTCCCTTCAGGTGTTCGACGGATCATGCCTGACACAAAAAACGGATGTGTGAAAGAGGCCTTAGCGTTCCTCAGAGCTGCGGAGGGCTGTGGACTTCCTCCATGAAGCTCCGTCCACTGCCGCACCTCCTCCGGTCAGCTCCGCCTATGTCTGCATGCAGACTGCGTACCTATCTTTAACATTAGGTATGCAGGCCGGGCGGATGCCTCCGCATGCATCGTTTTTACGATGCGGCGAACAAAACAAATTCCAACACTGTGCGTTTGACGTGGGTCGCTGCAGATTAGAGTTTTTACAGAAGCATAATAAGGTCGGAGACTGGGCCTCTCTACTTTAAGAGCACCCCAGGGACAGATATAGTCAGGGTCCAAGCTCCAGGGACAGTTTAGGCCTCTTTTTCCTTATTGAAGACTGTTGCAGCATGACAATATACTGTATACTCGTCTCAGTCAGTGAGAACTCACCACTATGTACGTCTCCTCCCCTCCCTGTCCTGGCGAATCATAGAGATGTCATGCCAGATCGCATTGATGTCTCTCCTCAGATATACCCATCACCAGCTGAAACATAATTTTAATGCCTCTTGATGAAATAATTATATGCGCTGATTGTAAATTTCAAATTAATATTATTTTTCATTCGTTGTGCTGTTCCCACAAAGGACGAGGAGCCCTAAAAGCACTGTCACATTTAGCGATCACGACAACGACACGACCTGGCGAGATCGCTGGTGCGATCGCTATGTGATCGCTAGTTAGATTCCAAACACAACTCATCAGCGATCTGTATAACGACCTCTGCGGTCGTTGGGAAAACCTATCCCACCTGCGACGCTGGTGAAGTCGTTCATAAAGGGTGTCACACTCAGCGATTCAGGCTCACCAGCGGGACACCAACGACCAAAAAACGGCTCAGAACGTTCATGAACGATCAGCGACATCTCAGCAGGGGCCACATCGCTACTACATGTCACACAGCTAAGTCGCTAACGAGATCGCTACTGCGTCATAAAATCGGTGACTCATTAGCGATCTCGTTTAGTGTGACAGTACCTTTAGGCCAGTGCCTACTATCTCTAAATAGTAATCCTGCACTGATTACAAAGTTGCTTAGTTTGATGTGTGCTATTGATTTGTAGGGAGGTGGTGGAGGACACTCACTTGCCTCCTCTCCCCTGGACGCTGTTCATGATTGCGTGCGGCACCTCATTGTTCACTAATGTCATTATACTTGCTATATACTATAATATGATGTATTGGTCATGTACTGTGCAAAGACTTAGGGATAGATTAGGAAATAATTAAGAACCATAGGGGAATTAGAGTAGAAGGGGGGCATTTTAGAAAATAGAATAGGAGTGTTAGTTAGAATAGGGGTTTAGCAGCTGGATGCAGTAACAGAGCCCGGGCAGCCTTGCCCAGGGCAAGGAGTCAGGAGCGCAGGGAGAGACAGTCTGCCAGCCATGGGGATAAAGCTGCTACGGCAGAAAGGGACCCCAGACTGAGAGTCGTGCAGGCGGCCACCAGCTTAGACAGGATCGTTCCAAGAGGGATCCGGGGTTTATGTCCGGGGCAGGTGGAGCTGAGACGGTGAACCTGGCACCTTTTCCTACTGAAACCGGACGAGGGAATGGTAGGAAGCTGGTGGGACTGAAGGCACAGACAGGACAGAGATTGTCCAGGAGCGAGGCAGGGACTGCCAGAAGAGACAGAGTTGTCAGGAAGAACAGAGGCTGCCCGGAAGGCAGGGAAAGTGCAGGACATGCTGCTCTGTGTATGCTGTGCTGCAAATGTGCTGGATACCCTCCTACTTAGTAAAAAATTAAACCGTTGAAAAAGAACTTTGTCTCTGGAATGGTTTGTGGAGCTCAGGAACACGGAGTCGGAGCGACAGAAGCCAAGGGGACTCTGACAGTAAATGTGAGTGCACTGCTGCACATGCAGCAGAAGGGACATTGTGTTTTATCTGTGGGGCACCAGGATGTGGGAACAGTACAGCCCGTTGCCACGACTACCACCCTAGCTGCCTTACAGATTTATGAAATAAAACAATGTTTGCGGAGCGCATGTGCTGTCGGTATCTGCCCTTGCATCATTAACCATCTACATCAGGACTTCCAGAATAATAATTAGACCCTCTGTACAGATAGTTGGAGCCGGCAGTTCAGGGGTTATAGATCCTAATACAGATGGGGAATGTCCTTTATCTGCAGTTCAAGCTTCTTATTTTCCTACTGAGAAGCTAACAAACACGGAGGTGCATACACTAAATCATTAGAAGTCAATCAATAAAAGACCAGAGTATGTAGTGGCTGCATCACCTTCACATAACCTTCAGCCAAGTAATGGATGTTCTGCACACCACCGTGCCGCACACATCCCCCACCATCACTGCCTAAGACCAGTAAATGCTCCTCAGGTCACCTTCATCCTTGTTTTAACTCATACAATGCCAAAGGTACAGGAGTAGCAGTGTTTTATTATTAGATTAGATATACCAACGGTCAGAGATCAGATAATTGTGGGTGATCCACTACATTACCATTCAGCATAATAGCTGGGAAATAATAAATAGCTGAGACTGTGAATGATATATCCGGTTAGAGAAACATATAACACCGCTATCAAAATCAGATAAAATGTGGACAAATTTATTACCCACGTCAGGGGTGGACATATCATTGATGTACTCTGTGCAGTCGCACAGGGGCCCCAGAGGTTAGGGGGCCCATTTCCACCTCTAAAGCAGGTGGTATTGTACATTATGATGGACCATTAGACTGCAAATGGCCCATATACTGTTCTTCCACAGGGGCCTCTTCGGTCTGTGTCTGCCAGTGATCCACATCTACAGCTTTCTGATGCTTTAGGACCAATCTGTTTCGGGCTTATTTTTTTTCCCAATCTATGAATCAGGTTTTTTTTTTTTGTGAGATTAAGCTGCATTTACGCCGGCCGATAATCCATCAGATTCTAAAGGTAACAACTAATCATTTGTGACAATTGTGTAACGCAGCATTTCTCAACTCCAGTACTCAAGAGCCACCAACAGGTCACGTTTTCAGGATTTCCTTAGTATTGCATAGGGGATCATTTCATCACCCGCTCAAACATTAATCCCATCACCCGTGCAATATTAAGGAAATCCTGAAAACATGACCTGTTGGTGGGCCTTGAGAACTGGAGTTGAGAAACACTAGTGTAACGTGAAAGGGTTGAGCGACAGAACGATGTGTATGTTCATCGTGCATAAAATCGTTTAAGAGAGCGAAAAAATTCTTGTTCAACTTTCAAAACCTGTGTAATATAAATGAAGATTGTTCACTCATTCAACGATTAAACCAGCAAAAATAAGGAGTTCCCGGGAATTCAGGCCCTAAATATGGCTTATTGCAAATCGTTCAGTAGCAGTTGGAGCCCTTCAACGAGAACGTTTTTGAGAATATTGAAAATACGTTCACTTCGCTTATTCAGTAAAGTTTTCTTTG
>JARQOD010000002.1:580525060-580638030 GCA_033576555.1 Oophaga sylvatica
ATAGAAACAATCCCGCTAGCGATCGCATTAGTATGCGTCGTTATCGTGATCGCTAGCGGGATTGTTTAGTGTGGCAGTACCTTTAATCTTCTGAGGGGATGTTATTAGGCAGCTAGATGTTAAGTCCCCCACAGAGTGTGCAAAGCAGTCATCATCAAAGCAAAAGGTGGCTACTTTGAAGAACCTAGAATATAAGACATATTTTCAGTTGTTTCACACTTTTTTGTTAAGTATATAATTCCACATGTGTTAATTCATAGTTTTGATGCTTTCAGTGTGATTCTACAATTTTCATAGTCATGAAAATACAGAAAAATCTTTAAATGAGAAGGTGTGTCCAAACTTTTGGTCTGTACTGTATATATACAGTGGTGGCCAAAAGTATTGGCACCCCTGCAATTCTGTCAGATAATACTCAGTTTCTTCCTGAAAATGATTGCAAACACAAATAATTCTTTGGTATTATTATCTGCATTTAATTTGTCTTCAATGAAAAAACACAAAAAGAATTGACCTAAAGCCAAATTGGATATAATTCCACACCAAACCTAAAAAAGGGGGTGGACAAAAGTATTGGCACTGTTTGAAAAATCATGTGATGCTTCTCTAATTCGTGTAATCACCAGCACCTGTAACTTACCTGTGGCACCTAACAGGTGTTGGCAATAACTAAATGACACTTGCAGCCAGTTAACAGGGATTAAAGTTGACTCAACCTCTGTCCTGTGTCCTTGTGTGTACCACATTGAGCATGGAGAAAAGAAAGAAAACCAAAGAACTGTCTGAGGACTTGAGAAACCAAATTGTGAGGAAGCATGAGCAATCTCAAGGCTACAAGTCCATCTCCAAAGACCTGAATGTTCCTGTGTCTTCCGTGCGCAGTGTCATCAAGAAGTTTAAAGCCCATGGCACTGTGGCTAACCTCCCTAGATGTGGAAGGAAAAGAAAAATTGACGAGAGATTTCAACGCAAGATTGTGCGGATGGTGGATAAAGAACCTCGACTAACATCCAAACAAGTTCAAGCTGCCCTGCAGTCCGAGGGTACAACAGTGTCAACCCGTACTATCCATCAGCGTCTGAATGAAAAGGAACTGTATGGTAGGATACCCAGGAAGACCCCACTTCTTACCCCGAGATTATAAAAAGCCAAGCTGGAGTTTGCCAAAACTTACCTGAGAAAGCCTAAAACGTTTTGGAAGAATGTTCTCTGGTCAGATGAGACAAAAGTCGAGCTTTTTGGGAAAAACCATCAACATTGAGTGTACAGGAAAAAAAAGAGGCATTCAAAGAAAAGAACACGGTCCCTACAGTCAAACATGGCGGAGGTTCCCTGATGTTTTGGGGTTGCTTTGCTGCCTCTGGCACTGGACTGCTTGACCGTGTGCATGGCATTATGAAGTCTGAAGACTACCAACAAATTTTGCAGCATCATGTAGGGCCCAGTGTGAGAAAGCTGGGTCTCCCTCAGAGCTCATGGGTCTTCCAGCAGGACAATGACCCAAAACACACTTCCAAAAGCACTATAAAATGGTTTGAGAGAAAGCACTGGAGACTTCTCAGGTGGCCAGCAATGAGTCCAGACCTGGATCCCATAGAACACCTGTGGAGAGATCTCAAAATGGCAGTTTGGAGAAGGCACCCTTCAAATATCAGGGACCTGGAGCAGTTTGCCAAAGAAGAATGGTCTACAATTCCAGCAGAGCATTGTAAGAAACTCATTGATGGTTACCGGAAGCGGTTGTTCGCAGTTATTTTGGCTAAAGGTTGTACAACCAAGTATTAGGCTGAGGGTGCCAATACTTTTGTCTGGCCCATTTTTGGAGTTTTGTGTGAAATGATCAAGGATTTGATTTTTGCTTCATTCTCTTTGTGTTTTTTCCCTGCAAGCAAATTAAATGATGATAAAAATAGCAAATAATTTGTGATTGCAATCATTTTCAGGAAGACACTGAGTATTATCTGACAGAATTGCAGAGGTGCCAATACTTTTGGCCACCACTATATATATATATATATATATATATATATATATATATATATGACCACTGTGACCTGCTGTGTATCTGCCTCTATAGTTCCCTCATCCCTGTATATTTCCACTGGCTACTACTATTCATATATGAGCTTTTATTATGTTCTTATACAGTGAGGAGGATGAGGAAGACCCCGTGGTGATCAGGTGAGGAGTCAAAACCTATAATTTTGTGAATGCAGCCTGCATGGAGAAGAGTAGTGAGTGGATGGGACAGAAGGCACTATAGTTAGAGATTTTTCTTGATGTATTTTCATCCTAACATCTTAATAACGAGATACTTTAAATATATTTTAAAACACAAAAATTAGTCCAGACAGGTTGTCCAGTTCACACTTAAGATAAATCAGGATCAAGACTTTCACCGCATTGTACGGCATTTCTTACCTTTCTAGTACGGTGTTCTATCGAAAATAATGAAAAACACTTACTATGTAAATATAATATTTTATTGCCAAAAAACTGTGGTCCCAATTCATCCAGCTGCTCTTACCAGGTTCATCTTTTTTTGCAGCCTGTAACTGCTCAACTTTTGGCCTTTTTAGCCCAGGTCCCATCAGCTATATTAACTTTTAGAACTGTGGGAGATCTTAGCCTAGAAGGGGTATGGTTAAGCAGAGCTGACGTAGTCATCATTACTAACACCAAAAAATTGAGAAAAAATGTACTCCAGTCCCCTAATTGAGTACTATTTCTTGTTGCGGCGCATATTAGCTAAAAGATGCTCCAAATTCATTAAGAGGCAAGTCCGTTTTAATGAATTTAGAGCATTTTACGCCAGTGCAGCCTTCATCAAGACGGGCGCTCAAAGCGCTTTGATGAATCAGGGCCGTAGAGTTTTTCTGTTATCTCCTATTGGACACAAATGGCATAAATGATGTTATATAAATCATTCCTGCAGATCTGCTGGTTACACAGTGGATGCTATGTTACTGCAGGAAAGATCTGTGCTGGGAATGAATGCTGCACGGATGGATGTAGAATCAGAATGTACATAATATTAAATGTAGATGCAGGCGATGATGACCTGACTACAGGACTACAGTATGTTTTCTTTCAATATTATGTAATCGTTTATTTCTTGTCTTGTCTCTTCAGGAAGAAAAGCAGGATCACCAGATTCCTATCCAGGTAAATGCAAGCACAGTAATGGCTGTAATGTAAATCCACAACTACCTTCTGTCCTGTATAAATTCTATTTTCGCATCCAGTTGTGTCTGATCTCATGAAAGTCATAGCGCCCAGTTCATAAGACCGGCGTTGTTCATGCCGGTCTTGATGAGAAGATGCGCTGGAGTCAGACACTCCTGATTTATGAAAAGGCATGTGCCACTTCAAGAATAAAGTGAGCCGCACGAGTGTCGCGCACCTCTTTGTGTGACCCGCCACAAGTCTTACTCCAGTGAAATTCATAACGAGCGGCGGCAGCCATGCCCCAATCCCACCCCAGTTATACTCACTTTGTCGGAGTTGGGTGAAAATGACACTAAAACACCAGTCGTGTAATTTTAGCACAGCTGCCCGTTGCACTAGAATATTGCAAAAACTTTGATGAATTGGGCCCATGTTTTATTTTTTTTTTTAGACTAAGATCTCTGTTCTGCGGCTGCTGTTGCAAAAAACATCGCTAAAAGTGAGTACCCGAAATCCTTTAAGAACACAACAAACCGTTCTTCTCCTCAGGGTGGATGGAAAGTCTTACTCTACTATTGGTGTCAGTCTATCCAAGAAATAAACCATTTTTATACTCCATACAAAAATACACATAGACAACAAATCAGACTTATATGTTCTGTGATATTAATTGGAGGGCGCTGTTTTTTAAAGAAGCTTTTATTATTAATGATTTACTTAAAATTTCAAAAAGATCTCATGGTAATAGTTTTTAAAATTGTTTTGCCTCCAATCTAGGTCATAACATCAGTGGAGGAGAAGACTCCCATAACATCAGGAGTCTGTAGGCGGAGGTGGCGCCAAGAACATCATGAGATAAATGAGGCGCCATTACCATCTGGAGGAGACATTTATCTCAAAGGGGTTAATGATCCCCTTTACCATCATGAATTGGAGGAAAGACTCTCATATTATCTAGAGTCTGGAATAGGAGGTGGCGCTCAGAACATCTTGAGGCGATTAAGGCGCCTTTACCATCTGGAGGAGACAGATATATCACAAGGGGTAATGACTACCTTTACCATCATGAATTGGAGGAAAGACTCTCACATTATCTAGAGTCTGGAATAGGAGGTGGCGCTCAGAACATCTTGAGACAAGGCGCCTTTACCATCTGGAGGAGACATATATCACAAGGGGTAATGACCCCCTTTACTATCATTAATTGGATGAAAAGCCTCTAATATTATTTGGAGTCTGGAATAAGAGGTGGAGCCCAGAACATCTTGAGACAAATAAGACGCCTTTACCATCTGGAAGAGACAGTTATCTCACAAAAGGTAATTACCACCTTTACCATAATGAATTGGAGAAAAAGACTCATATTCTCTGGAGTCTGGAATAGAAGGTGGTGCCCTATACATCTTGAGACAAATGAGGTGCCGTTACCATCTAGAGGAGTAATTAATCTCAGAGTGGAAGAAAAAAGCTTCCTTCACCATCAAGTGTTGAATGAAAAGACTCCCATAATGGAGAGTCCTGAGGAGGAGGCCCCTTTACTATCAAGAGTCAGAGAAAGCAGAGTTTCTGGAAGTACCCACAAAGCATCTAAAGGCAAAGGAGGCACCATAACCACCCTTAGTACCAGTCACCATCTCATCTTTAGAGGAGAGAGGCCACAACAATCTTGAGGCAGTGAAGCCTTACAATCTAGACAGAGTTATTCACCTTAACTTGGTGTATTGAATTTTGAGGAGGAAGCATCCCTGAGGCAGAATGGGTGCCATTATCATCTTGAGAAGTAGTCATCCACCTTATCTATGAAGACAATATGCCTATACTATCAGAAGCAGACATGCTTATAATTACAAGGAGGAGCTTATACAATCAGGTATAGCAGACTCTGCACTACTTCTATGCTGAGATGAATCTTCAATGTATCCCACTGATAAGCGGACACATGAAGCTTCTTTCTGCCACTGATCCCTGTGTTTGGTACAGAAAGAAGAGAGTTAAATTCCTGTTGGTTACTTACAGCTGAATTTTCTATAAGATAACCAGTATCTGCTCTTGTACTTTAAATTGTATTCTTAAGTTGTCTCTTGAGCAGTTCAGAGCAATACAGTCTCCATACAGTTAACCTTACTTCATGGTTTATAGTAGGGTGAGTTCACCTCCTTGAGTGACAGCTCTGGTGGACAGAGCTGTACTATTAGTAGAACTATAAACCCATCACAAGTTCTGCTACAACACATTCAGCTACCAGTGGTTTCTTCTGATTCTACATTGTTATCACTATACTTAAGGGTATGCCACACTAAACAAGGTTGTTAACGAGATCGCTAAAATACGTCACTATTTAGCGATCTCGTTAGCGACGTAGTTGTGTGTGGCATGTAGTAACGACGTGGCCCCTGCTGTGATCTCGCTGATCGTTCACTAGAGTTCTGGACCGTATTTTGATCGTTGGCGTCCCGCTGGTGACGCTATATCGCTGTGTCTGGCACCTTTTGTGAACGATGTGCGACCTTGTTAACGACGTATTAGTCAGCGGCGCAGGCGGGACTTTGTTTTCTTTTGTTAACACCCTACAGCTCCGATTGGTGACCACAACATCACCTCAGCTATAATAACTGCGCCCCCATCCATTGTTTCCAGAGCACTTTTGGGTCTCTTTTTGCGTTGTTGCGAGGATAGTATCGTGTGTCGGAGTTTTGCGATCCTGTTTGTGGCGCAGTGGTGGGTTTTTGTGATCCTGTCTGAGTCGCTAGAGCACCATCCATCCTCATTTGGATCTTCGGGATATTTTGATTCAAGGTACATATTATTTGTGATGTTGTTTGATAATGTTTTTTAACCTTATTTTTTTTTTTTTGTCTGCTTTATTTATTTTACATCCCTGACCTTATTTTTTTTTTTTTTCGTCTGCTTTATATATTTAACACCCCTGACCTTATTTTTTTTTTCGTCTGCTTTATATATTTAACACCCCTGACCTTATTTTTTTTTTTTTCGTCTGCTTTATATATTTAACACCCCTGACCTTATTTTTTTTTTTTTCGTCTGCTTTATATATTTAACACCCCTGACCTTTTTTTTTTTTTTTTCGTCTGCTTTATATATTTAACACCCCTGACCTTATTTTTTTTTTCGTCTGCTTTATTTATTTTACACCCCCCACCATTGTAGACACTTGTAAACTGTATATTAAATGTTAACAGAAAAGTTTAATTTTTTTTTATATATTTTTTATTCTATTCTTTATTTTATTTTGTTTAAACACTTTATTAATAGTAATTAATTAGTAATTAACTTTTCTCTTCTTTACCGTACAGGTTGCACATAATGAACCTGTCCACCGCGGAGCATGTGATTGTGGCAGTTGCACTGTCAATGGAGGCAGATCGTCAGGAAGAGGCGCGGGTGGAAGAGAGGCGCTCCAAGCGAAAGCGTCGCATGTGGACCAGGGAATGGCTGGAGCAGAGGTCCAAATTCTCACACATGCATTTAGTGAGGGAGTTGCAGGAGAAGAATCCGCAGGATTTCCGGAATTATCTACGGATGTCGGAGGATTCATTCAAGCTCCTACTGGAAGCTGTGAGGCCACTCATTGAACGGCAGGATACCCGGATGCGTGCAGCTGTTTCAGCAGAGGAACGTTTGGCAGTAACGCTGCGATTTCTGGCAACCGGACGTTCAATGAAGGATTTGCAATATTCTGCTGCAATTTCTCGGTCGCTGCTTGGAGAACTAATTCCGGAGACATGCAACGCCATCGTCCGCAGTTTACGGAGCTACATGCCTTTTCCAAAATCAGTGGCGGAATGGCAAATTATTGCCTCTGATTTTGAAAGGATTTGGCAGTTCCCAAACTGTGGTGGTGCCTTGGATGGCAAACATGTGAGGATCACGCAACCAGCCAAAAGCGGATCCTTTTTTCATAATTACAAGGGCTACTTCAGCGTGATCCTCATGGCCCTTGTTAATGCCAATTATGAATTTATTGACGTTAATGTTGGCATTAATGGAAGGGTTTCTGACGGTGGCGTTTTGGAGCACACAAGTTTTGGTGAACGGTTGTTTAATAATAAACTTAACTTGCCAACCAACATGGACACCACCGCCAACCTAAACTTTGTGTTTGTGGGCGATGAAGCCTTCCCCCTTCATGAGCATCTTGTGAAACCGTACCCACAAAAGACTTTGACAGGGGAAAGGCGGATTTTTAACTACAGACTGTCTAGGGCACGGCGCGTTGTGGAGAATGCCTTCGGCATAATGGCCAACCGCTTCAGGGTTTTCCACACACCAATCAACATGAAGCTGGAATCTATAGACTCTGTGGTGTTGGCCTGTTGTGTGCTGCACAATTTTCTAAGAAAACGCGATGCTGGTACTTACAGTCCGCCAGGCTTCATGGACTCGGACAACAATGGTGACGTGGTGCTCGGAGAATGGCGTGACAATGATCCCGCTATTGCAGGCCTTCAACCTGTCAATCAAGGCAGGAGCAAGGACAATGCGAAGGCCAGCAGAGACAAGTACTGCCATTACTTTAATGGGCCTGGTGCAGTGAGTTGGCAGTGTGTAGCCCTGGTGGTAGGCACACGCAGTACCCTGGAGAGTGTATGGCGAGAAGGCAGTTTAATGCTAAATATCCATTCACTCGACACACACTAGACACACCCCTAGGGTAGTGGAGTATACTCTAGAGGGAGTGGTCAAGGTAGTAGGTGTTAGAGTGAGGAGTCTAGTTCCTGTCTTCGGACAGTGAGGACGCGTGGAGTAGAGTCTAGACATCTGTGAGAAGACGTTTGGAGGGAGGAAAGAGTCTAGCCTGCTTCATCACCAGTTCATAACGTGGAGTCTGGTATAGGTGTTGGAATACACCTTAGTCTGGTCAGAGCTGTATCACCTTATCAACACACACTGAGGAAAGAAGAAGTACTAGCACGGAAAGTCTTCAGCATCCCTGTCTAGAGGACGGTATCAGGTTCAGAGACGTGCTCCTGCCTGTGATAACTGAGCATCCGTGGCTAACTTCATTGGAAGGAAAAGGAAAGAAGTGACTGCTCGACCCTTGGCTAGTTTTGAGTGCTTATGTTACCAGCGTGGACAAGGCGAAAGGCAAGTGGATTTATAAGATTAGTGCTACAGGATTGCAGAAGTCCAGCACATTGCTACCGGTCACTGGGGACCGAAGGGTCACTGTTGTTTCAGGCACGGTGATAGGAAAACCAGGAATCTACCGGACCCTAGGTCGCGGCAGACAAGCCCCTTATAGTCAGTACGTAACTGGGGTCAGGGGGAGTGAAGACTTTGGAGTTCTGCAGGACCACGTAAGAATTCAGCTCCTTCACAGGAAGGCCCCTAACACTAAGCTGACTGGGCAGGTACAGCTAAAGATTAGCTGGAGATTTGAGGGAACTACGCTTCAGGCTGGTTGTACTCGTTTTATTGGAGTTAAAGGAGGCCCCTAACTTGTCCAGTTGCCGTCTCAAGATACACTCTCCTTGGATCAGCCTCCCTGGGACCTGCCTTATCATCTTGCAAGTAAAGGTATGGAAAGACGCTGACCGTGTGAGACTGTGTTCTTTATCTGCACTCGACTTCACAACTCACATAGACTTTGAGGGACCAGTCCCACCTGTAGGGGACCCGACATCTAGCTGCATCACCATCCCCTCAGAGATCTACAGCAGCGCTGGTACTAATTACCAGAATACTACAGGTGGCGTCACGAACTGTACATAAATCAATCCCCTGTAAATATATCCCCAACATACGCCAGACCGCCCGGGCCACAGACCGAGCCACAGCTACCTGTGACAAAATCCCCATAGACTTCCATGGGCTCGGCTCTGAGTACCCCATTGCCCTGGTAACCCACAATTGTGGTGGCGGGTCGACACAAACTTTGGCGTCACGAACAGGATGCGAAACTCGCGAAATTGCGAGCCCTGTGTGCCTAAGGACTTGTTTTTGTGAAAAGGACTGTTTGCACTTTTGGCGCCAAAATCGCCATTTTTGTCGCCATATTCGCGCCCTCAGGCGCTGGAGAAGAAGGTGGGCGTACCTTCGTGGGCGTCTACCCCCCTGTGGCGCGAAGAAAATGCCTGCCCTCTCAAAGTGCTATTACAACATGCGGTCCTGCCCTACAGCAAAGGAGGTCCGCCTCCTCTTCACCTTCCCTGCGAGGAGGAGGAGACGCAAATCCCACCTCCACGGAAGAGACCGGATGTCTCCGCAAAAAGAAAGAATCTTGTGGAACATGATGGAGGCAGGACGTGTGCAGCCGAGCGGGGCAGCGGAGGAAGGCAGGCCCCGTGCCCCCGCCAAGCTGCCATCGGCATCGGAGACTTATGCAATCCTGCACCTGCAACAGGCGTTGTTAGAGGTTCGGGAGGAGAACTCACGCCTAAAGAAGATGTTCCAACCTGGACTGGAGGAGATAGAGAGACGCCGATGTAACCTGCTGAATGTGCAAATGACGAACACGGCGTCCTCTCCCCTCGACGAATCCCCACGATTCCAAGTACCGAAGAGTCTGCTGCCCAAGGCGAAGGAGCAACCGGAGGCTGCCCCCGAAAGTACCGTTCCTGACCCCACCGGTGAAGCGGTGGGAAGCGGAGGAGGTTGAGGAGGTACAGCCAATCCCGGAACGCCCGCCCGGCCAAGAGGCCGCAGCAGATTATCGGTCCCCGGCAGGGACACCGGAGGGGTCCTGTCCGTCACTACCAGATGTGGACTGGGACGAAATGGCGCGCCTGGATGACGTCGCCTACACCGCCCAGTGGGAGCAAGAATGGCAGAGTCGTGAGGAGACGAAGAGGCGCCAGCAGGAGGAAGAGCGGGAGGCTCAGAGGAACCGCCAGCGACAATATGCCGAGCTGATTGCCGACAAGGAGACTGTCCGTCGCGACAAAGGTACCTTACGGGAACCGCGGCGGCGGGGGTGTGTGACTGAGTTCCAGCTCCGGAAGGGCTGGGGCTTTATCCGCGAACCGGGCCTCTACCCAGCGGTCTTCGTCAGCAGGCGTGACGTAGAATCCCACCTGCCGCAAGGTCATCCCGGGAGGGACTTAGCAAACGGAGATATAGTCACCTATACGCGGCATTGGGGAATGAAGGGGTGGTATGCCCTGAATGTCACCATCGTCCGCGACCCCGTCCCAGACGCAGGTACCGTCACCATTACCACCGCGTCCCCGGTCCCAGTTCAAGCAGCATCCGGCCGTGCCCCAGCATCGCCCCCTGCAAAGTCATCGCAACAAGCGACCCAGAGTTCATCGCAAGTTAAAGCCACCTCCACATCGCAACATGCGACCCAGTCTAGATCGCAAACCCTGACGCGGTCTATATCGTTGACTGTGATGGAGACGCAATCGGTGTCACGCGGAGAGAGTATACCCGTTGCGCCCCTAGAGGTTCGCACCAGAACTGTCGCGACCCAGACCCTGATCGCAGCACATGATTTGCTGGTCTTGGGATCTAGGGCTCATTGCATCGTTTCAGCCCCCGGGGTGAAAGATGTAGTGGAAGGTGTATTAGTAGAAGATGAATAAATAGAAAAGAGTTGGTGAGATCCCTATCGGATCTACCACAAGTAAAAAGCAGAAAGTTTAAAATGTTTTGAAAAAGTTTTGCACAGGTTATATATAGTGAATATATATTTCTAATTATAGAATGCCCGGCTGGGTAATGGGTAATTGGTAAATGATAGATGATAGATGATAAACAGTTGCACTTTGATAATGTGATTTAATGTGATATGTCTTCCTTTGCAAATGGACTTTTGAGGTTAAGGACTATGCTAACCCAGAACTTTCTTGTACATAGTTGCGCTTCGGTGCTCTATCTTGGTTTTACAAAAACCATCCATAACTACCTCTGAAAAACAAAACCCGTATGGTGTGGCACTGAGTGAGGTCTGCAATCGGACGTCCTGCAGCCCACCCAGGACCCACGTTGAAGGTTTGGTGCGGGTCCTTCACAAGTATCTTGTATATTTATTGAATGCTAATTGAAATTTGTATTTTTCTATAAAGTTTGTAACGTTCAAGATTTCCTCACCTCCCGGATGGGAAGATGTTATTGTTAAAAGTTTATTGCATAAACAAAATGTCTTTTGTATTTTACAGCCCGGGAGTGCTGTCGTTTACCATGGGGGAATGTGTAGCCCTGGTGGTAGGCACACGCAGTACCCTGGAGAGTGTATGGCGAGAAGGCAGTTTAATGCTAAATATCCATTCACTCGACACACACTAGACACACCCCTAGGGTAGTGGAGTATACTCTAGAGGGAGTGGTCAAGGTAGTAGGTGTTAGAGTGAGGAGTCTAGTTCCTGTCTTCGGACAGTGAGGACGCGTGGAGTAGAGTCTAGACATCTGTGAGAAGACGTTTGGAGGGAGGAAAGAGTCTAGCCTGCTTCATCACCAGTTCATAACGTGGAGTCTGGTATAGGTGTTGGAATACACCTTAGTCTGGTCAGAGCTGTATCACCTTATCAACACACACTGAGGAAAGAAGAAGTACTAGCACGGAAAGTCTTCAGCATCCCTGTCTAGAGGACGGTATCAGGTTCAGAGACGTGCTCCTGCCTGTGATAACTGAGCATCCGTGGCTAACTTCATTGGAAGGAAAAGGAAAGAAGTGACTGCTCGACCCTTGGCTAGTTTTGAGTGCTTATGTTACCAGCGTGGACAAGGCGAAAGGCAAGTGGATTTATAAGATTAGTGCTACAGGATTGCAGAAGTCCAGCACATTGCTACCGGTCACTGGGGACCGAAGGGTCACTGTTGTTTCAGGCACGGTGATAGGAAAACCAGGAATCTACCGGACCCTAGGTCGCGGCAGACAAGCCCCTTATAGTCAGTACGTAACTGGGGTCAGGGGGAGTGAAGACTTTGGAGTTCTGCAGGACCACGTAAGAATTCAGCTCCTTCACAGGAAGGCCCCTAACACTAAGCTGACTGGGCAGGTACAGCTAAAGATTAGCTGGAGATTTGAGGGAACTACGCTTCAGGCTGGTTGTACTCGTTTTATTGGAGTTAAAGGAGGCCCCTAACTTGTCCAGCTGCCGTCTCAAGATACACTCTCCTTGGATCAGCCTCCCTGGGACCTGCCTTATCATCTTGCAAGTAAAGGTATGGAAAGACGCTGACCGTGTGAGACTGTGTTCTTTATCTGCACTCGACTTCACAACTCACATAGACTTTGAGGGACCAGTCCCACCTGTAGGGGACCCGACATCTAGCTGCATCACCATCCCCTCAGAGATCTACAGCAGCGCTGGTACTAATTACCAGAATACTACAGGTGGCGTCACGAACTGTACATAAATCAATCCCCTGTAAATATATCCCCAACATACGCCAGACCGCCCGGGCCACAGACCGAGCCACAGCTACCTGTGACAAAATCCCCATAGACTTCCATGGGCTCGGCTCTGAGTACCCCATTGCCCTGGTAACCCACAATTGTGGTGGCGGGTCGACACAGCAGCATCAGGTCTAGTTTGATTTTGAGAATGTTTTACTTTACCCTTTTTTTAACAATGTTTTGATAATAAAATATTTTTATTTTAAAAATGCATTCGTGTTTTTTTTCAATTATTTTACCAATATGGGAGAAGGGCTAATGATGGGTGAGATGTGGGGAGGGAGTAATGGGGATGGCAACGAGACATGTTACCAGCACCTGTAGTTTTTAAAATGTTTTCAAAGGCTTTTTTGTTGTCTATTTTTTGTTTTACATTGTATCTGTCATGTGTGCATTGCCACGAAGATCGTCGCGGTTGCACATTTTGACTTCTCACAGCTGAGCTGCTGTTTCTTTGTGTTTGGCAGCTAGGGAGTTAATTCTGTCTGTGCTCGGTGCTGGGACTGGGTGCAGTTTCTCCCAGCTGCAATTGATTATTTGTTGATTGGTCTCCTTTAAATTTCTGGTTGTCTGCTTGGGGAGTTGCCAGTGAAACCTTCATGCAGACCACAGATAGGAATGAATCTGTATAGACTTTAGTTGTGAGCTCCTTAGTTGTTCTAAGCTCAACTTGGTTAGAGTTTATTTCCCATACCATTTATGTTCCTTTGGTGATTGAGTGTGTATGCAAGCGAGTGTTATCCTGTCTGTCTTATATGTCTAATCTGTGTATTTAGCTAAGATCAGCCCATATCCCTTTGGTGGTAGTCAGGATCCTTCTTAGGACTGATTACAGGGTTCAGGGTCTGATAGGAGACAGGGTTAGGTTGGAGACTTGGACCTCTGAACCATTATCAGTACCTCCAAGGTGAGGGATTAGTTAGGACCCCAGTTTAGGGTCAGGTTAGATCCCGGTCCACCTCTTTCCTGTTTCAGCTCATCAAGTCCTCAAGATTAACCCTGAGTTCAGCAGATATCGTGTCAGGTAAATCTATTCTATACTTACATGCTGATGTTGCTATACTAGTTGTTGTATAGAGTGTTGTTCCTGTATTAATAGTTTACTGACATTGTATACATATCATTAGACAGCGTGACATTTTCACTGGCCAGTAAAAATTATCTCCAGTTACCATGGATCCAGTAGCCCAGCTGGCTCTGCAGTTGCAGGGATTATCCATGGAGCTGACGGACATTAAGTCCAAAGTTTTGTCTCCCCTGGAGCAAACCAGAGTTGAACCTAAGGTTGCTCTCCCGGACAGGTTCACTGGTGGGCGAGACAAATTTTTCACCTTCCGGGAGGCATGTAAATTGTATTTTCGGCTTCGGCCTCGATCATCAGGGAGTGAGGAGCAGAGAGTGGGAATTGTTATCTCACTTCTGCAAGGGGACCCTCAATCCTGGGCATTTTCCCTTCCTCCGGGATCCCCGGCTCTACTGTCTGTAGATCAATTTTTTACTGCCCTGGGATTGGTATATGATGACCCAGATCGGGTCTCTCTTGCTGAGACAAAATTACGTAAGATACAGCAGGGAGATCGTCCGGCAGAGGAATTTGCTTCTGAGTTTCGTAGATGGGCCACAGATACTCAGTGGAATGACCCAGCTCTTAGGAGCCAGTTTTGTCATGGGCTTTCTGATAAATTAAAAGACGTTTTGGCTCAGTATGAGTCTCCTCCTTCTCTGGAGGCTGCTATGGCCTTAGCTATCCGTACTGATAGACGGCTTCGGGAGAGGGGTGAGGTAACCCCACTCCCTGTTGTTTCTCCACCTACCACTAAAGTCCCTTATGTTGAGGTTCCCCTTGTCTGTTCGGATGAGCCTATGCAGTTGGGAGGGACATCATTTCGTAGGAGGGGATTAGCGGTACGCCGCAGGACTAGAAGATGTTTTTTTCTGCGGGAAAGAGGGACATTTTGTTGGAGAATGTCCATCCCGTGCCTTGTTGAGCCAAAAGTCGCCGGAAAACTGTTAATCCCAGGTTGTGTGGTGGACGACAACCTGGGAGTATGTATTTCATCCGCCAGTTCTTCTCAGTTCCTTGTACCAGTGGAGGTGGTAGTTGGTACGAGAGTGGAGAGATTGTCTGTTCTTCTTGATAGTGGTTCCGGGGCTAATCTGGTTGACGCTCAGTTTGCTCAGGCTCAAGGTATGCATCTGAGTGTATTGGTCAAACCGATCCCTATATTCTCCATTGACGCCAGGCCTCTCGGCCAAGGTAGCTTTGTTCATGAGGTTCATAACATTGACCTTCGGGTAGGGGCAATACATAGGGAACAATTATCTTGTTATGTGTTGGAGGGTCTACCTACTCCCATTGTGTTGGGACTTCCTTGGTTGGTTAAACATAACCCTGTGATTAATTGGCAGTCCAGAGAAATAAGCCAATGGGGTGAGTTTTGCAAAAGCAACTGCATGAACACAGTCATCAGTGCGGTCGTGCCTAGTACATTGCCTCCTTTTTTGGAGGATTTTGGGGATGTTTTCTCTGAGGAGGGGTGTCAGGAGTTGCCTCCTCATCGCGTGTATGACTGCTCTATTAATCTCCTTCCTGATGCTAAGTTGCCTAAAGCTAGGTTGTATAATCTTTCTGGTCCTGAGAGGCAGGCTATGAAAGATTATATTTCTGAAAGTCTGGCCAAAGGGCATATTAGACCTTCATCTTCCCCAGTAGCCGCGGGGTTCTTCTTTGTGAAGAAGAAAGATGGAGGCCTACGCCCTTGCTTGGATTTCCGCGAACTTAATCGGATAACTGTTCGAGATCCGTATCCACTCCCTCTTATTCCTGATCTCTTCAATCAAATTGTTGGCGCCAAATGGTTTTCTAAATTGGATCTCAGGGGGCGCTATAATCTGATTAGGATAAAAGAGGGGGATGAGTGGAAAACGGCGTTTAACACGCCGGAGGGACATTATGAGAACCTAGTCATGCCTTTTGGTCTGACTACTGCACCAGCAGTATTCCAACATTTTGTTAATGACATTTTTCGTCACCTTGTGGGGCTGTTTGTGGTTGTATATTTGGACGACATTTTAATTTACTCGCCAGATCTTGTGTCTCATCAGGAGCATGTGAGACAGGTGTTGCAGATCTTGCGAGACAATAAATTATACGCCAAACTGGAGAAGTGTGTATTTGCCGTACAGGAACTTCAGTTTTTGGGTTTTTTGGTGTCAGCCTCCGGTTTCCGTATGGACCCTGAAAAGGTGAGAGCAGTGCTTGAATGGGATCAGCCAGGGGATCTTAAGGCTCTGCAGCGTTTTTTGGGGTTTTCTAACTACTACCGGAAATTTATTTGTAATTTCTCATCTGTCGTCAAACCTCTCACTGACATGACAAGAAAAGGGACGGATTTTTCTAAATGGTCGGACAAAGCTTGCCAAGCCTTTTCCTCTTTGAAGAAATGTTTTGCTTCGGCACCCGTTCTCATCCAACCAGATGCATCTCAGCCGTTCATTGTGGAGGTGGATGCGTCTGACGTAGGGGTGGGTGCTATATTGTCCCAGGGTCCGTCCCCTGGTAAATGGCATCCGTGCGCTTTCTTTTCTAAGAAATTGTCGTCCGCCGAAAGGAATTATGATATCGGCAATAGGGAACTTTTGGCCATTAAGTTAGCTTTTGAAGAATGGCGTCACTTTTTGGAGGGGCAGTCCACCCGGTTACCGTTATTACTGATCACAAGAACCTGTTGTATTTGGAATCCGCTAAGCGTCTGAATTCCAGACAAGCTCGATGGTCGTTGTTTTTTACCAGGTTTAATTTTGTCGTCACTTATCGCCCGGGGTCTAAGAATGTAAAGGCTGATGCCTTGTCTCGCAGTTTCCCAGGGGCCGGGAAAACGGATGACCCGGGTCCTATCCTTCAGGAGGGGGTGGTAGTGTCGGCTGTATTTTCTGAGCTTGAGGAGGAGGTGTTAGAGGCTCAGGGGGACGCCCCTGCAGGACCTCCAGGGAGACTGTTTGTCCCAAATCTGTTGAGACAAAAGGTTATTGAGGCACATCATAATTCTGCTCTAGCAGGACATCCAGGGAGTAAGGCTACTTTAGATCTCCTTTCTCGCCGGTTTTGGTGACCTAATGCTAATAAAGATGTTATAACTTTTGTCGTGTCATGTGGGGTGTGTGCTCGCTCTAAAACCCCTCATACCCGTCCGTCTGGGACCCTTTTACCCTTGAAACTTCCGGAGCGTCCATGGACTCATTTATCTATGGACTTCATTACGGACCTTCCTCCGTCGTCAGGGAATACTGTCATACTGGTGGTTGTTGACAGGTTCAGTAAGATGGCACATTTCGTTGCTCTTCCTGCACTCCCTAATGCTAAAACTCTGGCGCAGGTGTTCATTAGGGAGATCGTTAGACTTCATGGGTTGCCTTCTGATGTGGTGTCAGATAGGGGGTCTCAGTTTGTGTCCAAATTTTGGAGGGCATTTTGTTTACGTCGGGGGATGCAATTGTCATTTTCCTCGGCTTTTCATCCGCAGACCAATGGTCAGACAGAGCGTCTGAATCAGAGCTTAGAGACATATCTCCGGTGTTTTGTCTCAGAGAACCAAGAGGACTGGTCTTCTTTCTTGCCTCTGGCAGAGTTCGCTCTTAACAACAGGCGGAGCGAGTCCACTGGTAAGTCCCCGTTTTTTGGGGCATATGGTTTTCATCCCCAGTTTTGTACTTTCAATGGGGGGGGGCCCTTCTGGGGTTCCTGAGGAGGAGCGTTTCTCGTCGTCACTTGCTTCTGTGTGGAGAGGTGTATTGAATAATCTGAGTGCGATGGGGAACCGTTACAAACGTATGGCTGATAGGAGGAGAGTTTCTGGTCCAGATCTGAATGTGAACGATCTGGTATGGTTGTCTACCAGGAATATAAAACTTAAAGTGCCCTCCTGGAAACTGGGTCCCAGATTCATCGGGCCGTACAGGATCAGTTCCATAATTAATCCTGTGGCATTTCGTCTGGACCTCCCTCCTACGTTTAAAATTCATAATGTGTTCCACAAGTCATTACTTAAAAGGTATGTGGCACCAGTCATACCGTCACCTCTACCTCCTCCTCCTGTGTTGGTCAATGGTAACTTGGAATTTCAAGTATCAAAGATCATTGACTCACGTCTGAATCGCCGGTCCCTTCAGTACTTGGTGCATTGGAAGGGGTATGGTCCAGAGGAGAGGACGTGGGTCCCTGCGTCTGATGTTAACGCAGATCGTTTGGTTCGGACCTTCCACAGAACTCACCCGGGCAGGCCTGGCCCTGAGGGTCCGGAGGCCCCTCGTAGAAGGGGGGGTACTGTCATGTGTGCATTGCCACGAAGATCGTCGCGGTTGCACATTTTGACTTCTCACAGCTGAGCTGCTGTTTCTTTGTGTTTGGCAGCTAGGGAGTTAATTCTGTCTGTGCTCGGTGCTGGGACTGGGTGCAGTTTCTCCCAGCTGCAATTGATTATTTGTTGATTGGTCTCCTTTAAATTTCTGGTTGTCTGCTTGGGGAGTTGCCAGTGAAACCTTCATGCAGACCACAGATAGGAATGAATCTGTATAGACTTTAGTTGTGAGCTCCTTAGTTGTTCTAAGCTCAACTTGGTTAGAGTTTATTTCCCATACCATTTATGTTCCTTTGGTGTTTGAGTGTGTATGCAAGCGAGTGTTATCCTGTCTGTCTTATATGTCTAATCTGTGTATTTAGCTAAGATCAGCCCATATCCCTTTGGTGGTAGTCAGGATCCTTCTTAGGACTGATTACAGGGTTCAGGGTCTGATAGGAGACAGGGTTAGGTTGGAGACTTGGACCTCTGAACCATTATCAGTACCTCCAAGGTGAGGGATTAGTTAGGACCCCAGTTTAGGGTCAGGTTAGATCCCGTCCACCTCTTTCCTGTTTCAGCTCATCAAGTCCTCAAGATTAACCCTGAGTTCAGCAGATATCGTGTCAGGTAAATCTATTCTATACTTACATGCTGATGTTGCTATACTAGTTGTTGTATAGAGTGTTGTTCCTGTATTAATAGTTTACTGACATTGTATACATATCATTAGACAGCGTGACAGTATCTACTTGTCACACACGTGCTCATGGGAGTACCATCAGTCATAGGAGTTAATTGTTAAAAAAATAAAGAAAAAAGTTTCAAATATTTACAATTATTTTAAGGGCCTATGGTCTCACTAGCGTTCAAACATTATAATTATATATAACAGATAATACACCACAGCTGCATATATAAAGTTTAAATATATAATATATATATTTTAGTCATAATATGAAAGATTAAAAAATTGTTATACATATATTTGAAAATTCTTGGGAGGTAAAGGTCAACATTCACCAGGGAATCACAGCTATTCACAGATATGCGACGTCATTATGATCGCAATGTGACTACTCAGACACCAGCTACACAGATATGCAAACAGATATGCAAAAAGCTATTGTGATTTGCAAGGGGATTAGCGAGCCCCAGCCATAAAGATATGCGACGTCATTGTGATGGCAATGTGACTACTCACGCTATGCAAAAAGCCATTGTGACTTGCAAGGGGATTAAGCGAGCCCCAGCCATAAAGATATGCGACGTCATTGTGATCGCAATGTGACTACTCACGCTATGCAAAAAGCCATTGTGACTTGCAAGGGGATTAGCGAGCCCCAGCCATAAAGATATGCGACGTCATTGTGATCGCAATGTGACTACTCACCAGCTACACAGATATGCAAACAGATATGCAAAAAGCTATTGTGATTTGCAAGGTGATTCGCGAGCCCCAGCCATAAAGTGGTATTGCGATTGCAACAGCATCTCATATCTGTGCTTGGCTGGCGCATGGCTGCTGCGGTCAATTTTCAATCGCAAAACCGTTTTTGCGTCGCGAGTGCGGCCGCACGTAACGTGCGCACGCTGTGACGTCATGGCGCTGGCGTCGCCCAATGCTCTGTTGTTTGTGATGGCGGCAATGGCGGCGGCGAGACACAGACAGCGCGGCCCAAAATGGACAGACGAGGAGGTCCGTTATCTCATAAAGAAGACGGACCTCTGGGACTACCACTGCAGGCTACCTGTGGCGCATCCAATGCGCCACAAAAGGGTATGCCTGCAGAGGATCCAGCGGGGCCTGCAGAGGAGATTTAATGTGCGGCGGACCGGAGCACAAATCAGGAAGAGGCTGGCGGACCTGCGATATCGCTCACGCGATAGGGTCGCCAGCATCCGGGCCCAGCTCCGCAGGCCTCTGAGTGAGTATTGATGAGGGTATCTGGATAGGTTATGTTTTGTGGGGTAGGCTACTTTCACACTTGCGTTTTTTAGCGATGCGTTTCGAGCGCACAAGCAGCGCATTAAAAAACGCATGCAAACGCTTATAAACGCTGCGATATTTAGTCGCATCAGCATGCGCATTTCGACAAAAAAAAACAGCGTTTGTCTGCGATTTCATGCGTTTTTGCATGCGTTTGGGTTGTTTTGGCGCATGCGTTGTCTGTGTCACATTTCTATCATCTCTGTCTCCATCATCTCTGGCTCTATCATCTCTGTCTCCATCATCTCTGTCTCCATCATCTGTCTCAATCATCTCTGTCTCAATCATCTTTTTTTTTTTTTTGACCGGAAAAAAAAATGCAACATGTAGCATCTAGCGCGTATGCGTGCACACCGGGAAAATGCGCAGCGCACGACAAACGCACATGAACGCGTGCAAGCGCTAGACCCTGCGCCCGCCATGTTAAAGATAGGGGAACATTGCGCATGTGTCCGATAGCGCAAGTTGCGCTGCGCAAAAAAAACGCAAGTAGCCTTATCTACCTATATCAATGCACCCGCAGTGATGGGAGTACCAGCAGTGATAGGGCAGGCAGTGAAGGGAGTACCAGTCGTGAGGGGGTTTACAGGCATAGATGGAAGTACTGGCAGTAACGGGGTTAGTAGAAGGATTATTTGACTGAATTGTATATTTTATTTACAGCACCACCTTCACCAGCACCAGCTGCTCCACCGTCCCCAGCTACCCCTCCACCTCCATCTCCGGCTACCCCTCCACCACCATCCTCACCACACATCTCCATCCCTTCAGCCCCTTCCCTGGCAGCAACCCCCCCTCCACAGTCGGGGTCATCATCAAGCACCTCACCTTCCATTGTCTTCTCTCCAGCATCATCCCGTCACACGGATGCAGGCTCCCCATCAGGTAATTAACGCACATTATATAAGCTTCAGACAAGTTTGAGAACTTTGTAAGGTCTTATGTGTAATGACTGTTGTGATATAAATTTTTTTTTCTGTGTATCCCTAGCCGGCGGAGCAACAGGTTCTGGGTGGGCGGTCAGCGGGTCGTCTGACGACAACCGTAAGTGTTAATTAACATAACATGTACATGTTGATGTTGCAACAGAATTCACTATTAACTGTTACCTTTTCCTCCACAGAAATCCCGACTGCCCAGGACCTGTTGGTGTCCCACCGCCGGGTGATTGCGAAAATGTGCAGCGCTGTGGCATCGATGCAGACAGCGGTGGCAGAGCTGCAAAGTGCAATGGGAGCTCTGCATCAACACGGGATGATGCTGGAGAGGGCAGCGGCTGGACACCTGGGCCCTCATTAAGTTTTTTTTTTTTTTCATTTTTTTTTTTTTGTTAATAATTAGTTTATAATTTTTTATTTTGTTATGTTTTGTTTTTTTTTGTTTACATTTTATATCTTTATTAAAAAAAAAAAAAAAGAAATATATATGACAATAATATATATTTTATATTTTACGTTAATCTACGCAGGTGTGGTGTATTATTTTTAGTATAAGGTTTTTAGCGCTAGTGTGACCAGGGCCTTAAAAAAAAATGTTAATTTTTGAAATTTTTTTCATTTCATTTATTCCCTATGATGGAACACCTATGATAGCTAGTACTCCCATGACCTCATGTGTGACAAGTAGATGTAATAAAAATACAACATTTTAATAGTTGACATCACATAAGAAAAGACCACAATTCATTAGATAAATAAGTTTTTTTTATTAAAAAAGGTATCAATGTAAAAATATAAAAACAACCAAAAAAAACTTTAGTAAAACATTTTAAAAACTACAACTGCTGGTAAGATGGATCATTGCCATTACCACGCTGCCTCTGCGGTGTATAAAAATAAGGGGGAGCACCAGCGTTTGGGTTTATCCCAACTGGGTTTGGCACAGGATTGTGCGGCCATGAGTAGTCCGGGTACTGCTGCGGTCTTGGCATGACGACATATCTGTTGTCAAGGGTTCCAAAAGACGCTTGATTCAGTACCTCGAACATCAGTCTCTCTGCATGAAGCCGCTGAACAGGATCCAGAGTAGGCAGCTTCTCATTCGCAAAATATGCAAAGCCAGTTATTTTAGTTTCTTTTTCTGCCGTAAGAAGTTTTTTTGCAATTTCCACCAATTCAGGAGTAGCCGAGGTGGGAGCCGAGGTGGGAGCCTTCCTTTTCGTTCCTGAAAGTGAAAGCCTCCTCCGCACAGATGATGGTGGCTCGACTACTTCGTCTATCAACGGCATGCTGTCTTCTTCAGTCTGAGGTGTGGAGACCGCCTCTTCTGTGTCCTGCATGAACAAAAAACAAATGGTAAATCACAAAGAAAAATAAATTAATCTTCACACTATAACACCCAAATACAGCAAAAATGTGAAAACTACACTTTTTAATGGAAAGGCCTCAACCGTTGAGCTACATAAATTATCAGTACATGAAGGGATATATTCTGCCATTTTATCTACATTTCACAATAATATTTTTTAAATTTAAGTCCACTTTGGCATGGACATTAAAATGTGTTGTAATACAAAGGTACTTACATGTACGACAGGGGGGTCCGGCTGGATCACTGGGTCTAGATCCGAAATCGATGTCCCTTGTCTGGGTACTTCTTGGTCCCTTGTAAAAGTGAACAGATCAAAGTACCACAGTTGGGGGACATAAACTTCTTCGGCCCCGGCTCCAGATTTGGTTGAATTGATAACTTTATTGAGCTCTTTTTTGTAAACCGTGCGGAGGGCCTGAATCCGTTTTTTAACCGTTGACTCATCCGCCGGTTCATCAGGGTAACGGCTCTTGCAGAGCTCCACCAGTTTTTGGTAGGCGTCCTTCTTTTTCAACCGGTTACAGTAATCTGCAGACTTAATTTGCCAGAGGCACGGCATTGTGCGGTACAGCTCGATAAAATCACGCAAAAACTCCTGCTTATCAGCCATCTGTAATAAAAAAAATGATTATGTGAGAACAGCAGAATGGTTAAATAAAATGCTTACATAGTCTACAACATAGAACACAGCAGGGAACATAAAATGGTGGTTGTGGGCGACGCAGGAGTAAACATAGATAGAGCTGGGATCATAAAATGGTGGCCGTGGGCAGGGGCCGAACAAAACAATGGGATAAAAAACCTAGATAAACAATTACGCAAAAAACAGCAGGGATCACAAAATGGTGGTTGTGGGCGACGCAAAAGTAAACATAGATAGAGCTGGGATCATAAAATGGTGGTTGTGGGCGACGCAGGAGTAAACATAGATAGAGCTGGGATCATAAAATGGTGGCCGTGGGCGGGGGCCGAACAAAACAATGGGATAAAAAACCTAGATAAACAATTACGCAAAAAACAGCAGGGATCACAAAATGGTGGTTGTGGGCGACGCAGGAGTAAACATAGATAGAGCTGGGATCATAAAATGGTGGTTGTGGGCGACGCAGGAGTAAACATAGATAGAGCTGGGATCATAAAATGGTGGCCGTGGGCGGGGGCTGAACAAAACAATGGGATAAAAAACCTAGATAAACAATTACGCAAAAAACAGCAGGGATCACAAATGGTGGTTGTGGGCGACGCAGGAGTAAACATAGATAGAGCTGGGATCATAAAATGGTGGTTGTGGGCGACGCAGGAGTAAACATAGATAGAGCTGGGATCATAAAATGGTGGCCGTGGGCGGGGGCCGAACAAAACAATGGGATAAAAAACCTAGATAAACAATTACGCAAAAAACAGCAGGGATCACAAAATGGTGGTTGTGGGCGACGCAGGAGTAAACATAGATAGAGCTGGGATCATAAAATGGTGGTTGTGGGCGACGCAGGAGTAAACATAGATAGAGCTGGGATCATAAAATGGTGGCCGTGGGCGACGCAGGAGTAAACATAGATAGAGCTGGGATCATAAAATGGTGGCCGTGGGCGGGGGCCGAACAAAACAATGGGATAAAAAACCTAGATAAACAATTACGCAAAAAACAGCAGGGATCACAAAATGGTGGTTGTGGGCGCAGCATGAGTAAACATAGACAGAGCTGGGATCATAAAATGGTGGGCGTGCCTGAACAAAACAATGAAAAAACATGATGGACGACAATGGTTAACAACAGCAGAGATCTAAAATGGAACGGTACAATTAAAGACAAAAGAAAAATTAAATGTGACAAAAAAAATTACCTACCTTACAAAACTTGTGTGATTCTGAAAAAAAAAATAGGGAAACTAGCGTCACAAACTGGATCGCAGAGGATACGCCACAGACTGGATCGCAAAATTTCCAACGTAGAACGTAGCAACCGAAATAGTGGCGTAAACTGGATCGCAGTAGCTACCAAGACTAGCAGGACACACTGGGTGATTTGAAAGAACCGCTTCTGCTCGAGAGCAATGGAGAGGAGTGCTGATACGTCGTCTTTTATGACGCGGTCATCCAATCACAAAGCGGGAGAGCTGTGATAAATATCTATGACATACATAGTGACCACCAATCTGTGATGAGGGGCGTGCAAAAGGTCGCGCTCAGTCACGCCTATCGAGGTCGTTGTCTTTCACAGTACATGCAGTGTGGCACATCCCAACGACCGCCAAAGTCGTTAAAAAGATCGCTAACCGCTGATGCGACGTTAATGAGATCGTCAAGTATGGCAGCTACTAGCGACCTTAAAACGATCACACCAACGATAGCGTCGTTATCGTGATCGTTAGCGGGAACGTTTAGTGTGGCAGTACCTTTACACTGAGAGGTAGTAAGTGCATTTTGAAAAGCACTCAGATTCAGATAAAAGGAGCAGAGAACCAAGATTAGAACAACTTCTCTAATATATGTTGGGCTGAATCTCTTCAGAAGATGAGAGGGAGAGGAGAGAAGGGGAGAGAAATGAGATAGTAACTGCTGTATAGAAATCAATGAACTGGAGAGAGCGGACTGGTATGTTAAGAGTTAACCCCTCTTTTGTAATATAACTACTGTGGACTCCCAGCGAGGCATTAGAGGCCGGGATCTATGGAAATGAGCTGTACATTATAAATGATAAAAGCTCTCATAACAGAACAATGACAGGAGTTAGAAAAAGCAAGTCAAACTTGCTTATTTTCATACTGTCTAAATAATTAAAGCAATTTAATAATAATAATAATAATCTTTATTTATATAGCGCCATCATATTCCGCAGCGCTTTACAGTTTAACAGTTTCAGAACACAAGTCATAAGTAACAACGTTAAAGAACGTTAAGAACTTGAGAACACCTCTTTAACAACCCAGTACTCTGTGGGGTCACATTCTCTCTTTTCCTACCGTTAACCATAAAGCGTGAACAGGATATAGTTTAGTATTTAGGACTCTACAATATAAAGTTGGTTCTCTCTCCATTTGAAGATTGGCTATGAAGCAGAACTACCTTTGCCATATTAAGTAATAATAAAACACCAGCCATGATGAATCAGGGCTATAGAGTTTTTTACCTCAACTTCTATTAGGCATAAATGTTATAAATAATATAGATAATTCCCGCAGATCTACTGGTGACACAGTGAATACTCTGCTACTGCTGGAGAGATCAGCGCTGGGAATAAATGCTGCAAGGATGGAACTAGAATCAGGATGAACATAAACCATCATTTAAGAGTAAGTACCCAGAATCCATATCAGAACACAAGAGGCCGTTCTGCTCCTGAGGCTGAATGAAAAACCTTTCTCTCGTATTAGTGTCGGTCAATCCAAGTGATAAACCATTTTCACACTCTAAATAAAGCAGCTCATGAACAACAAGCATGACCTGTATATGTGTCGACCCGCCACCACAATTGTGGGTTACCAGGGCAATGGGGTACTCAGAGCCGAGCCCGTAGAAGTCTATGGGGATTTTTGTCACAGGTAGCTGTGGCTCGGTCTGTGGCCCTGGCGGTCTGGCGTATGTTGTTGGGGAATATTTACAGGGGATAACTATATACAGTTCGTGACGCCACCTGTAGTATTCTGGTAATTAGTACCAGCGCTGCTGTAGATCTCTGAGGGGATGGTGAGGCAGCTAGATGTCGGGTCCCCTACAGGTGGGACTCTTCCCTCAGGTCGGTAGTTAGGTAGGGATTGTGCAGGCATGCAGTAATAACTCAGTCTCACACAGTCAAAGTCTTTCCATACCTTTACTTGCAGAATGGTAAAGCAGGTCCCAGGGAGGCTGATGGGGTTGATGGAGGATGAGCTTTGAGGCAAACGGTTAAGCAAGTTAGGGGCCTCCTTTAACTCCAATGAAGCTGAGTACGACCAGCCTGAAGCGTAGTCCTCTCTATGATTCCAGCTTATCTTTAGCTGTTCTGCCCGATCAGTGTTGTGGTTGGAGCCTTTTTTTGTGAGAAAGATGATTTCCTATATTGTCGTGCACTGACTCACAGTCCTCACTTCCTCTGACCCAGTTACGTACTGACTATTTGGGCTTATCCGCCGCGACCTAGGGTCCGGTAGATTTCTGGCTATCTTATCACCTTGCTTGAAACAAAGATGATTCTTCGGTCCCCAGTAACCGGTAGATTCGTGCAGGTATTCTTCACCTATAGCACTTCCTTGCTTTCTTCCACTTTTGCCCTTCGACTTGCTCAGTTCTCAGGAGATATTTCAGCCTGTCTCCAGTGGGGCACAGCTTTGACTAGGCTCGGGTACGTTAAAGTACCTATACTAGACTCCACGATTTGAAGCTGAAGATAGAGCAGAGTCACTAAGACGTCTTGTCTCTCCTAAGTCTGGACACACTCTCCTCTCTGTCCAAGGACAGGAAAACACAGACTTCTCACTCTGAAGTCCGGACACAGACTAACTAAATCTCTCTCTTCCACACCCCTACTGGGCGTGTTTGAAGGTACATGATGACATGAAGAACACTTAACCTTTACCTCTCCACTCATCCTCCTGGTATTGTGTACCAGGGCTACACATTCCCCCATGGTAAACGACAGCACTCCCGGGCTGTGGAATACAAAAGACAGAAAAATTTTGTTTATGCAATAACATTTGGAACAATAACATCTTCCCATCCGGGAGGTAAGAATACTTCGAACGTTACAAACTTTAATACAAATAGTATCAAATAGCATTTTCAATAAATATATATACAAGATACTTGTGAAGGACCCGCACCAAACCTTCAACGTGGGTCCTGGGTGGGCTGCAGGACATCCAAATGCAGACCTCACTCAGTGCCACACCACACGGGTTTTTGGTTCAGAGGTGAGTCAAGGTTTCATGTGAAACCATTAAGAAGGCACTTTAGTGCAACTATTTACAGGATACAGTTTTTGGGCTGGCTCAGTCCTCAGCCTCTGAGTCCATTGTAAACGAAGCTTGATAGGGAAAAAACACATTTATATATATAGACTTTTCACAATATATTTACATCAGTTCGTCATAACTATTGCTGATATCTAATGGGTAATTTCCCTTTTGTGATTCTCTCTGACCTACGTGGTGTAGTTTCAGGTAAATCAATTTGCGATCTGTCTGCACTATGAAACGGTAAACCATAGAACTGCCTTAATCTTTCCATGGATCTGGCAAGTGTACTGATGGCTGGGCGGTGTGAGTCAGCTTCACCAGGGGATCCCATAGTATGGGGCACTGCTTCAGATGATCCATCTTGAGGTTCTACAGGTTGAGGTGTTGCTGGAAGGGGTAACTCCTGAGCGGGTTCAACTGGCACTACAGGCACAACTGGAGGTAAAACGTCCTCTTGTGGCTTATAAAACTGCAACACTGGAATTATCACAGCATCTCCCAGTCGGGGCCAATCCGCAGGAAAATCTCCCAGATCGGTGTGTAGGACCTCTTCCTTTCTTTCTCTTTGATTGAAGACAGGGTTCTTGTCGCAACGTTTCAAGGGTTCCGGACATAGTTTCAAATGGTCTCTAGACACAGTGGTTATTGTTTTTCCTCCGTCTTTACTGACGACACAAACTTTTCCGTTGTCGTACTTAGAATCTTGTATGACGTAGGGTTCTTGCTCCCACTGATTATCCAGTTTGTGCATCTTTCTTTTTCTTTTTAATACTACCTCTCCAGGCATCAGAGGCTTGGCAGGAGCATTTCGGTTGTAAACATTTTCCTGTTTCTCCCGTGCCTTATTAAGACTTTCCTCCACACAGATTTGTACTCTTCTGTATTGCTCTTGCCGATTGACGTCCCAGTTTTCAACAGCGTCGTCTGCCTCCGGTTCTACCACTCCAAGTTCTAGGTCCATTGGTAGTTTTCCAGGCCTTGCTCTCATCAGATAGGCTGGAGTGCAGTTAGTTGAGCTTACAGGTATATGATTATACAAATCAACCAAATCAGGTAGTAAATCCGGCCATCGATTCCTGTCTTCCAACGGTATGGATCTCAACAAGTCAAGGACAATATGGTTCATCTTTTCACAAAGACCGTTGGTTTGAGGGTGATATGGTGTTGTTCTTATTTTCTTGCACCCGTACATATGACAGAATTCTTTGAATAAATCAGCTTCGAAAGCAGGTCCCTGATCGGTTAAGACTTGCTCGGGATACCCATGCGGTCTGCAGAAGCTTGCTTGAAAGGTCTTCGCTGCCGTCACTGCGGTCTGGTCTTTTACTGGAACGACTACCAGAAATCTGGAGTAATGGTCCACCATGGTCAAGGCGTATGAGTATCCAGATCTACTCGGCGACAATTTGACGTGGTCCAGGGCCACAATCTCCAGGGGACGAGTCGTCCGGATAGGTTGCAGGGGGGCCTTCTGACTTCCGTAGTCCTTCCTTCTGAGACCACAGGGTCCACAGTTCCGACACCACCTCTCGATGGAGCTGCGCATCCCTACCCAGTAGAACCGGCATCTCAACAGGGTCTCCAGCTTCCTCCAGCCAAAGTGTCCTGCTTGATCGTGGTACGCTTCCAACACCATTGGGACGTCTGTCTTTGGGACCACGATTTGCCAGACCATTTCATGGGTTCTGGGGTTGACGTATCTTCTGCACAACTTCTCACGGTACAGGAACAACCTGCTTCTCTCGTTCCACAGGAGCTTGGCGGGCATAGGTGCATCCTTTTCCAAGGAGGAGCCTTCTTGCTTTAACAACTCCTTGATGTGGCTGACCACTGGATCACTGTCCTGAGTCTCTTTCCAGCTGTGATGGGGTAAAGGATTTAATGTTGCACCATTTTGCTTTCTGTGGACTTGATGCTCGTGGACTACCCCATTTCGATGGAACGCGGGTAGCTCAATTTCTTCCAGGTCGTCCGATTCTTCTTCCGTATCAGAGTCATGCGGCATACGGGACAACGCATCAGCATTAGCATTCTTTCGACCTGCCCGGTACTTGATAGTAAACTGGTAATTGGACAACCGAGCCATCCATCGCTGCTCCATGGCACCCAGCTTGGCGGTTTCCAGGTGCGTTAACGGGTTGTTGTCTGTAAACGCAGTGAACTTATTGGAGGCCAGATAGTGCTTAAATCTTTCAGTAATGGCCCAGACCAGCGCCAGAAACTCCAGCTTGAAGCTGCTATAATTTTCCGGATTCCTTTCAGTTGGCCTGAGTTTTCTGCTAGCATATGCGATGACTTTTTCTTGTCCATTCTGCTTCTGACTGAGAACGGCTCCCAACCCTTCATTACTGGCGTCGGTGTACAACAGGAACGGTTGACTGTAATCAGGATAGGTTAAGATTTCATCACCTGTAAGGATCTCTTTCATCTTTTGGAATGCTTCAGCCTGTTCTTTACCCCAATTAAAGGAGGGTTTCTGCTCTTCAGGGATTGTCCTACTAGGAGGTCCTGTAAAGGAGCTGCCTTCTTCGTGTAATCTTTCACGAATCTCCTGTAGTAACCCGTTAGTCCCAGGAACTGTCGCACTTCCTTAAGGTTTTTCGGCTCCGGCCACTTCTGGATGGCAGTGACTTTCTCTGGGTCCGGCGCTACTCCTTCCGAACTGACGATGTGCCCCAAGTATTGTACCTTCTGCTTGAGTAGATGGCATTTTGAGGGTTTTAATTTCATCCCGTACCTGGACAGGGACTCAAACACTTCTGCCAGGTGCTTCAGATGGTCCTCATATGTCTTGGAATACACGATAACGTCGTCTAGGTATAGCAGCACGGTTTCAAAATTGAGATGTCCCAGACAGTTTTCCATCACTCTCTGAAATGTTCCTGGGGCACTACTGAGCCCAAACGGCATTCTGTCGAACTCACAGAGCCCCATTGGGGTGGTGAAAGCCGTTTTCTCACGATCCTCCTCAGCCACAGCCACTTGCCAGTAACCACTAGTCAGATCAAGGGTAGAAAAGTAGTTAGCCGTTTTCAGAGCAGCTAATGATTCCTCTATGCGTGGTAGCGGGTATGCATCCTTGTGTGTTATGCGGTTCACCTGCCTGTAATCCACACACATTCTCATACTACCATCTTTCTTTTTAACCAGAACTAGAGGGGCTGCCCAGGGACTACAACTATCCCTTATCACCCCAGCTTTCTTCATATCATTCAACATTTCTTTAGCCTTCTGATAATGAGCTGGAGGTATGGGCCTATACCGCTCTTTGATGGGAGGATGATTGCCTGTAGGGATATGATGTTGTACTCCCTTAATGATCCCAAAATCAAGTGGATTTTTGCTAAACACTTGGGCGTACTCTTGCACCACCCGTAATACCCCTTGCTTCTGGTGAGCGGGAGTGGTGTCCGTCCCAACATGGAGCTGCTGACACCATTCCGCCACCTGAGTTGCTGGGTCATTGTCCCCCTCTATTTGACAGGAGTCTAAGGACTCAGCCGGGAGAATGGAATTATTGTCGACAGCATGAAGTTTAGCAATGGTTGCATAACGGGGTAAATTTACCTCATCATCTCCCCAATTGAGAAGCCGTACAGGTACTCTCCCATTCACCACTTCTACTACTCCTCTAGCAGTCATAAGTGTAGGTCTATGTTCTGAATGGTGGGGTTCTACTACAGCTTGGTAATTCTGTCCTCTCAGACCTATGGCTGCCCTGCACCAAATGATCATTTCACTCATTGGGGGTATCACAATAGGAACTGAGTCAGTGACCCGTACATTACCAATTTCGCCGTCAGTAAGCTTCGCTTGCTGCTGACACACCAGGGCCCGGATCTCTCTTTGGATGACTCCTCTCTGCCTTGGTCGGGCAATCTCAGCGAGCTGTTGGAGTAAGAACACAACTTCTCCCAAACAATTACCGATAATGTTAGTACCCAAAATGATATTTAAACCGTTCTCCTCATTTACAGTCTTTACTACCAGAAGCCCTTGGTCTTTCAACTCCTCTCTGCCCACCTTTACATCTACACATTTTGTTCCGAGTACTTCTACAGGAAGACCATTCGAAGCATACACAGTAAAGTCAAGGCTCGGAGGTTTAAGACTGTCCATTGACCAGTACTTGGTATATAGAGCATCAGGTATGAGGGTCACCTGGGACCCAGTGTCTAACAATGCTGGAACGGCAATACCATCTAGAATAATAGACAGGTAGGGTCGCCCGCCCACATACCTGCGGTTCCAGTCTAGGGGGCCTGACGGGTATTCTCCTGGGTGTTGGCCCTTGGACCCAGGTTCTGCCCGTTTAAAGGACACTGTGGAGACAAATGACCTTTTCGGTTGCAGCGAAAACAGACGATCTCTCGACGAGAAGGGTGTTGATCAGAGGTTGCTCCTGGGGGTGGCGTTGTCCTCCTCCGGGGGGGCGACGTCTTCTTTCTTCTCCGGTGCATCCACGGGACGTCTTCTGGGCAGTCCGCTAGCAAGATTTTTCCTTCCTCTTCTTTCCGCAGTTGCAGGGCACTCATAACAGCAGCCAGATTTTTAGTCAGCTGGCGCACCTCTGAGCGCAGACAGTCCAATTCACTAGGAGATGTCACCTGCGCTTTGGCTTCAGCCACTAGCGGGGAACAGGGGGTTACTGCCGGTTCCGGAGTGACTTCACCCTGATGATGTTGAGTGGCCACCTCAGGTTTGCCCAGGGGCCGCAGCCCTTTTATTGCCATGTCCTTTAGGGCATCAAAGGTAGCATCCGGATGATCTAAGGACCACCAATTTACAGTTCTGCGTTCCTCTGGGGATCTCAATCCCTGTATAAACTGTTCTTTCAACATTTTATTCTCATGGAGAGCATTTAAATTGTTAACTTGCTTGAGTGCTTTCAGGGCTCCTTGCAATCGGCAAGCATAGTCCCGGATGCTGTCACCTGGCTGCTGTGAACAGTGATAGAAGGCCATCCGGAGATCCGTTTCTGTGCGGTCTTCAAATATGGCATTTAGTTTAAGGAAAATCGCAGGTACCGACTCCAGATCAACGGTATCCCAAGTCTCCACTTCCCTCTCAGCAGCGCCAGTTAACTGCCCTATTAACACAGCAGCTTTTTGTTTCTCAGGCATGGAGTACATTTCCAATAGGCTGCTTAACTTCCGCTTGAAGCCTGATAATGTGCCTGGCTCACCGCTGTATTGGGGAAGCCATTTCGCCCCAGGCATATATGGGAGCGTTAGTGGCATGATCGGGACTACCGGACTGGGTGCAGGGCCTGCGCCTCCATCTGGCGCTACAATACCAGACGGTGCGGGATTAAGCCCTCCGGCCGGGGCCGCACTGTCAGCCTGTTGTTGTGACATCTTAGCGCCCCCTTGGTTAAACGGAGCCTACCGGTTTCAGACGCTGCTACTTCTCAGGCACCGCAGTGAGAATAGGACCTTCGTCGCAGGCGCTCTGATGTCAGAGCGTTCACTTCCTGTCGCAGGACCTTCCGATGAGTCAGAGCCGGGGGGTGTCCAAGACTTTGCGCGCTCTTTCAGGTACGCCCTCCTTCTTCTCCAGCGCCTGAGGGCGCGAATATGGCGGCAAAATGGCGGATTTTAGCGCCAAACAATAGCAACAGTCTTTTTCATCAAAACACTCCACAGGCACGCAGGGCTCGCAATGCTGCAAGTTTCGGATCCTGTTCGTGACGCCAAGTTTAGTTGTGTCGACCGCCCACCACAATTGTGGGTTACCAGGGCAATGGGGTACTCAGAGCCGAGCCCGTAGAAGTCTATGGGGATTTTTGTCACAGGTAGCTGTGGCTCGGTCTGTGGCCCTGGCGGTCTGGCGTATGTTGTTGGGGAATATTTACAGGGGATAACTATATACAGTTCGTGACGCCACCTGTAGTATTCTGGTAATTAGTACCAGCGCTGCTGTAGATCTCTGAGGGGATGGTGAGGCAGCTAGATGTCGGGTCCCCTACAGGTGGGACTCTTCCCTCAGGTCGGTAGTTAGGTAGGGATTGTGCAGGCATGCAGTAATAACTCAGTCTCACACAGTCAAAGTCTTTCCATACCTTTACTTGCAGAATGGTAAAGCAGGTCCCAGGGAGGCTGATGGGGTTGATGGAGGATGAGCTTTGAGGCAAACGGTTAAGCAAGTTAGGGGCCTCCTTTAACTCCAATGAAGCTGAGTACGACCAGCCTGAAGCGTAGTCCTCTCTATGATTCCAGCTTATCTTTAGCTGTTCTGCCCGATCAGTGTTGTGGTTGGAGCCTTTTTTTGTGAGAAAGATGATTTCCTATATTGTCGTGCACTGACTCACAGTCCTCACTTCCTCTGACCCCAGTTACGTACTGACTATTTGGGCTTATCCGCCGCGACCTAGGGTCCGGTAGATTTCTGGCTATCTTATCACCTTGCTTGAAACAAAGATGATTCTTCGGTCCCCAGTAACCGGTAGATTCGTGCAGGTATTCTTCACCTATAGCACTTCCTTGCTTTCTTCCACTTTTGCCCTTCGACTTGCTCAGTTCTCAGGAGATATTTCAGCCTGTCTCCAGTGGGGCACAGCTTTGACTAGGCTCGGGTACGTTAAAGTACCTATACTAGACTCCACGATTTGAAGCTGAAGATAGAGCAGAGTCACTAAGACGTCTTGTCTCTCCTAAGTCTGGACACACTCTCCTCTCTGTCCAAGGACAGGAAAACACAGACTTCTCACTCTGAAGTCCGGACACAGACTAACTAAATCTCTCTCTTCCACACCCCTACTGGGCGTGTTTGAAGGTACATGATGACATGAAGAACACTTAACCTTTACCTCTCCACTCATCCTCCTGGTATTGTGTACCAGGGCTACACATATATTCCATGATAGTAATTAAGGGACGCTGGGGTTCACGGCTTTCCTATTTTTCTTCTGAATTGCAGTTTGTAAATTATGATTTACTTACAATTCTAAAAAGTTGTAGTAGTAGTTTGCTAACATATTGGTATACCTCCTATTTAGGTCATACAGTACCATCAGCAGTGGAGAAGACTCCCATAACATGCGTAGTCTGTAGGTGGCGCCAGAAAACCTTTAGACAAATTAGGTGCCATTATCAAATGGAGGATTCATTTGTCTCACAGCGGAAGGAGGAGACCCCTTCATTGTCTGGAATTGGAGGAAAAGACTCTCATAATATTGAGTCTGGAGGAGGAGGCCCCTTTACCATCCAGAATCAGAGGAAGCAAACTTACTTTCTAAAAGTGCACCCAATCATCTGAAGGCAAAGGAGGCACCGTAACCACCATGAGTAGCAGTCACCATCTTATCTTTAGAAGGAAGAAGCCACAGCCATCTAGAGACAGTGGAACCTTACAATGTAGACACGGAGTAATTCAACTTAGTTTGGTGGAGAAAAGTGACCTCTATTCGATCTTGAGGAGGAAGCTTTCTGCCCTTACCATCCTGAGAAGTAGTAATCCACCATTATCTATGAAGACAATATGCCTATACCATCAGGAGGAGCAGACATGCCAATAATTACAAGGAGGAGCTTATACAATCAGGTACATATGCCAGATTCTGCACTACTTATATGCTGACATGAAGCTTCACTTTATCCCTCCGATAGGTGGACACATGAGGCTTCCTCTTTCTGTCGCTGATCTCTGTGATTGACACAGGAGAAGAGAGTAAATCTTTTGTTTTTGGTTGAGAGCTGAATTTTCTGTGTGGTAATCCAGGAACGGATATACCATTGATGCAGTCTGTGCAGCCACACAGGGTCCCAAGGGTAAGGGGGCCACTACCACCTCCAAAACAAGTGGAATTGTGTATTATAATGGGCTATTGGACTATAAAGGGCCCCTATATTGTTCTAGCACAGGGGCCCTCTTCTGCTTGTGTTTGCTACTGGGATTAGGAGTGTGTGATCCTTTAACAAAACCGTTCTCTGATCTGTGGGGTGTAATTCAGCTTTTAGGACTCTATACTATAAAGCCGTGCTTTCTCCATTTGAAGATTGGCTCTGCAGTTGAACTGCTCTTGCCATTTTGATGAATCTAAAAAAGGCCTTTCAGTTATTTAAAGTTAGTGAGAACCTGTCCTTTCATAGGAATATTAACATTGTACAAGATAGACATGTATTAAGATATACAATAATTCAATAAAAATAATCTTTTTCATAATTGTCTAATTTGTTGCCAGCAGATACCTCAAGAAGAACAATTAGACAAAGAGAATATCGCAGAAGATGGAAATGAATGTGACAAACGTGATGAACGTGATCTTCATACATATTAGCCACTGGAGGAGAATACCATCAACAACGAGACCTATTTCTACCATTAAAGGGATCCTGTCACCAGTTTTTTAGAGTGTGAACCAATGCCACCACCTTTCTAAACGCCTGTACTGTATTACATACATTTTTCCATCATCTCCTAACTCCCCCTCCACCTTTATATTTTCCCCGTGCTGTATGTAAAAGTTTTTGGCCTGGTGCGATGGGGGTCATTTCCTCGGCATCTGTGCCTCCTCCTTGCCCCAAAAGCCATGGCTTTGATTAATGTCGATTACATTTCCAGCGTCATCCACATAGCCGAAAAAGTCCCCCGTCACCCACAAGTCCAGTCATACACCCTACGACCGCAATTGTTATGACCTTGGTAGTATATTATTATATATAATATTAATTAAAGCAAATGTTAATTTAAAGCTTCATGTATTCTTTCTACATTTCTATAATAGGCTTGGATATATTTGATATTGAATGCTCGCCGTCAAAGGAGGAAAAAAGGTTCATTGTGCAAAAGCTCCATATTTATCAATATGAAATGTGAATGAAGATACACTGGTGCCTCCACAAATTATGTGATCCCGCAGCACTAGATAAAACGGACACCTTTACGACATTTCCAGCGTTTTGAGGTTCCAACAGGGTTAGGTGTGTGATGTTGTCAGTACAAGTAGTCCTACAATTAGACGCACAGTGTGTACACCAGTCTCTGGCAGCTTGCTGACCATGGATAGGACTGTGGAGACAAACATGTCGACCTCTTGTCCATACACCACTATCATTGGTATTCACTTTCACTTTACCTCCCAACTTTTGAAGAAGGGAAAGAGGGATAAAGGTTGTGGAGCGTGCAGCGCGCCGTGACAAATTTTAGGCCACACCCCTGACTACACCCATTTCACAACTAGTCACACCCATATCCACGCCCCAATCACGCACATTTAGCACTGCTGATCACACTGACTGGTACTGAGGGCACAGTGGCTGGTACTATGGGCACACTGACTGGTACTGAGGAAAAGAAAGAAAGAACAGAGAGAGAAAAAAGAAAGAACAGAGAGAGAGAAAGAAAGAAAGAAAGAAAGGAGAGAGAGAAAGAAAGAAAGAACAGAGAGAGAAAGAAAGAACAGAGAAACAAAGAAAGAAAGAGGGGAAAGAAAGAACAGAGAGAAAGAAAACAGAGAGAGAGAGAACATAAGAATAGAGAGAGAAATAAAGAAAGAAAGAAAGAGGAAAGAAAGAACAGAGAGAAGGAAAGAAAGACGGGAAAGAGAGGAAAGAAAGAACAGAGAGAAAGAAAGAAACAGAAAAAGAAAGAAAGATTAGATTGGGAAAGAAAGAACAGAGTGAGAGAAAGAAACAGAGAGAGAAAGAAAGATTCTATAAAGATACTATAGCAGCCTGGCTCCCATTGTAATGCCCACCTGAGCCTCCCAATGCAGGACATATCCTGATCCGCTCACATGGCCGACAACCCCGATTCCAAGGAGATCCCGCTGTCCGCGCTGTCGTCGGAGGACACGGTGATGGATCTGAAGCATTCCCTGAAGTGCCTCCATGGTTCCGTCACAATCTCCTCCTGAAATTACCTAATTTCCAGTCAGCTTCCAGCACGTCACTTCCGGTGGAACGTCACTTGCGAGTTTTAAAATGTTCCTCGGGGCTCCGCCGTGTACTCCTGTGTCCACGGGAAAAGTAAGCTCTCGGCCGGGACAGCGGGGCAGACTCTTAAAATCGTGATTGTCCAGCTGGATCCGGGACGGTTGGGAGGTATGAATGCTCCCCACCATACACCAACCTCGTACACACACAACTCCACACATCTCATACACACACGGTTCCGCTTTGTATGCCTCGTACACACACGGCTCTGCTCCATACACCTCGCACACACACGGCTCAACAGTACAGACATGGCTCCACTCCGTAAACCACATACACATGTGGCTCTGCTCCATACACCTTGTACACATGCGGCCACGCTCCGTACACCTCGTACACATGGCTCTACTCCGTAAAGCTTGTACACATGTGGCTCTGCTCCATACACCTCATACTCATGCGGCTCCGCTCCGTACACCTTGTACTCATGCGGCTCTGCTCCGTACACACATGGCTCCGCTCCGTACAAACACGGCTCAGCACCGTACACTTCATACACATAGGGCTCCATTTCGTACACGCCGTTCACACATGGCTCAGCTCCGTACACTTCGTACATACAGGGCTCTGTTTCGTACACCCCGTACACACGCGGCTCCACTCTGTACACCCCGTACACACACGGCTCCGCTCCGTACACTAAGTACACAGATGGCTCCGCTACATACACCAAGTACACACACGGCTCCACTCCATACACCTTGTACACATGTGGCTCCACTCCGTACACCTCATACACACTGCTCCGCTCCGCACACCTCGTACACACACGGCTCTGCTCCATACTCCTCATACACATACGGCTCTGCTACATCCACCCTGTAAACCCCTCCTGACCCCACACAAACTTCCCCTCATCCAGCAGCATGACAACCAGCACAGCAGAGTCCTTCATACACTGAGGCCCCTGATCATGTGACCCTTGACTCCTCCCCTCTTGTGACCTCCTATGCGCACAGAACAGCCATATATGAGCTGCCCGAGCAGATGCAGGAGAGGAGTAACTTCAGCTTCAGGACCTGTGATGATGTGACCGGTACGTGAGCCGGGGAGTGCTTCTGTTCTGGAGTGTGCTGTGCATAGAGGGAATTGTATGGCGATCGGTACACAGCCCCTTCTGAAATGGCAGGTGGGTGTGGCAGCTGATTCACAGTGCGGGAAAACTACAATCCTGGCCGGGACAGCGGACAGAATGTAAAAATCGGGACTGTTCCGCTGGATTCAGGACGGTTGGGAGCACTGACGTTCACCATTATCTTTCATATTGGGCATTGACTATCCATAATTTTATGCATTATAATTGGAGCTATGTAGTATAACAACCTGCTTGGATTAATGTTTCTAAGGCTATGTGGACCTGGACGCAGCATCTTTTTTTTAGGTGGCTCCAAGGCAGAAAAAAGCACCACAAAAGCAAAATATTTTACAAGTGCTACAGAAGTGCCCCATGTTCTGTCCTATGTCACATCCTGAAGCAGGTAAAAGAAATGACATGTTTATTCTGCGTCCTCGCGGAGGCCGCCCACTCTCTATACTTGACAGTATGGCTTCCACAAGAAGGCCAGTAAAGCCACTTCAGGAAACACACCACCGTCCGCTAAAAACTCGACAGCTGCGCCGACATTTAAAATATATCACGTGCTCATAGCCGAAGTGTCGCAGATCTTATCCCAATTCACAGATTACCATTTTTTGTTTTATCCATAATCATTAATAGTTTTTAATGTCAATTTCACCACAAGAATAAGTCAAAGGGAACCATGGAGAGCACTGTGGACTTTAATGGGTACACGTTCTATCCGTAAAAAGAATGTTTTCAGTGGGAAAGTCTTAGTTACTTACCGTTAACGGTATTTTTCGAAGTCCATGACAGCACTACAGAGAGAGGGGATCTGCCCCTTAGGAACAGGAAACCTACAGATATAAAAGGGCGGCACCTCTCCCACACATCAGTTGGATTACAGAGCATAAGAGGACTACCAAGGTTAAATGGTATACAGCAAAAAATTTATGCATCACACAGTAATATTGATCAATTGTTTATTACATGTGGACTATATAAGAGGAAGAAGTGCACATAGAACATGGGTGGGAATCTAAGGGTGCTGTCATGGACTTCGAAAAATACCGTTAACGGTAAGTAACTAAGACTTTATTCGAATGTCCATGACAGCACTACAGAGAGAATTACAGAGAGTAATAACCGCTTAGGGAGGGACTACTGCCTGCAGCACCCTCAAGGTACTGCCACACTACACAATCCCGCTAGCGATCTCGTTAGCGTCGCATACTAATGAGATCGCTAGCGGGATTGTTTCTATATCGCTAGTAGCTACCTAACTTAGCGATGTCGTTAAGGACGCTATCGCGGTTAGCGATCTCCTTAACGACTTTAGCGGTACAAAAGTACCGCTAAATCGCTAAGAAAAGGTGCTACACTTAGCGATTATACTTACCCAGCGGGAGCGCCGGTGATAAAATAGGGTCCGGAACGATTCCAGCGACGAGCGAGATCACAGCAGGAAGCTCGTCGCTGGCAGCTGCCGCACACAACAACATCGCTAACGGGATCGCTAAATAGTGACGTTTTTTAGCGATCCCGTTAGCGATGTTGTTTAGTGTGGCATACCCTTTAGTCCGAAAGAAAGGTCTGAGGAAGCACCCAAATCTAACCTATAATGAGTGTAAAACGTGTGTAGAGAAGACCACGTAGCTGCCTTACATATCTGGTCAATGGAGACTTCTGCCCTCTCTGCCCATGAAGTCGCCACAGCTCGAGTGGAATGCGCCCTTAGCATCTCAGGTGCCGGCTTGCCCCTCGAGGTGTATGCCAGAGAAATTGCTTCCCTAATCCATCTGGCCAATGAGCTTTTTGTTATTCTACGGCCTTTGTTAATTCCCTGAAAAGAGACAAACAATGCATTGTCCCTTTTCCAGGGATCAGTGACTGTCAAATATTGCAGGAGACATCTTCTAACATCTAGAGTATGGAGTTTTATCTCTTTTTGATTAGATAGATTAGGGATGAACGAAGGGAGAACAATTTCCTGTGTTCTGTGGAAGGCGGAAGATACCTTAGGTAAGTATGCCGGATCAGGTCTAAGTATTATTCTGTCATTCAGGACCTGAGTGTAAGGAGACAGTCTAGATAGTGCCTGGATGTCACCTACTCTCCTAGCCGAAGTTAATGCTACCAGGAATGCGGTTTTAAGGGAAAGAATTTTTATTGATGCTGCTGATATAGGTTCAAAAGGGGGTTCTGTTAAAGCAGTAAGAGCAAGGTTCAAATCCCATGGCATGATTCTGTTCTTCACTATGGGTCTCGACCTACCCGCAGCTTTAATGAATCTACTGACCCAGTAATTATTGGCGATGTTGCAACTGAAGAGTGCCCCCAAAGCTGAAACTTGCACCTTAAGGGTGCTTGTGGAGAGACCTAAGTCCAGACCCTTTTGTAGGAATTCTAGAATCTGGGTTATCGGTGTTGGGTCCCCTGCTACCACCCCCGAGCTCTGGAGAAATTTTTTCCAAGTCCTAGCGTAGGTTCTAGTTGTAACCTCTTTTCTGCTCTTAAGGAGAGTATTAATTACATTAGCAGAAAACCCCTTATCTCTCAGCAGCGACCGTTCAAAATCCACACCGTCAGGTGGAGGCCCGCTACTCGAGGATGGTAGACTGGACCTTGGGAGAGCAGATTGGGAATATCCGGCAGGACCCACGGGTCGGCTATCGACATGTTCCTGAGACATGAAAACCATGCCCTCCTGGGCCAGAAGGGAGCAACTACTATTACCCTTGCCCTGTCTTTCCTGACCTTCCTCAACACTAGGGGGAGTAAGGACAAGGGAGGGAAGGCGTACGCTAGATTGAAATCCCACTTTAATAGAAGAGCGTCCACTGCCAGAGGGCGTTCTCTGGGATTCAGAGAGCAGAACCGTCTCACTTTCCTGTTGCTTTTGGTAGCAAAGAGATCTATCTCCGGTTGACCCCATCTCTGCACAATCAGGTCGAAGATGGAAGTCTTTAATGACCACTCTCCTTGACTCAGGAGATTGCGGCTTAAGAAGTCCGCCTTGGTATTTTCTTCTCCCCTTATATGTAGAGCCGTTAGAGAAAGAAAGTGTCGTTCTGCTATCTGGAGTAGGCGCCTTGCCACTTCCATGAGAGGACCGGAACGAGTACCACCCTGGTGGTTGACATAAGCGACTGTGACACGATTGTCGGAGAGCACTCGAACGTGGTGACCCTGTAGATAGACAAGGAGCTTTTTAATCGCTAGCTCTACCGCCGTTAACTCCTTCATATTAGAAGACATTTGAATTTGATCCAGCTCCCATAAGCCCTGAACAATAACGTCCCCCATATGAGCCCCCCACCCAGAGGGGCTTGCATCTGTCGTGACTATCCGGGATATTTCATATTCCCAGGGAACCACCTTAGACACGTTTGTCTCCTCTTTCCACCAATCCAGGGATCTTATAGTAGCCTGGGACAAGGATAGCTGGCCTTCTAGGTAACCACCTAGAAAATTTTGATACAACAAGACCTCAGCCTGCAGCGTCCTTGTGTGGAATTGAGCCCACTGAACCGCAGGGATACAGGACGAGAGGGAGCCCAAAAGGGACATGGCCTTCCTAAGAGACATGGAGGGGTTATTGGAAGCGTTTAGGACCTGGTGCCGTAAGCGAATCAACTTGTCTGACGGTAAACTACAGTTCTGATTCCGTGAATCTAGAATTAGCCCTAGAAACTGCTGGACCCTCATCGGATTCAAACAAGACTTTTTGGTATTTATTAGCCATCCCAGCCGCTCTAAGGTAGATATTGCTCTTTGCAGTTGCTCTAGGCAATGCTGACCGTTTCCATTTTAAATGGGTGAACAACCAGGAATTTATTGAGGGCTTTCAAATTAATAATTGTTCTAAAAGAACCGTCCGGTTTAAGGATCAAAAACAGAGGGGAGTAAAACCCTTTACCCCGCTCTGCTTCCGGCACCTCCACTAAGACTTTTTTAGCGCAAAGCTCCTGAACTTCCAACTCCAGAGCGGCCTGCTCCGATGGGGATGACCTGAGGGGGGTAATTTTAAAGTTATCCCGAGGTACCAAGGAGAATTCTAACCGCAGCCCTGTAGCTATGAGACTAAGGATCCAGCTACTGCTTGAGATTTCCGACCAGGCCGGGTAGAAGGCCATCAATCTGCCTCCTACCGGCATCGCAAGTCATTGCGAGGGTTTTTTGGTTTCCCTAGGCGGACCCCTAAACATAAACCCTGTACCTCTTCGCCTCTTTTCATCCCATTTCGCTCGCTCCCTGGATGACCTTCTGCGGCTGAACCTCCTTCTGCTGAAAGGTCTCTTGTAGGAAGGAGTCGAAAGACTGGGAAACTTTTTCTTGTCGTCCCCTGCCTTTTCCAGAAGTTCGTCCAGGCCCGGGCCAAAAAGATATTCGCCATCACATGGAATGGAGCAGAGGCGAGATCTGGCCTGAATATCGCCCGGCCAACATTTTAGCCACAACGCCCTTCGCGCTGCATTAGACAGACCTGCCGCTCTGGCAGCCATTTTTACTGAGTCCGCTGAGGAATCAGCCAGGAAAGCCGCCGCGTTCTGAATTATCGGCAAGGTCTTTTGGATTGACCCCCTAGAGGTTCCATCTGCTAACTGGGACTCTAATTGGTCTAGCCAGACCATCATTGACCTGGCTGTACAAGTGGCTGCAACCGCTGGCCTCAGGGCACCTGCCGACATCTCCCATGTCCCTTTCAAGAAGGAGTCTGCCTTCTTGTCTAGTGGATCTTTCAAAGACCCCATATCATCGAATGGGATGGAGGATTTTTTGGAAGCCTTCGCCACTGCTGCATCCAGCTTCGGGGCCTTATCCCATCTACCTGTCAAGGGTTCTTCAAAGGGATATCTCCGTTTAAACGCTTGGGGTAAGGAGCCTCTTTTTTCTGGCTTCTTCCACTCTCTATCTATAAGGCCTTGGATGCTACTGTTTAGTGGAAAGGATCTGCGTTTTTTCGGATCTAGACCACCGAACATCAGATCCTGTACTGAGAGTTCTGGTCTCGCCTCCTCTACCCCCATGGTGGACCTAACTGATTTGACAAGTTTGTCCATCTGGTCCAAGGGAAAACAAAATCGAGTAGCGTCTTCTGTAGAAGAAGAGGAAGAAGCCGAAGAGGAAGGCGAAGAAGGTCCTGAAACAACTTCACCCTTGTCATGGGCGGCGGGAGAATCTGAATCAGATAACACAGGTACAGTCCTACGCCTGGAAGATTTTCCGTGTCTTACGGACGCCTTCATCTCCGCCCTTATTATCTCTTTCAGGCTCTCGGTGAAATCTGGAGTCTCCTCCGCTATCTAAAAAGGGAAGGGGCAGGGGGGGTTACTATTTCATCCCAGGCCCCTACCCTTCCCCTTTAATGCCCTACCGTCTGTCGCGTGCACGGCTGGCATAACCTTTTAGGGCAAGCGTCTGGCAGAGGGCAAGCACAAAAGGCACATTCCTTGTGCTTGCTTTTCACCGAACACTTCTTCCCCTAGTAACGGAACACAGAATGGGGGAAAACTGCATTACTGGGTATTCTAAGGATGACGATCTCTTACCCAGTCCATACAGCAGCAGGTACCGGATCACGGGGAGGGGTCTTTTTCACAGCTGAGGAACTCCTGCGGCTGGCGCCCCTGGCCATTGAAGAGGAGCGCTCTGTCTGCTGCTGCTGGCTCTCCTGCTGTACTGAGGGAGCTTCTGCAGTGTCCATTGTAAGAAATGGGGCAGAAGCGCTTTCCCAGCTTCATAGGCTCCTTATATCCTCCCCCGGATATCCGGGTCAGCAGGTGCTGCCAGGGGTCTACCCCCTCCTGCTCCCCGCCCCACAGCTCCCCCTGCACTTCCCTGCCGCCCCCACAGCAGGCGCCGCCCGGCCATGATGCAGCCGCGCCAATTTTTAAAAAAAAACGCTGGCCGGTGACCCACTTCCGGTTCCAGCAGTGGAGACTCCGCCCCCCCTTCCCGACGCCGCCAGGATCAGCGCACCCACGGGGACCCCACAGACCCGACCGCATCGCCCAGGTACCTGAGCGGAGTCTCCCGCCGCATCGCCCCCCAGCAGGGACGCGAGCGGGAGATACCAAAATCCCAGCAGCGCCGCTCACAGCAGCGGCGCGTGGCGAAGATTTCAGAAACCCCGCCGCGCCGTCCCCAGCAGAGACGCGCGGCGGGAAACTCAAAAAACCCCCGCCGCGCCGTCCATAACAGAGACGCGTGGCGGGACATTCAAAAACCCCCGCCGCGCCGTCCACAGCAGAGACGCGCGGCAGGAAATTCAAAAAACCCCCGCCGCGCCGTCCATAGCAGAGACGCGCGGCGGGTAATTCAAAAAACCCCGCTCGGCGGGAAATTCAAAATTCAAAAATTTATTTATTTTTTTTTTTTTTTCCGGCTGCACCACCTCCGGCCCCCACCATGCAGGACCACAGGAGAAGACAGGGAGCAGGCATCGGGACCAGGGAGAGGGGGGGATACTTACCAACCGGCGCTGGCTGGGAGACAGGGATCCTCTGGATACTGCTCCACCTGCTCCGCACACTGTCGTGGAATCCTACCCGGACCCACCGTGGCACTTCCAGGGGCTCCGCACCGGTCGAGGTAGGAGATCCCCCCGCTACCTGGGTCAACCGGCCGGCCTGGGTCCTCTGAAGATCTTCATCTGTAGGAAACCCGTCCTTTAGGAACAGGAAACCAACTGATGTGTGGGAGAGGTGCCGCCCTTTTTGTATCTGTAGGTTTCCTGTTCCTAAGGGGCGGATCCCCTCTCTCTGTAGTGCTGTCATGGACGTTCGAATAAAAGACGATAATCTTGTAGCTATGATACTTTTTAATGGCTAACAATAATAAAATAAATGATGTTACACGACAGCTTAAAGATTAAAGATCATCTCTGGGAACTCCTTCAAGATTGTTGGAAGACCATTTCCGGTGACTACCCCTTGAAGCTCATCAAGAGAATGCCAAGAGTGTGCAAAGCAGTCATCAAAGCAAAAGGTGGCTACTTTGAAGAACCTAGAACATAAGACATAATTTCAGTTGTTACACACTTTTTTGTTAAGTATATAATTCCACATGTGTTAATTCATAGTTTTGATGCCTTCAGTATGAAATGTACAATTTTCATAGTAATGAAAAATCTTTAAATGAGAAGGTGTGTCCAAACTTTTGGTCTGTACTGTATAAGATAAAAATATTTTCTAGCAATTTGACTAACCCATTCACAAGTTACGGCAATGTTTAGTCTGCCCACCATGAAAGGAAGTAGCGTTTGTTTCTTCAAAAACTGGATGTAGGTTGTAATTATATTTGGAAATGGTGCGTATAGAGTAACCCAGGTATAGTCTACAGCTTGTCACTACCGTACACAGTTAAATTAAATTGTAGGATAGATTTTCTTCCCTTGTCTCATCCTCCTATTCTACAGGCAGTATTAGAGAAGAAGCCATAAATCTACCAGATGATACCACTCTTCGCTGACAGCTTTTATACATGATACAAGACATAACTAACACCTAAGAGCCATTTCTTCCATTACGATTTTGCTATTTCTTGCTGAAACAAATAGGACAAATTAAAAAAGAACTCACTGTGAACCAAAGGTCAAGAGAAAGTCTTTAATACTTTATAAATATAGTTATATCTCAGTCCTAGCACGCACAGTGTCTTGAAAAAGTGTTCATACTCATGAACTAGTCCATATTTTTTCACATTACACCCACAAAATTAAATGTATTTTATATGATATACCAACACAAAGTAGCAAGTTCCGGTATTTGTGAAGTATAAAGGAAATGACACATGGTTTTCCAACTGTTTTAAAAATATAAATCTGAAAATTGCGACGTGCATTGGTATTCAGCCCTCTATAGTCTGATACCAGTATATAAAATCCTGAGTGACCAATTGCCTTCATAAGTCACATAATTAGAATATTGAGTTCACCTGTGTGCAATTTATTCTCAGTATAACTACAGCGGTTCTGTGAAGACCTCAGAGGTTTGGTTGAGAACATTAAAGATCAAACAGCATCATGAAAACCAAGGATCACACCAGACAGGTCAGGGATAAAGTAGTGGAGAAGAGTAAAGCAGGGTTAGTTTATTAAAAAAAATAGTCCAAGCTCTAAACATCTCATAGAGTATTGTTCAGTCCATCAACCAAAAATATAAGGAGTATGGCACAACTGAAAACCTACCAAGACTTGGCTGTCCACCTAAATGGACATCATTACAGACTGCACAGCTCTCCTGTCCACAATGTCCAATGTTCCCATAGACTTTAATGCGTTGTTTTGACGCACTCATCCACATGTGCATATTTGACAGATTTTTGACTCTTCAAAAAATGCAATATGTTGCGTTCGCCGGACACGGCCCACACTGCGAAATGACGCATGCAAACGCATGTCTCTACGTACACCAGGCTAAAGATACGTAAGCATGACGCATGCGGATCTATTCAGACGAAACGCTGCGCACACAGATGCAAATGTGAAACCAGCCTTAGTGAGCGCCACAAAATCATATCTAAAACACATTTGATAAAATAACTCCTTATCGGAGCACGTTCACACATCACTATTACCAACTTGATTTTTTATTTTTCTGGACAACATGACCAAAATAAACGGAAAGTCAACATTTTTTACAGACACACTGGAAAATAATAATAAATTATTATAATTTTAAGTTATATTGCAACAGCCTATAATACCAATTATTACTGTGCACTGTAAAATGCTAAAAATTGCAATAATAATAATCTGTACTAGTTTCTACAGCTTCATAAAAAATCACGGACACAGAAAAAAATTTTATTGGTAGGGGAAAAAAATGTTCTATTTTTACAGACTGTCCATGAATTCCTGGATGGTTGGAAACAATGGTATCCTGGTAAAAAGCAAAGTTTCTGCCACCAACATAGTTGCAGTTCGTGCAATTACATGCAGCCAGGGTTGGACTGGCCCACCAGAGAACCGGAAAACCCTCCGGTGGGCCCTGGCTTCTCCGTCAGGAGAGTTCATAGTGCAAATCTTGCAGTTACTATGGGGCTCTGCAGTGGGGGGAAAGTGGGCCCTCAGAATCAAATCCTCCAGGGGCCCAATGTTCTTCAGTCTGACACTGCGATGCAGCTTAGACTTCAATTCACTCAGTTGTGTTGCATTTTCCTAAAACTAAGCTTCTTTAAAATAAATGAATAGAACAGCTAAACATTGTTACTTGGAACTTCAAAGATTTGTCTAACTTCTCCAAGTTTGTCTATGAAGAATACAATATTTTATTACCAGAGGCGTAGCTAGGGTTTCGGTTTAGGGGGGGCGAAACATCTGAGTGGGCCCCTAACCAGAGAACCTCAGCAAATGACCGCGCTGTTGCCAAAATTAATCTACCGTATATACTCGTGTATAAGCCGACCCCCCTAATTTTGCCACAAAAAACTGGGAAAACTTATTAACTCGTGTATAAGCCGGGTGTATAAACTGCCGTCCTGCTCTGTGCTGCCCCGTCCTGCTCCTTGCTCCCCCATCCAGCTCTGTGCTCCCCCATTCTCCTTTGTACTCCCCCCTCCTGCTCCATCCTCCGCTGTGCTCCCCCATTCCTTCTCCGTCCTCCTGTGCCCCCCCGTCCTGCTCCGTGCTCCTCTGTGCCCTCCATCCTCTCCCCCGTCCTGCTCCTCTGTGCCCTCCATCCTCTCCCCCCGTCCTGCTCCTCTGTGCCCTCCATCCTCTCCCCCCCGTCCTGCTCCGTGCTCCTCTGTGCCCTCCATCCTCCCCCCGTCTTGCTCCGTGCTCATTGTCCTCCTCCATGCTTCCCCCGTCCTCCCACCCTCCTGCTCCGTGCTCATTGTCCTCCTCCATGCTTCCCCTGTCCTCCCCCCCGTCCTGCTTCGTGCTCGTTGTCCTCCTCCATGCTTCCCCCGTCCACCGTTCTCCCCCCCGTCCTGCTCCGTGCTCCTTGTCCTCTCCTCCATGCTCCCCATCCTCCTCCATCATACTCACCCTCCCCGTGCCATCGCTTAACGTCCCTGCAATCCTGCGTTCTCCCCGGCTTCCTGCAGCTCTCCTGTGCTGAGCGGTGACGTAATACCGCTCATTAAGTCCATGAATATGGACGCCACGCCTATGGGAGTGGCGTCGCGTCCATATTACATGACCTTAATGAGCGGTATACGTCACCGCTCAGCACAGGAGAGCTGCAGGAAGCCGGGGAGAACACAGGATTGCAGGGACGTTCAGCGATGGCACGGGGAGGGGTGAGTATGATGTCCCAGCCACCGGCTCCTGCCGCGGCACCCCCTCCCCCGCTGGTTTCTGCCCAATGACTCGTGTATAAGCCGAGGGGCATTTTGAGCACGAAAAAAGGTGCTGAAAATCTCGGCTTATACACGAGTATATACGGTATATATAAAAAGACCAATATTGATATCACCGCCATATGGTCAGTGGTACATAACACCAGTCCTACAGAACATATAAGAGATCATAGCAGAGTTACAGATAATGACTTACCGCTGACGTTCTTTCTGATGGAATCGTTCACTTTTCATGTCTTTTCCATCTGGCCCAGACCGACATGACGACTCCTACAGCCAGGACTCAACTACAGAGAATACAACAAAGACACGTTTCACTTCTCATATTGTCAGCACCATCACGGTCACCAATTGGACTATTCTCAACCTGCACAAACTCCTCATCCTGCTGATACCCCAATACTGAGCCGCTGGTGTCGTATGTGTCCCTATTACTACACCTGATACTCCAATACTGAGCCGCTGCTGCAGTATGTGTCCCTATTACTACACCTGATACTCCAATACTGAGCCGCTGCTGCAGTATGTGCCCCTATTACTACACTTGGTACCCCAATACTGAGCCGCTGCTGCCCTATGTGTCCCTATTACTGCACCTACTGTGTGGTTCTGTGTGACCTCTAAATTCTAAAGCACCCTCTATAATATAGTAATGCCAGGTGCATGGGCCCTAGAAAACAGTGCCCACATGTTGTCCCCTAGAATGTAATAATGCCCTGTGTGTGCCCCTTTGACAGTCACAGTAACCAGAGTTCCCCTATAACAATAAGTGCCCACTTTACACTTAATGTCCCGAGTCTCCCCCCTGTACAGCTCCCCTATACACAGTATGATGCCCCCTCACTGGATATATACTGACCCCTTAATATCCCCAAACTATTTAATGGCTCCAACACTGTATGATGGCCCCGCCACTGTAATCTCCACACTGTATGATGGCCCCCTAGATAGCCTCCATATAGCATAATACACCAGATAGTCCTCAATATAGTATAATGCACCCCCATAGACAGCCTATGTACTGTAATGCACCCCCATAAGCAGCCTCTGTATTATAATGCACCCCAACAGACAGCCTCTATATTGTAATGCACCTCCCCATAGGCAGTCTTATTTATAATGCACCACATAGGCAGCCTTATTTATAATGCACCCCATAGGCAGCCTTATTTATAATGCACCCCATATGCAGCCGTACTTATAATGCACTCCCCCATATGCAGCCTTACTTATAATGCACCCCATATGCAGCCGTACTTATAATGCACTACCCCATATGCAGCCGTACTTATAATGCACCCCATATGCAGCCGTACTTATAATGCACTCCCCCATATGCAGCCGTACTTATAATGCACTCCCCCATATGCAGCCTTACTTATAATGCACCCCATATGCAGCCGTACTTATAGTGCACTACCCCATATGCAGCCGTACTTATAATGCACCCCATATGCAGCCGTACTTATAATGCACCCCATATGCAGCCGTACTTATAATGCACTCCCCCATATGCAGCCTTACTTATAATGCACCCCATATGCAGCCGTACTTATAATGCACCCCATATGCAGCCGTACTTATAATGCACTCCCCCATATGCAGCCTTACTTATAATGCACCCCATATGCAGCCGTACTTATAATGCACCCCCATATGCAGCCGTACTTATAATGCACCCCATATGCAGCCGTACTTATAATGCACCCCATATGCAGCCGTACTTATAATGCACCCCATATGCAGCCGTACTTATAATGCACTCCCCCATATGCAGCCTTACTTATAATGCACCCCATATGCAGCAGTACTTATAATGCACCCCCATATGCAGCCGTACTTATAATGCACCCCATATGCAGCCGTACTTATAATGCACCCCATATGCAGCCGTACTTATAATGCACTCCCCCATATGCAGCCTTACTTATAATGCTCCCCCTTTACAAAAATAATAAATCCAGTACTCACCTCTCTTGCTCCAGGCTCCTGCGCTGCTCACTGCTCTACCTCTAAGCGTCTGACTGCCGGTGCCGGGCAGTGACGTCATCGCGCCCGCTGTCAGACGCTGAGAGGGGGATTATGGGAGAAGGAGCGCTCGCTCCTTCTCTCTCAATGCGGTCAGCTGTATTGGCTGGATGCCGATACAGCTGACCCTGCGATGACAGGTGGGGGGCCCACTGCTGGCACTGGGCCTGTGTAGCCCTGGTGGTAGGCACACGCAGTACCCTGGAGAGTGTGTGGCGAGACAGCAGTTTAATGCTAAATATCCATTCACTCAACATATACTAGACACACCCTTAGTGTAGTGCAGTTTACTCTTGAGGGAGTGGTCAAGGTGTATGTGTTGGAGTGATTTTAGTCGGTGTCCAGACTTCAGAGGGAGAGGTCAGGAGGAGTCTGTGCCTGGACTTCAGAGAGAGAAGACGTCTGGAGGGAGGAAGCAGTCCAGATTGCTCTATCTTCAGTTCGGAAAGTGGAGTCTAGTACAGGTGGTTTGATTCACCTCAGCCTGGTCAGAGCTGTACCTCAACAGAATACATTGGAAGGAAAGAAGAAGTTTAGTGCAGAAAGTCTTCAGCATCCTGTCTAAAGGACAGTTTAAGGTTCAGAGACGTGCTCCTGCCTATTGATAACTGAGCATCTGTAACTAACTTTGAAGTAAGGAAAAGAAAGAAGTGACTGCTCGACCCTTGGCTAGTTTGAGTGCTTATGTTACCAGCGAGGACAAGGCGAAAGGCACAGTGGTTTATTGGAATAGTGCTTACGGATTGAAGAAGTCCTGCACATTGCAACCGGTCACTGGGGACCGAAGGATCACTATTGTTACATGCATAGTGGTAAGAAAACCAGGAATTTACCGGACCTTAGGTCGCGGCAAACAAGCCCCTTATAGTCAGTACGTAACTGGAGTCAGGTGGAATAGGAACTTTGAGTCAAGCGCAGACAAAAGCAAGGACCTAGTTTCATCAATTGGAAGGCTTCTAACACAAAACTGACTGGGCAGTACAGCTATAGTTTAGCTGGAGTTATTGAGGGAACTACGCTTCAGGCTGGTTGTACTCATTGTGTGTGGAAAGTAAAGGAGGCCCCTAACTTGTCCAGCTGCTGTCTCAAGATACACTCTCCTTGGATCAGCCTCCCTGGGACCTGCCTTACCATCTTGCAAGTAAAGGTATGGAAAGACACTGACCGTGTGAGACTGAGTTATTAATTGCATGCCTGCACAATCCCTACCTAACTACCGACCTGAGGGAAGAGTCCCACCTGTAGGGGACCCGACATCTAGCTGCATCACCATCCCCTCAGAGATCTATAGCAGCGCTGGTACAAATTACCAGAATACTACAGGTGGCGTCACGAACTGTATATAAATCTATCCCCTGTAAATATATCCCCAACATACGCCAGACCGCCAGGGCCACAGACCGAGCCACAGCTACCTGTGACAAATCCCATAGACTTCCATGGGCTCGGCTCTGAGTACCCCATTGCCCTGGTAACCCACAATTGTGGTGGCGGGTCGACACACAAACTTGGCGTCACGAACAGGATGCGAAACTCGCAGAATTGCGAGCCCTGTGTGCCTAAGGAATTGTTTTTGTGAAAAAGGACTGTTTTCACTTTTGGCGCCAAAATCGCCATTTTTGTCGCCATATTCGCGCCCTCAGGCGCTGGAGAAGAAGGTGGGCGTACCTTCGTGGGCGTCTACCCCCCTGTGGCGCGAAGAAAATGCCTGCCCTCTCAAAGTGTTATTACAACATGCGATCCTGCCCTACAGCAAAGGAGGTCCGCCTCCTCTTCACCTTCCCTGCGAGGAGGAGGAGACGCAAACCCCACCTCCACGGAAGAGACCGGATGTCTCCGCAGGAAGAAGAGAGAATCTTCTGGAACATCATGGAGGCAGGACGTGTGCAGCCGAGCAGGGAAGCGGAGGAAGGCAGGCCCCGTGCCCCAGCCAAGCTGCCACCAGCATCGGAGTTATCCGTGGTCCTGCACCTGCAACAGGCGTTGCTAGAGATTCAAGAAGAAAATGCACGCCTGAAGAAGATGGTCCAGCACCAACCTGGATTTGAAGAGATCGAGAGACGCCGGCGTACCCTGGAACAGCGGAGGCTGTGGGACACGGTGATCTCTCCCCTCAACGACCCCCCACGATTCCAGATACCGAAGAGTCTGCTGCCCAAGGCGAAGGAGCAACCGGAGGCTGCCCCCGAAAGTACCGATCCTGATCCCACCGGTGAAGCGGTGGAGGCGAAGGAGGTTGAGGAGGTACAGCCAGTCCCGGAACGCCCGCCCGGCCAGGAGGCCGCAGCAGATGATCGGTCCCCGGCAGGGACACCGGAGGGGTCCTGTCCGTCACTACCAGACGTGGACTGGGACGAAATGGCACGCCTGGATGACGTCGCCTATACCGCCCAGTGGGAGCATGAATGGCAGAATCGTGAGGAGAAGAAGAAACGCCAGCAGGAGGAAGAGCGGGAAGCTCAGCGGAACCGTCAGCGACAACATGCAGAGCTGATCGCGGACAAAGAGAGTGTCCGGAGAGAGAAAGGTACCCTGAGGGAACCGCGGCGGCAGGGGTGTGTGACTGAGTTCCAGCTCCGGAAGGGCTGGGGCTTCATCCGTGAACCGGGCCTCTACCCAGGGGTCTTTGTCAGCAGGCGTGACGTAGAATCCCACCTACCGCAAGGCCATCCCGGGAGGGACTTAGCAAATGGAGACATAGTCACGTACACACGGCACTGGGGAATGAAGGGATGGTATGCCCTTAACGTCACCATCGTCCGTGACCCCGTCCCCGACGCAGGTACCGTCACCATGACCGCAGCGTCCCCGTCTCTAGATCAAGCAGTAACCGGCCGTGCCCCAGCATCGCCCCCTGCAAATTCATCGCAACTAGCGACCCAGATTTCATCGCAAAGGAAAGCCACCTCTACATCGCAACATGCGACCCAGTCTCAATCGCAATCCATGACACGGTCCATATCGTTAACTGTGATTGAAACGCAATCGGTGTCACGTGAAGAGAAAGTACCCGTTGCGCCCCTAGAGGTTCGCACAAGAACTGTGGCGACCCAGACTCTAATCGCAGCACATGATTTGCTAGTCCTGGGATCTAGGGCCCATTGCATTGTTCCAGCCCCCGGGGTGGAAAATGTATTGGAAAATATATTAGAAAATGAATAAATAAGTAAAGAAAAATTTGTGAGATCCCTATAGGGTCTACCATAAGTAAAAAGTTTGAAAATGTTTTATAAAGTTTTTGCACAGGTTGAAAAGTATAGCGTATATAGTGTATATATATATTTTGCTAACCGTAGAATGCCCGGCTGGGTAACCAGAAAAGTTTTGCACTTTAGTATAATAATGTGATATTATATATATGCCTTTGGTTTTACAATGGACTTGGAGGTTGAGGACTGTGCCAACCCGGAACTTACTTGTAAATAGTTGCGCTTCGGTGCCTTATCTTGGTTTTACATAAAACCACTACAACTACCTCTGAAAACAAAAACCCGTGTGGTGTGGCACTGAGTGAGGTCTGCATTTGGATGTCCTGCAGCCCACCCAGGACCTACGTTGAAGGTTTGGTGCGGGTCCTTCACAAGAATATTGTATATTTATTGAATGCTATTTAATATTTGTATTTCTATAATGGTTGTAACGTTCAAGATATTCTCACCTCCCGGATGGGACGAACCAATGTTAATTGTTTAATGTTTATTGCATAAACAAAATGTGTCTTTTGTATTTTACAGCCCGGGAGTGCTGTCTTTTACCATGGGGGAACTGATGGGGTTGGTGGAGGATGAGCTTTGAGGCAACAGCTAAGCAACTGAGCCATCCATCGATTCCTGTCTTCCAACGGTATGGATCTCAACAAGTCAAGGACAATATGGTTCAGAGACGTGCTCCTGCCTATTGATAACTGAGCGTCTGTAACTAACTTTGAAGTAAGGAAAAGAAAGAAGTGACTGCTCGACCCTTGGCTAGTTTGAGTGCTTATGTTACCAGCGAGGACAAGGCGAAAGGCACAGTGGTTTATTGGAATAGTGCTTACGGATTGAAGAAGTCCTGCACATTGCAACCGGTCACTGGGGACCGAAGGATCACTATTGTTACATGCATAGTGGTAAGAAAACCAGGAATTTACCGGACCTTAGGTCGCGGCAAACAAGCCCCTTATAGTCAGTACGTAACTGGAGTCAGGTGGAATAGGAACTTTGAGTCAAGCGCAGACAAAAGCAAGGACCTAGTTTCATCAATTGGAAGGCTTCTAACACAAAACTGACTGGGCAGTACAGCTATAGTTTAGCTGGAGTTATTGAGGGAACTACGCTTCAGGCTGGTTGTACTCATTGTGTGTGGAAAGTAAAGGAGGCCCCTAACTTGTCCAGCTGCTGTCTCAAGATACACTCTCCTTGGATCAGCCTCCCTGGGACCTGCCTTACCATCTTGCAAGTAAAGGTATGGAAAGACACTGACCGTGTGAGACTGAGTTATTAATTGCATGCCTGCACAATCCCTACCTAACTACCGACCTGAGGAAGAGTCCCACCTGTAGGGGACCCGACATCTAGCTGCATCACCATCCCCTCAGAGATCTATAGCAGCGCTGGTACAAATTACCAGAATACTACAGGTGGCGTCACGAACTGTATATAAATCTATCCCCTGTAAATATATCCCCAACATACGCCAGACCGCCAGGGCCACAGACCGAGCCACAGCTACCTGTGACAAATCCCATAGACTTCCATGGGCTCGGCTCTGAGTACCCCATTGCCCTGGTAACCCACAATTGTGGTGGCGGGTCGACACAGGCCCCCCACCGCCTGCTCAGGGGCCCCATAGCGGCCGGGCGGCAGAGCAGGGAGATTGATTCTCCCTGCTCTGCCGCAGAAAGTAACTGTGTCGGCGTGCTGTGCCGCCAATACAGTTACAGTAGCTCCAGGTGGGCCCCCTCCGAGCGCGGGGCCCGGGGCCACCGCCCCCTCTGCCCCCCGGTAGCTACGCTACTGCTTATTACCCTTGTGATCTACACGATCCATGAGAAAGCTACATTACACATACTCAGCAAATGGAATAATCTCGGCAGCTTGGACAGCTTTGACATAAGCTCCTGATACACTTCAAGAGTCTCTCTAATTAAAAGACAGTCAATTATATTAATATTGATAACATTTATAGGCTGAAATCCAAATATTTCTCTGACGTTGTCTTAAAACGCTAGTCAATTAGGAGGCGGCCATGAAGTTCTGTCTCACTTTGTTAATTTTTTCAAATTTGCACGTATCTTATTAAAGCTAAACTAGCGATGAAACCTGAGAAGTATCCGAAAAAGTCTTTAATTATCAGTGGCTAATGAAGAGAAAATGGTTGTGGGTAGAAGAACAACACTGTCGGCTTCCAGAATTTGTGGCATACCTGGTTGTGGTTGTGTACATAGACAGTAGTGTGGCCCACATCCACCATACCTATATGCCTTATATTCTGTGCCATAAATGTATGAGATGGAAATAAATCTGAAAAGGGAGTCTGGCACCCCAAAAATGCAAACTCAGCTCCGTAAACATTTCTATAGTGGACTTATTCCCTATAAAAATCATACCAGTAACTTAGACTTTATTGGTGTTCTTGCAAAAATTCACTTTTAAGCCACATGCAAATGAGGGCACTTTGGTGGCCCTTGGCGTGGTCAGTGTTGTGGTACATTGTTATGTCCTCAGATTTGCATATCTAGCAATATCTCTAAGCTTCAATGACAGTGGTTATTTTCTCACAGTGAGCACTGCTCATGCTCAGATCCCTGTTCCTGCCCATGGGAAATGATACTAGAGGAACCCAGCGGCGCGCTCACAAGTACGAATACGGGCGCACGCTCAATGTGGGTGCAGACACGTTCCTATCAGCTTGTGGCGGCTGTTTGTTAGTGTTACACCCATAAGTGTACTGAGCAAATGGCTTCGGGGAGGAGCCGGAGATCAGAGCGTTCCTGCACCCGCACTTGCACTGTAAGCATGCCACTGGGCTACTACAGTGTCAGTGCGCAAGTGCAGAAACAGGGATCTGAGCTTAGGCAGCGCTTGCTGTGAGAAAGCGAACAGTCTATCAAGCTCAGGGGCAGGGCTAGAAAAGCAAATATGACGGATTTAAGCACTCACAACTGCATATGATTAAGAGTGATTTCTTGGGGGCAACTACACTAATAAACTGTATGTCATTGGTTGAATTTTAAATAAGATCCTTATATAAATGTTTAAGTAGTTAAATTTGCATTTTGGGGGGTAACAAGAGTCCCGTTTTCCAGTATGAATAACCCTTTAACACAACAAAGCCATAAAAGTTGAAACAACAGGTACTCTTTAACATATATAAAACATTTAGGATTGCTCATTGGCAAGTTAATGCCTCATCAGAGGTTACACTGCACAACAAATTTCAGGGAAGTTCTTGTCCCTTGAGAAAATTTTATTGTATCTTATTTTGATATGCTGAACACGAATATGTGCTCCAAAAGTCTGTATCACGTAAGGTTTTTAAGAAACAGCAGTTTATAGTCTACATTATGATGTCCGACACACTACATACATGTGCATCGATGTCAGTAGCAAAAGCAATTGTTCAAAAGTCTTTTGCAGACGACTTTCGTTTATAATCCGTGTCAGATGCTTCTCGAATAAGATTCCAGCAATAGTCAGCCAGCATTGACGTACTCCACTTTCCCTGGTACCTTTTCTCCATTAGCGCAATATCTTGGTGAAATTTTTCACCGTGTTCATCGCTAACGGCACAAAGATTGGCTGGAAAAAAGTCCAAGTGAGAATGTAGAAAATGCATTTTTAGTTACACATTGCATTTCATCAAATGATATGATGTTAGCATGTTGTCCACGAGTTGTTCAAAGTTCGGTGCCCTGCTGTTGCCAAGGAAGTTGAAGGTCACATCTTTAAAGGCTCTCCATGCCACTTGTTCAGCACCTTGCAAAAGACCATCAAAGCTACTGTCATTCATTATATCTCTGATCTGTGGGCCAATAAAAATACCTACTTTAATCTTCGCATCACTTATTCTTGGAAATTTCTGTCGCAAGTAAGAAAAGGATTCCGATTCTTTGTACATTGCTTTGACAAAATTCTTCATAAGCCCAAGTTTAATATGCAAAGGAGGGAGAAATATCTTTGCTGGATCAACTAGAGGATTATGTTTAACATTCTTCTGTCCAGCAACCAGGTTTTCGCGGAGTGGCCTGTCCTTTCTGAAATAGTGCATTTCTTATGCACGACTGTCCCACTCACAAATAATACAACAATACTTTGTATATCCAAGCTGCAGTCCAAGAAGAAGTGCAACAACTTTTAGATCACCACATATGTTCCAGTTACAATTTCTATAATTAATGTGGGGCAACAGTAACTCTGTTACACCCGGTCCCAGCGCTGGCTCTGCACTCCGTTCTGCTCACTCACCTGCCCCAGCTGCTCTTCGGCGTTCTGTGTCCTCCTCCACTTCCTGGCACGCTGCTGGCAGGCCTCCAGATAGTCTGCTTAGGACGCGAGGCCGCGCCCACCGTCTCTCTTAAAGGGGCAGCGTGCATTTTTTGAAATAGCTAATTAACCAATGGCTGCGCACTCAGTACTATATCTGGTCACTCCACCATTAGGGGAGTGCCGGAGCAACGTGTTCTATCATTGCTACATCCGGTTCTGTTCCTGATCTGTATGCGCTGCGTCTGAAGTCTCTGTGCTTCGTTGATACTGTTTGTCTCCTCAGATCATTGCTAACCTGTATCTGGCTATCTTGGACAATCTCGGCTATTACTGGCGCAAGTGTCATCCCGTTCCGCCATCAGCCATCCGTACCCGTGGACCGTGACAAGGTCACTGAAGCCAGCCTTCTACCATCCGTTCTGGACCAGGACCTTACCCTTCTCCGTCAAGAACTTTCCACGGACTATGTAAATACCTGTTACCCCTTTGGTCCCTCTGGGACAGCTGCCACGTGTCCGGGGTCTAACTGGAGGTAGCACCTGTGTCCTCCGGGTATTCCATTCTGGTCCTGTTCGAGGGCCCTTACTACGGGTACCCGGGGCTCACTAGTTACGCCCCCTTCGGAGCCCCCCGGACCGCGGTCTCGAGGTTCCACATTAAAAAATAAAAACGAATGTGAACTTCACCACCTCTGCCTCCGCTTCCATTTGTTACAAACTCCATATTCTCATACGTTTCAATCATGTGTACGGCATGTCCAATAGGTATAGAAGGATAGATATTTCCGTTGAGTATTAAAACAGCCTTCAGACTTAAAACTGACGAGTCAATGAACAGTCGGCATTCCTTCAGGTCATGTTCGCATCCAAGAACACCAAACAACCCCAAGACGTTGTTGAAAAAGGTTACACTGTCGACATGGTTGAAAAATTGATTAAGGTCTTCTTGACGACTGTGAAAAACAGAAACTCTTGTTCCCGGTAATAAGAGATTCCGTTCTTGTAGCCTTGATCCCAATAATTCTGCCTGCCTCTTTGACAATTTCAAATCTCTGACCAAGTCACTCAGAACAGCTTGACTGAACACATGTGGATTAGATGTAGAAGGCTCAAAGTCTGGGTCTGCAGCAGTTTCATTTTCCACTGACATTGTTAGTTCATCTTCATTGTCCTCCATTGTCCATATTTTGGATGGCTTTGGAACACGAAGACTTTCATCGTGTGGCACTGGTCTTATGGCTGAAGGAAGATTAGGATATGTTATTGATTTCTTGTTCTTTGCTGAATATCCTGTTACATTTGTAAGGCAGAAGTAGCAATCTGTTACATGATCTCTCTGCTCTCTCCATATCATTGGGACAGCGAACGGCATTGAAGGTCGTGATCCATTCAGCCATGCTCTAAGGCTTCTAGAACAAGATGCACAGCATATATGAGGTGACCACATCGAAAGTACAGTTCATATGCTTTCTTAACAAGCGGAGTCATTTCCTTCTCTTGTGCTTTCATTGAATATTCTCCGCATATGTAGCAGAACTCTGCTGTTGAGACACCGACGCGACATTTCGAAATAAATCTTCAGTTTTTACAATGAAAAGTATTCAGGCGAATCGCATATATGATAGTAACTAGATGGAGGTGGTATGTCACGATGGGGTCAGGCGTTGCAGCATTGAGAATCTCTCCCCACCCATGTGCTCACCCACCTATCCACTCTCTCTTTCCCCATGTGCTGACTTCTCCCGTCTGTGCTCTCTCGCAGAGGATACATTTTGTGAGGTAAAATATTGTTTAAAAATGTGAAATATTTTACCTCACAAAATGAATCCTCGGTGATCCCCTGCTGCAATGTCAGTATTGTCTTTTGAGTGAGAGTATATCGTAGCACTACCGTGGTGGTGCACAAGTAGGTTTCCCAACCCAATAGTGAATAAAGAAAACTTGGCACTCAACTTTGAGAGAAGTAGATTCCTGTTTATTGCAGTCACAATACTGGTGTAACGTTTCGGTCCATGTGGACCTTCGTCAGTCCGACTGCTTGTGAGGAAGCAACAGTATGAAAAAGAAGAGGCAGTATGCCTTCAGAGGAGAGTATCCTTCTATAATCTTATGAGCAGTATTCCCGTCAGGCTCCTGACAAGCGGTGGATTCCGCGCCAGAGCAGAGAGACCAGCGATCCTTCACCTCACCACCAAGTTACGCACAGAGCCTTTTTGGCCCCCCTTTCTCCATTTTCGGGAATCAAAATAAGAAAGCCCCAACAAGGGACTATCCCACGGGAATACTGCTCATAAGATTATAGAAGGATACTCTCCTCTGAAGGCATACTGCCTCTTCTTCTTCATACTGTTGCTTCCTCACAAGCAGTCGGACTGACGAAGGTCCACATGGACCGAAACGTTACACCAGTATTGTGACTGCAATAAACAGGAATCTACTTCTCTCAAAGTTGAGTGCCAAGTTTTCTTTATTCAGTATTGTCTTTTGATTCCTCCCCTGCCCAGGAGATGTGGTACGCTCCGTACACGGTCAGCTGAATGATTCACTGTGCCTAAGCGGAATTCGCAAAATAAGTGCTTGCCTATGTGTAGATCAGCGATTATGTTATTTCAGTGGAAAATTCAGAATATACTGTTTCAGAAAAAGTTCATATATGAGTTTTTAGAATTATAACAGAATATTATAATGTTTTGTATAATTTCTCAAAAACCTTACGTGATAGGAAAAATCTGAAGTCATTTCTGAAATCAGCATGAAAAAAACTATCAGGAACACTCAAAATTGTCCGAGGGACAAAACCTTGGTAACACAGTGTTATTTATGTCCAATGCATTATTTATTAACGCTGCTCATCCTCTTTACCGCTATTTCAGACATTTTTATCAAATATGTGACTCTGTTCAGTGTATAAAATCAGAAACAAACCAGAATAGTGATTCATTATTTCCTTGTCGATGACTCGGTGACCTCAGTACACAATTGATGTGGCTTACCTCATGAGCACGGGAGGTGGGTTACACTTAGATGTCACCCAACCTTACTTTATTGTGCTCGGAGGTTCCATTTTTATGTCTCATTAGCGGGTGTGAATAGATAAACATCTTTTTTACAGTTCGCAGAAACCTGAGTTGCTAAGGGGATTACTAGCAGTAATTAAGTGATGATGTGATTCTTGTGTACATGGGCAGAAAACCATTTATCAAAACAGCTTTCAGTAAAGACTAATATTAGCTGAATCTCGGAAGGAGGATTCGCCATGTCAAATGAGCGCTAGAGATGTGCTAAACACGAGCCCGATTGTCAGGTCAGTAATTAGCTGCTAGTTTCATTTAATTGGAAATAATGTGTTACATATACAGTATGGTAGTCAGGAAGATTATTCTTTAATTCTGTTATTACTTGTTTACACTTGTGTTATTTCACATCGGATTTACTTGTATCGTGATATTTTTATCCTTTGTTGTTACACTGGGAGAATCGTTGTACAGAAGGTGTGCAAGGAACAATGGCAACATGGATCCTGGGGCTTAAAGGGGCCCCCAAAGACACCAGTGTTATAAATTTCTTTGGTTGGTGAGGACCCTTATGAAGATTTTGCATTGGGCCCAGGTAATTCAAGTTGTACCTCTATTTTGCATTCCTATAGCAATTCATTGGTCTACAATTTTCTAAAATTTGAAGTTTTACCCCTTAACCTCCGGAGCTTTTTTCGTTTTTTGCTCCACTGCTTCCCAGAGCCATAACTTTTTTATTTTTCAGTCAATATGGCCGTGTGAGGGCTTGTTTTTTTGCAGGATGAGTTGTAGTTTTGAACCACACCATTGAGTTTACCATGCCGTGTACTAAAAAACAAAAAAAAACATTTCAAATGTGGTTAAATTGTAAAAAAAATTGCAATCCCACACTTGTTTTTTGTTGGACTTTTTTTTTACTAGGTTCACTAAATGCTAAAACTGACCTGCCATTGTGATTCTCCAGAAGATTACGAGTTCATAGACACCAAACATGTCTAGGTTCTTTTTTATCTAAGTGGTGAAAAAAAAAATCCAAACTTTGTTAAAAAAAAAAATTGCGCCATTTTCCGAGACCCGTAGCGTCTCCATTTTTCATGGTCTCGGGTTGGGTGAGGGCTTATTTTTTGCGTGCCAAGCTGACGTTTTTAATTATACCATCTTGACGCAGATACGATCTTTTGATCGCCAGTTATTGCATTTTAATGCAATGTTGTGGCGACCAAAAAACTTAATTCTGGCGTTTTGAATTTTTTTCTCGCTATGCCGTTTAGTGAGAAGATTAATCCTTTTTTGTTATTGATAGATTGGGCGATTCTGAACACGGTGATACCAAATATGTGTATGTTTGATTTTATTCTTATTGTTTTATTTTGAATGGGGCAAAAAGGGGCGTGATTTAAACTTTTATTTTTTTTAAATTTTTTAATATTTTTAAAAACTTTTTTTTTCACTTTTGGCATGCTTCAATAGTCTCCATGGGATGCTAGAAGCTGCCACTTTCCGATCGGCTCTGCTACATAGAGGCGATGATCAGATCACCTCTATGTAGCAGAATTACTCACTTGCTGGGTGGCGCTCTCAGCAAGCCGGCACTGACAACCATAGAGGTCTCCAGGAGACCTCTGGCTCTCATGCCAACGAACTGGTGACCAGCGATCACGTGACGCGGGACACCAGTGAGCGTATTTCCGGCACGATTGTCGGAAGTGCTTGTTAAATGCCGCTGTCAGTGTTTGACAGCGGCATTTAACTAGTTAATAGCCACGAGTGGATCGCGATTCCACCCGCGGCTATTGGGGGTACATGTCAGCTGTTCAAAACAGCTGACATGTCCCGGGAAAGATGTGGGCTCACCGCCGGAGCCCACATCAAAGGGAGGGAGTCCGGCATCGGTGTAAATGTACGCCCGATATCAGAAAGGGGTTAAACATTATCCACATTTTCTTCTTATCAGGGACCTAAGCTCCCAAATGTTCTTTATTGCTGTCTATGTTGTATGGACAGTTTCTCTAAATAAATAATATGGTTTCTTCATTAATCGACAGTTCTAGCTATGTACAGTATTTATATTTACTGTTATTGCATCTATGTAGTAAGCTTGGTTCTGGTTCTGGATCAATGTATTGAACCTGGTTCTGTATAATTATTAGTTATCAGCGTTGGCCATTCTCCAGCTTTGTCGCATTAGGTTACAGCTATGATCAGTGTCTTCAGCATATCTTCATTGCTTTCAAAGCGGCTAGGAGCACTAATTTTCATTTACCATAGTTAAAAACAGAATAAATATAAACTATAAGAAACTAAAATGCAAATGAGAAAAAGAATGAAGCTGCTAGATCAAATAGAAGTAAAGGTTACCAATATGACCTCTAGAATAAATATTTTTAAATCTACATATTATCTGCTCTACTTTTGTAAATGTCACATTTTTATTGACTGCAGCTCCTTCTTGAGACTGAAGCAGGTGTCCAGAATTATTATCATTTAACTGTGTAGCTCCATGAAGAGAAGCAAAACTGGTAATGTGGGACAACTTTTTGCACTATTAGGCCGGAGTCACACACAACCACAAAAAATCGGTCCGTTTTAGACGGTCGACAATCGGATCAAAATAAAAACATCACACATCCTTCTGGCATCCGATTTTCTTTCAAAGATGCGATTTAATCGCATGTGTGTGTACCTTGTAACATCCGATTTTCATCCGACTTGCGAGATTTTCTCGCAGGCTTGCAAAACTGACATATAATGGATCCAAAAGAATAGTATTTAAATGCCAAAAGAAAGAATAGATATATACACATAGAACACATATATATATATATATACATATATATATATATATGTCATTGTGACACATACATATACATATATTTATAGTTCTTACACTTCTACATACTGTAATAGCCGCTAATTCAATTGCCGGCTTCAGTGAAATCACAGAAGCCGACATGAAATGATACATTGTTTCCACACATTTAACCATGTAATTTCATGTATTTTTATATATGTTTGAAACATACAATTACATGAGTATATGTGTGCTAAATTTCAGACATGTAGGGGTTAATTAAAGGTGTAAATTCGTTGAAAAAAAATGCGTGGGCTCCCGCTGTATTTTCTCCACCAGACAGACAAAGCAAGCGAGTGGGGGCAGATAATAGCCTAGGGAGGGTACATTTTTTTTGTGCCCCCCCTGGCTACTAACATCTGCCCCCAGACACCCCAGAAAGGGCAAATCTATAATTAGATTCGCCCTTTCTGGCACTTTGCCCGTCTATTCCCATTGCCCTGTAGCGGTGGCGAATGGGTTAATAATAAGGGGTTAAAATGACCTTGCAATTGAAAGGTCACTTTAAGCCAGGTTAATAATTGATAGCTGTCAATTAGACAACTATCAATTATTAATCCTATTGTATGAAAGAAAAATCAAACACACACAGTTTAATAAAAAATAAGTTTAATGAAATAATCACACAGTTTTTGACCATATTTTATTTTCCTGCTAAAACCATTTCCTGTAATAAAAATAAAATAAAAAAGCAAAATTATACTTACCAATCCGATGTACAGTCAGGTCCCACGGTGTAATCCATCAGAAAGGGTTAACAGGTTACAGGTCGCAGAGAGCTAATAATGCTGTCTCAGACCTGTATTCCCCTGAATGAATAAGTTCCTCTCCCAGCGAAAGTAGAGGAATAGATTCATGAATGGAGCTTAATTGATTTATTGGCAATTTAACTGTAGTGACCTGACCTAAAGGGAAAGTGGACACAATCAATTAAGCTTCATTCATGAAACACATCCTCTCCTGTCGCCAGGAGAGGAACTTATTCATTCAGGAGCTTTGAGCTGAGCATGCAGGATTACTTGCACTGCTTGGCTCAAAGCTAGTTAACCCTTTGTGAAGGATTACAGCGTGGGACGTGACAGATCGGCGGAATAGGTAAGAATAATGTTGTTTTATTTCTTTTTCTTTATTTTAGGAGATCAATGGCTTCGCACAGATTAAGTGTAAAATAAAATATGGTAAAAAAAATGTGTTTTTATTTCATTAAAATTATTTATTCTTAAAGTGTGTGTGTTTTTTTATTTACTTCAATAGGATTAATAATTGATAGTTGTCTAATTGACAGCTATCAATCATTAACCTGCCTTAAGGTCACCTTTCAATTGCAAGGTGACAGTAAGGTGAGATTAACCCATTCGCCACCGCTACAGGGCAATGGGAATAGACGGGCAAAGTGCCAGAAAGGCGAATCTAATTATAGATTTGCCCTTTCTGGGGTGTCTGGGGGCAGATGTTAGTAGCCAGGGGGGGCACAAAAAAATGCACCCTCCCTGGGCTATTATTATCTGCCCCCACTCGCTTTGCTTTGTCTGTCTGGTGGAGAAAATACAGCGGGAGCCCACGCATTTTTTTTCAACGAAATTACACCTTTAATTAACCCCTACATGTCTGAAATTTTGCACAAATATACTCATGTAATTGTATGTTTCAAACATATATAAAAATACATGAAATTACATGGTTAAATGTGTGGAAACAATGTATCATTTCATGTCGGCTTCTGTGATTTCACAAAACCCGGCAATTGAATTAGCGGCTATTACAGTATGTAGAAGTCTAGGAACTATAAATATATGTATATATACATGTCACAATGACATGTATATATATATATATGTGTTCTATGTGTATATATCTATTCTTTCTAGTCTTTATTAAAGCTGACAGTGTGATTTTACAGTATAGGCAGGGATGAATTGCCGGCTTTTCTAAAGGACACCGATGCGATTTCATCGCAAGTCACACAGTGTGGTCCGTTTGTAATCCCACTTTTCATCGCTGCCATAGACTTGCATTGGCGATTGTCGACCGACAATCGGTGACAATCGCAGCATGCTGCGATTGTACACGGACGTTGAAAACGGACCACAAAAAAACGGCTACTGGGAGATGCTCCATAGATTAACATAGGGCCGACTGCAATGCGATTTTTCATCGCATTGCAATCGTCCGATTTTGTCGCCAGTGTGACGCCGGCCTTAGACTATGTGCGCACGTTGCAGAAATGCTTGTGGAAATTTCTCCCTCTCTTGTCAGAAAACGCGGTTGAAATTCCGCCCGGTCCTAATGCGCTTTTGATGCGAATTTGTATGCGTTTTTGTAAGATAAATAAAGATATATTATTAAAAAAAGAAAAAGAATTGTGATGTCATTTCCTTGTTCAACCTCTTCTTACTCATTCCCCATTGAAGACCATAATATCATTACATACCATGTTCAAATATAATGTTTACACACAAAAAACAAATATAAGTGAATATATATTATATATATATATATATATATATATATATATATAGAGAGAGAGAGAGAGAGAGAGGAGATAATACCAAGCCCAAGGTTTAGTAATGAACAGGTCAGCCAGATACCCTCATTAATAAAACGGTACATAAAGAGTTAAATAAAGACACACACAAACTCACACACACAAAATCTGCGTGAAACACAATATCTGTTTATTTTTCAAAATATTTTTTAAAAAATTACCTGGGCTCCCGCAAAATTTTCATAACCAGCGGAGGCAAAGCCAACGGCTGATGGCTGATGTTAATATTCTGGGAAGGAGCCTATGGCCATAACGGTTCCCAGGCTATTAATATCAGCTCACAGATGTTTGCTTAGCCTTTACTGGCTAGTTTACAGGGGAACCCCAGAAATTTTTTTACATGGGGTCCCCCTATAAAATCGAACCAGCAAAGACTAGGCAGACAGCTTCAGGCTGATATTAATAGCCTGGGAAGGGGACATGGATGTTGGCACCCCCAGGCTAAGAACATCAGCTCTCAGCTGTCCCAAAAATGGCACATCTTATAGATGAACCAATTCTGGCACTTAGCCTAGCTCATCCCACTTGCCCTGTAGCCGTGGCAAGTAGGGTTCACATTTGTGGGGTTGATGTCACCTTTGTATTGTCAGGTGACATCAAGCCCACAGCTTAGTAATGGAGAGGCATCTATAAGACACCTATCCATTACTAATCCTATAGTTACATGGTAAATAAGCACACAGCCAGAATAAAGTCCTTTATTTGAAATAATCACACAGACTCCTTTATTGAATCTTAATTTATCATACTTACTGAAGGCATAATCCCCGACGCCCTCGTCTCCTGCAACAAAATTAAATAATAAACCAACATATAATATTCCTGTCTGACATAGTCCATTTACCGAGTGTCCCACAGTGATCTCATGTGTAGAACAGTCACATTGGGAGATGTGACTGCTCAACCCGGCCTCCGGCGGTACACTGACAGGAGGTAATCGCTGCTGTAGTGTATCACTGCGCTGCCGTGAGAGTTCACCGAAGTTCATCAGCTCCGGTGCTCTCACTTACTGCACTACCACTGTGTGAGAACTTTCCCACGCAGCGGTGCCGTAAGTGAGAGTACCGGAGCTGATGAACTCCGGTGAACTCTCATGGCGGCTCAGTGATACACTACGGGACCGATTACCTCCTGTCAGTGTATCACCTGAGGCCAGGTAGAGCAGTCACATCTCTCGAAGTGACTGTTTTACATGTGAGATCGCTGTGGGACACTCGGATTACCTGGACTACAGCGGACAGGGAGTATACGTTGGTTTATTATTTTACATTATTTCTAGGAGACGAGGGAGTCAGGGATTTGTTGTGAGATGAGTATAATGGGTTTTTATTTTTATGTGAATGTGTATGTAATTTTACTTTTTTTTTTTAACTGTGAGCACAGGCGCCGGCAGATGATACTACTCTCCCATCAGCGGCACCTGCTGTCACTGTTATCAGGGCCAGCAGACATAGCCCGATGGGAGCAGTAGTCTCACTCCCACGCCTGCTTTTTTACCGCAGGTCACCGCTGCAGGTTATAGTCAGCTGCGGAATCATGCTGACATCTGTCAGCATGACTCCGCAGTGCTGTGACAGGCGATAGCGTTACCGCACACAAAAGCAGACACCCGCACACACACGCAGATACCCGCACACACACGCCGGCCCCATGCTGACAGACACGCTGCAGATCCGCAAACAGAACTGACATGCTGCGGAAAATAAAACGCTGCGAATCAGGATGGAATTTTCAGCAGCGTGTGCACACCAAGTCTGGATTGTCATTGATTAACATTGCTTCAGTATTCACTTGCGTTTTTGGAGAGGAAAAAAACGCTGTGGATCCGCAACAAATCCGCATCGTGTGCACATAGCCTTATTTGAAAGAGGTTGTCCAGGATTTATCAATTGATATGCTATCCCCATGATAAGGCATCACTATGAGATTGGTGGGGTTACCCCAGATTAGCTAATAACTGCTCCTTGTAGATCACAAGATCCCAGGTACTTTCAGCTGCATCACATCTAATGTAGTATACTTAATTATATGTATCTAATGTCCAGATGGGGTCTGTATGTGGGGGAGACAGGACAAAAACTTAGAACAAGGATGAATTCTCATCGCCACACAATAAAAGAGAAAATAATAGATCTACCTGTGGCCAAACATTGTTGTATCCCTGATCACAGCATCATGGACAAGAAATTACTGGTATTAAAAGGTAACTTCATAATTTCATGGAGCCAGAAGAATCTGGGAGTATAAAATTCTGACAAGCTTTGACACACTCAGTGCAGGAATGAATGTGTCACGTGGATTTATATTATCCTACATCAACTAAGGAACGTGGTCCTCAGACCTTGCAGGAGTATCACAACCAAGGACCAGACCTCAATCACAGGACAATAAAACTTTCACTCCTTATCTATGAACTGTTCCAATATTTACGGCCTCAACTGTTATCCCTCTCCCATATTGATAGTTCTACTTCACGTCACTTGTCTTATCTATTGCATTATTTCTTTCTGTGCTGTGTTGTGTATAAATATGTGATTCTTCAGATTTTGTATTATTCGATATGCCTGATGACGAGACCTGAGTAGTCTATTTGTTTGACTGGGGGAAGGGGGAACAACAATGTGAATTTTAAATAAAAATAAAAAACTAAATATAAAAATGACTTAAATCTAACTAACATTTTAGTTTTAGTTTTTTTTGGGCTACGTTTGTTTTGTTTTTAAAGGAACGACATAGGAATAAAATTCACACAGAAAATATTAAACATTTTGTGAGCATTTACCCTACGTTTGTAAAGAGATTGGCACTCAGGTCAGCATTTGGCAGGACTGATTCGGAGCACAACTCTGATACATAACTTCCATACAGGAAAAGAATGCAATAGTGATAAGGTTTAAAAAATACTGTCAAAGAGTTTAGCTAAATAGAGAGAGGATGAAACTGAGCTGATCCTTCATGATAAGACATCACAAAAGAGATTCATGCTGTCTTGCTGTAATCATGGAGCCGAGAGTGAATTATCTGAGATAACAGCTCTTTATCTTCTATCCATCTCCTACATCAACACAGCAAAAAAGTATGGAACAGGGAACAGAGAATCAAATCTTCTGATTAGTGAAAGTTCTATGACGGAATAATATAAAAGGGCAACATTTATCTTTAAAAATAGCTCTTAAAGGGTTTGTCTCACAACATCAATTTCTGTCGATATGACTTATATAAGAGTTGGTCTAAAACTAACACTGATTATAATCTTAAATGTCTATCGATTTATTGTAATAATCTAACCACTTTTCTAATATACTTTAATTAAAATTTCCCTACCATTACCTCTATACTCTCTGTGCCCCCACTGAAACAAAGTGTCATCCATAGCGTACTTTTCAGGGGCTGGGCTAGTCCCATGAAACGGTTGTCAATTCCGACGTATCAGTAAGAGCTCCCTTCTCATCATGCGATATCCTTTTTAATGCACAGTGACATTGTGCTCCCTCGTCTGCTCTGATGAGAAGTAACAAGCTGGCAAGAGAGGGCAAGGTCTGTGCGCATTGAAAGGACAGAACCTGGCAAGCAGGAAAATCAGACCCCAGGTAGGCCCCGAAACAGATGCCACTTTCAGGGTCTGGGCTGTTCTCTGCTGGATCCTATACTTACAATGCGCACTGACAGTGCGCTCTCGTCAGCTCGTCACTTCAGAGACGGTGAGAAAGTGCACTGTCACTGTGCATTCAAAAGGATATCGCACAGTAACATGGGCGCTTGTACTGATTATAAGTCGGCATGGTCAACTGACACATGAGCAGTGACTAGCCCAGCCCTTGAAATGGACTAATGACTCAGGAGGGAAGACAAAGGCTGCAGCAGTGACCACAGCTTCTGCTCCCTGATAACATCAGCATGCACTTGGGATTCTCAAACAAAATGTCATCAAACCGGAAAAAAAAATCAGTTAAAGAAAATAGAGAGGGAATGTAGTGATATTGTAATTAAAGCGCCAAAACTGCACTATAGGAGAAGCTCCCGCTCTGGGAAATTTAATTCTACATCCACCCTGAAGCAGACATCACAGGAGAAAGTTATTTTTGGGCTTCCCTCAGCAATATTAGCTGAAACCTAGGGGCAGTCGGTCCCTAATGAGTATTTTAAGACTGAACCCATTTAAGGAACAGTAAATGCAGAAAACCTAGGAAAAAAAGTATTTTCCTGTGCTTGCATGTCACAAATCAGGATACAAAATACTGAGCCTTGGAACCCAGAATGTTAGAATGAAAGTCTGACTGTGATCTTCCTCAAGGGTATGCCACACTAAACAGCGTCGCTAACGAGATCGCTAAAATACGTCACTATTTAGCGATCTCGTTCGTGACGCTAACGTGTGTGGCATGTAGCAACGACGTGGCCCCTGCTGTGATCTTGCTGATCGTTCACTAGAGTTCTGGACTGTATTTAGATCGTTGGCGTCCCGCTGGTGAGCGCTATATCGCTGTGTCTGGCACCTTTTGTGAGCGATGTGCGCTGTTTTTTACATCGCAATGACCGTTAAAGTCGTTAATAAGATCGCTAACCGCTTTTGAGTCGTTAACGAGATCACTAAAGGTACTGCCACACTAAACAATCCCGCTAGCGATCACGATAACGACGCATACTAATGCGATCGCTAGCGGGATTGTTTCTATATCGCTAAATGCGGCCACATTTAGCGATATAGTTAACGACGCTATCGCCGTTAGCGATCTTCTTAACGACTTTAGCGGTACAAAAGTACCGCTAAATCGCTAAGAAAAGGTGCCACACAGCGATTAGATACTCACCCAGCGGGAGCGCCAGCGATGAAATAGGGTCCGGAACGATTCCAGCGACGAGCGAGATCACAGCAGGAAGCTCGTCGCTGGAAGCTGCCGCACTGAACAATATCGCTAACGGGATCGCTAAATAGTGACGTTTTTTAGCGATCCCGTTAGCGATATTGTTTAGTGTGGCATACCCTTAAGTGTGGCAGCTACTAGAGACATTAAAACGATCACAAAAACGATCTCATTAGCTTGCGTCGTTATTGAGATCGCTAACGAGATCACTAGTGTGGCAGTACCTTTATAGTTGGCACTGTGATCAATATTGATTGTGATACTTAAAGGATTAACTTGCAAGAATTGTATTTTTCTCTAATTCTAACCATTAGTATAGGAGGTGCCTATCAATTACTGATGTATTAATTATGCACTGTATGACAGTAATAGAGCACTATATGGTGGTATAATCTAGGCATTATACGGACAGTTATTTCACAATTTTGATATAATACCAAAAACCCTAATTTAATCTATCACATTAGCGTTTGATCTGTACTTGATGCCAACACCTATTGTATTATCCGAACAGCAGCAGGTTTTTGTGACCCTGTGCAGGTAACCCAACATCAACCTTATAAAAAACCTGTCATGTGGAAGATGGTATCAGATCTGCAGGAGGGATGTTATAGAGCAGGAGGAGGTGATCAGGTTGATATATATTTTTGTGGGAAAAGTTTCAGTAAAACTTTTCATTCATTGAAATCCCTGTATGCATGTGAGCCCAGTGGGCGGTCCTCTTCAGTGATTGACAGTCTTCTCTGTATGACTGTGCATGCAGAGATAACTGTCAATCACCAAGTAGGACCGCCCACTGGACTCCTAGACACACAAATGACAGGAATTTCAAGCAATAAAATGCAAGCTCTACTGAATCTTTTCCAACAGACCTATACGTTATTCTGCTCACCTTCTCCTTCTCTATACCATGCTGTCCACGGATCTGATAACATGTACAACGTGACAGGTTCCCTTTAAGCAGATCTGTCAGACTGAATGCTATGGAAATACATAGAAAAATATATAACTATATAAAAAAATGCATCCTATTAGTGCGGCATATGTATGAAATTCTGTAATATTCGCTGAAGCCAGTGCATTTCCATCTCGCTGTGAGAACTATACCTCCCCCCGGCATATTAAGTGTATGTGAATATCTTTATACGACTGTCATGTCAACTTTTTGTTACTTTGATTTGTAAAAGCACAAACTTCAATCCCTTCAATCCTCCTAATTAGTCGTACATGTAACCGCAGGTCCGTCATATTAACCCTTCCTCTCTGCTTAACAAGGAGCTGTTACAGAAATAATTGCTTTTGGCACCTTGAGCACGATGTTATTATTTTTTTCGTCCATTCCACCCCACCCACCAAAATCTGTTTACTTCATTCAGCGACACCCGCAGGAACAAGTGGGTGTTTAGCTTATTTTTTGGGCTGCACGCTAATTTTGCCTCTTGATGGTTGACAGAGATGTCTGATTTACACAGCGAGGATAATTTCAGTATTCATTCGATCCCGGAAGAAAATGAAACTGAGAATTTCCTCCCCATCAGGAAGTGAAGCAGTATATTAAAGCCGATCCAAAGGGCGATGAAGCCAATTTCTAGCAACGCAGTCATCAAATGTGCCATTACTAAAATCCTTAGTGACTTTATTTCCAAATGTTTCACAGTAATGGCTGCTTTGTCGCCAGAGAGTAACTTCACTAATGACATGGACAAATAAATGGTCATTACTGATCACAGAATAATTCAGGAGGGTAGTTGTTATTATCATTATGCATTGCTTGGATCATATTCCACAGCACTTTACAGACATCATCGCTGTGCCTATTGGGGCTCACAATCTACATTCCCTATCAGTATGTCTTTGGAGTGTGGGAGGAAACCGGAGAACCCAAAAGAAACCCACACAAACACAGGGAGAACATACAAACTCCTTGCAGATATTGTCATGGTGGGATGTGAACCCAGGACCCCAACAGTGCTGACCACTGAGCCATCAGGTATACTGTCATATAATAAATGACATCACTTGTAAAAATATTATACACTGGATGATACAAAATTTATATAGATCACTCTCCTAACATCGCGCTCAGTTGTTGCAGCCATATCTATTGCAAACAGGTACATAAAATCAAGCACCAATTAATATATCCTTCATAGGTAGAAATTCTGTCATATACAAGAGCTAAGTAACTTGAAATATTGCTTGTCCTGCTAAAAAATTATGGACATTCGTATGCTTTCAACTTTGTGGCAACATTGGAGAAGGCATTGTCCCAGTAAGAAATCGGGGCGATTATTGACAGGCTGCGATGTACGGTATGTTTTAAAGTGACCAAACTAAGAAATAAGGCGAGATACCCTGCAAGAACAATGGAACAGCAAAAGACGGGTAAGAAATAAGGCGAGATACCCTGCAAGAACAATGGAACAGCAAAAGACGGGAGACAGCCCCGGGATAGATTAAAAATGGAAGTTTGACTCAAACTTGCTACAGAAAATAATTGCAAATATGGATCTACAGTAAGAGTCCACATAACAATCCGTACATGGGGCACGTAAGCTTCTCACGGAGAGGAACAACTCTAGAAGAGTCGCTTGAAAGAAGATGGGCAACCACAGAGACATTCCCTTCTGACATCGGTTAACCTTTCTCCCGTCTTGTTCACAATATCTCTTACTTTGTAGCAGATGTCTTCATTCTTCCTAACTTGAAGCTAAGACTTAGGGCCCAATTCATCAAAGCCTTTATTCCAGTACTCTGAGCTTTGAAAAGCTTTGAAAAGTTGCAATATTTCGTCACACTAAAATTTTTCCGATTTTGGTACTCCATTTTCGCCCTGCTCTGTCACACTGAGCTCTCCTGGTGCGCGATGGGACCATGGCAATCGCCGCTTCCCAAATTCATGATTAGTGGCGGTATTCATTACGCCACAAATATTACTCCAGCAGGGACTGGAGTAGGATTTGTGGTGAGGTGCACGCGGAGGCACACAACACTTGTCTGACACTCATGATTCATGAAGAGGTAGGCACATCTCCACATCAAAACTGTCTGACTCCAGCACATCTCCTCATCAAAACTGGCATGAACCACACCGGTCTTAAGGAATCAGGGGCATTGGAGCATGACAAATGTCAATAAAAAACAGAAGGTAAAGTCACCATATGGTTGTATCTGTTACTACGAGGCATTTTTCATGTGTTGTACCACTCTGTAAAAACCATCAAGCTTGTGTTCCTCTCGGGGTTTTAAAATCTACTCCGAGTTTTGTTTTACAGTTGTGTGAAAAAGTGTTGTCCTCCTCCCTGATTTCCTCTTCTTTTGCACATTTGTCACACTTAAATGTTTCTGATCACCAAACAAATTTAAATATTAGACAAAGATAACACAAGTAATCACAAAAAGCAGTTTTTAAATGAAGGTCTTTATTATTAAGGGAAAAAGAAATCCAAACATGCAGAGCCCTGTGTGAAAAAATGATTGACCCCCCCAATTAACCCCTTCATGACCCAGCCTATTTTGACCTAAATGACCTTGCCATTTTTTGCAATTCTGACCAGTGTCCCTTTATGAGGTAATAACTCAGGAACGCTTCAACGGATCCTAGCGATTCTGAGATTGTTTTTTCGTGACATATTGGGCTTCATGTTAGTGGTAAATTTAGGTCGATAATTTTTGCGCTTATTTGTGAAAAAAATGGAACTTTGGCCAAAATTTTGAAAATTTCGCAATTTTCAAATTTTGAATTTTTATTCTGTTAAACCAGAGAGTTATGTGGCACAAAATAGTTAATAAATAACATTTCCCACATGTCTACTTTACATCAGCACAATTTTGGGAACAACATTTTTTTTGTTAGGAAGTTATAAGGGTTAAAAGTTGACCAGCGATTTCTCATTTTTACAGCAAAATTTACAAAACCATTTTTTTTAGGGACCACCTCACATTTGAAGTCACTTTGAGGGATTTATATGGCAGAAAATACCCAAAAGTGACACCATTCTAAAACTGCACCCCTCAAGCTACTCAAAACTACATTCAGGCTATGTGCACACGTTGCGGTTTTTTAGCGGTTTTGCCGCGGTTTTTCGCGGCGGAAATGGCGCAAAACCGCGGCAAAACCGCTTACACAATACAACTCATTAAGGCCTATGAGATTCCGCAATGCTGTGCACATTTCTCCGCGGCGGAATCGCATCGCGGGAGAATCCGCAGCATGCTCATTCTTTTTTGCGGAACCGCGGCGATTCCGCCGCCATAGGAATGCATTGAACCGCTTACTTTCTGCATGTGGCTGTGCCCACCATGCGGAAAGTAAGCGGTTCATGTGCGGATGGTACCCAGGGTCTGGAGGAGAGGAGATTCTCCTCCAAGCCCTGGGTACCATATCCATGTAAAAACAATAATTAAAATAAAAAATAATGATATTCTCACCTTCCGGCGTCCACGCAGCTTTCCCGCCTCTCAGCGACGCTCCCGCCAATCGCGTTCCCAGGAGTGCATTGCGAGATCACCCAGATGGCGTAGCGGTCTCGCGAGATGCTACGTCATCGGGATGATTGCCGCAAAGGACTCTTGGGAACGGAACTTGCCGGGAGCGTCGCTGAAGGCGGGAAAGCTGCAGGGGCCGCCGGAAGGTGAGAATATCATTATTTATTATTTTTTTTATTATTTTAACATTAGATCTTTTTACTATTGATGTGACATAGGCGGCATCAATAGTAAAAAGTTGGTCACACGAGTCAAACACTTGTTTGACTCGTGTGACCACCCTGTCAGATAGCTTGTAAAACGCTAGCATTCTACAAGCTAATTCCGCTTGCAAAACGCTAGTGTTTAGCGGGAATACGCATACCTATAATATGCGGATTTCCCGCGGCAGGGAGGTGCGGAATTGCCGCGGAAATTTCCATGGCAATTCCACAACGTGTGCACATAGCCTTAAGAAGATTATTAACCCTTCAGGTGCTTCACAGGAACTAAAGCAACGTGGAAGGAAAAAATGGACATTTTAATTTTTCCAACAAAATTTTTCTTTTAGCATCAATTTTTTCATTTTTGCATGGGCAACAGGATAAAATGGACCCTAAAATTTGTTGGGCAATTTCTCCTGAGTACACAGATACCTCATATGTGGTCATAAACCACTGTTTGGGCGCACGGCAGGGCTCAGAAGGGAAGGAGCGCCATTTGACTTTTTGAATGGAAAATATGCTGGAATATTTAGCGGTTGCCATGTCGCATTTGGAGAGTCCCTGTGTGCCTAAACATTGGAGCTCCCCCACAAGTGACCCCATTTTGGAAACTAGACCCCCAAGGAACTTATCTAGATGCAGAGTGAGCACTTTGAACCCCCAGGTGCTTCACAAATTGATCCGTAAAAAAAAGAAAGTACTTTTTTTTTCACAAAAATTTTCTTTTAGCCTCAGTTTTTTCATTTTCACATGGGCAACAGTATAAAATGGATCCTAAAATTTGTTGGGCAATTTCTCCTGAGTACACCGATACCTCATATGTGGTCATAAACCACTGTTTGGGCGCACGGCAGGGCTCAGAAGGGAAGGAGCGCCATTTGACTTTTTGAATGGAAAATATGCTGGAATATTTAGCGGATGCCATGTCGCATTTGGAGAGTCCCTGTGTGTCTAAACATTGGAGCTCCCCACAAGTGACCCCATTTTGGAAACTAGACCCCCCAAGGAACTTATCTAGATGCAGAGTGAGCACTTTGAACCCCCAAGTGCTTCACAAATTGATCCGTAAAAAAAAGAAAGTACTTTTTTTTCACAAAAATTTTCTTTTAGCCTCAGTTTTTCATTTTCACATGGGCAACAGTATAAATTGGATCCTAAAATTTGTTGGGCAATTTCTCCTGAGTACACAGAAACCTCATATGTGGTCATAAACCACTGTTTGGGCGCACGGCAGGGCTCAGAAGGGAAGGAGCGCCATTTGACTTTTTGAATGGAAAATTAGCTCCAGTCGTTAGCGGACACTATGTCATGTTTGGAGAGCCCCTGTATGCCTAATCTTTGGAGCTCCCCCACAAATGACCCCATTTTGGAAACTAGACCCCCTAAGAAACTTATGCAGATGCACAGTGAGCACTTTGAACCCCCAGGTGCTTCACAAAAGTTTATAACGCAGAGCCGTGAAAATAAAAAATCATTTTTTTTCTCAAAAAATGATTATTTAGCCCCATATTTTTTATTTTCACAATGGTTACAGGAGAAATTGGACCCCAAAAGTTGTTGTCTAATTTGTCCTAAGTATGCTAGTACCTCACATGTGGGGGAGAACCACTGTTTGGGCACACGTCAGGGCTTGGAAGGGATGTAGTGACGCTTTGAAATGCCGACTTGATGGAATGGTCTGCGGGCGGGCAGAGCCCCTGATGTGCCTAAACAGTAGAAACCCCCCACAAGTGACCACATTTTGTAAACTAGACCCCTCAAGGAACTTAACTAGATGTGTGGTGAGCACCTGGAACCCCCACGTGCTTCACAGAAGTTTGTAATGCAGAGCCGTGAAAATAAAAAATCATTTTTTTCCTCAAAAACTGATTTTTTTAACCCGCAATTTTTTATTTTCACAAGGGTAACAAGAGAAATTGGACCACAAAAGTTGTTGTACAGTTTGTCCTGAGTACACTGGTACCCCATATGTGGGGGGGAACCACTGTTTTGGCGCATGGGAGAGCACAGAAGGGAAGGAGCGCCATTTTGGAATGCAGACTTGATGGAATGTTCTGTGGGCGTCATGTTGCGTTTGCAGAGCCCCTGATGTGCCTAAACAGTAGAAACACCCCACAAGTGACAACATTTTGTAAACTAGACCCCTCAAGGAACTTAACTAGATGTGTGGTGAGCACCTTGAACCCCCACGTGCTTCACAGAAGTTTGTAATGCAGAGCCGTGAAAATAAAACATCATTTTTTTCCTCAAAAACTGATTTTTTTAACCCGCAATTTTTTATTTTCACAAGGGTAACAGGAGAAATTGGACCACAAAAGTTGTTGTACAGTTTGTCCTGAGTACACTGGTACCCCATATGTGGGGGGGAACCACTGTTTTGGCGCATGGGAGAGCACAGAAGGGAAGGAGCGCCATTTTGGAATGCAGACTTGATGGAATGTTCTGTGGGCGTCATGTTGCGTTTGCAGAGCCCCTGATGTGCTTAAACAGTAGAAACCCCCCACAAGTGACCCCATTTTGGAAACTAGACCCCCAAGGAGCTTATCTAGATGTGTAGTGAGCACTTTGAACCCCAAGGGCTACACAGAAGTTTATAACGCCGGGCCATGAAAATAAAAAAATCATATTTTTTCCACAAACATGATCTTTTAGTCCCCAATTTTTTTATTTTCCCAAGGGTAACAGGAGAAATTAGACCTCAAAAGTTGTTGTCCAATTTGTCCTGAGTACGCTGATATCCCATACGTGGGAGAAAACTACTGTATGGGCACACTTCGGGGCTCGGAAGGGAAGTAGTGACGTTTTGAAATGCCGACTTGATGGAATGGTCTGCGGGCGTCATGTTACGTTTGCAGAGTCCCTGATGTGCCTAAACAGTATAAACTCCCCACAAGTGACCCCATTTTGGAAACTAGACCCCGCAAGGAACTTATCTAGATGTGTGGTGAGCACTTTGAACCCCCAAGTTCTTCACAGAAGTTTATAACGCAGAGCCGTGAAAATAAAAAATCATTTTTTTTCCACAAAAATAACTTTTTAGTCCCCAATTTTTTTTTCCCAACAGTAACAGGAGAAATTAGACCCCCAAAGTTGTTGTGCAATTTTTCCCGAGTACGCTGATACCCCATATGTGGGGGTAAACCACTGTTTGGGCACACGTCGGAGCTTGGAATAAAGGGAGCACTGTTTGACTTTTTGAACGCAAAATTTGCAGGAATCAATGGTGGCGCCATGTCGCGTATGGAGACCCCCTGATGTACCTAAATAGTGGAAACCCCTCAATTCTAACTCCAACCCTAACCCCAACACACCCCTAACCCCAACCCTAACCCCTACACACCCCTAACCCTAATACAAACCCTAACCATAACCCTAACCCCAACACACCCCTAACCCTAATCCCAACTCTAACCATAAACCTAACCACAAGCCTAACCTTAATCCCAACCCTAACCCCAAAACACCCCTAACGCTTATCCCAACCCTAACCCTAATTCCAACCCTAACCCTAATTCCAACCCTAACCCTAATTCCAACCCTTACCCTAGTTCTAACCCTAACCCTAGTTCTAACCCTAAGGCTGGGTTCATATTGCGTTTTACCAGCCCATTCAACACGTAGCGTTGACGGGCTGGTAACGGTATAGCATAACGCGATCGCGTTATGCTATACCCGCTAGTGCAGAGGAATCAGCGATGATTCATCTGTGCTAGCGGTGATGGAGCCCAGACGCTGCAGCCTGCGTCCAAGGCTCCGTCACTGAATGACGACACGTCGCGAACGCATGCCGCTTCATGGCATGCGTTGCGATGCGCACACAAATGGGGTGAATGGCAGCGTTAACGGACTGCGTTACACCGCGTTATACCGCGGTGAAACGCAGTCCATCTAACGGACTGCCATAATGCAATATGAACCCAGCCTGACCCTAAGGCCCCGTGCACACGTTGCGGATTTACTTGCGGATTTTTCTAAAATCCGCAGGTAAAACGACCTGCCTTTTACCTGCGTATTTAGCGCGGATTTGCTGCGGTTTTTCTCTGCGGTTTTACACCTATAATGGAATAGGTGTAAAATCGCTGCGGAATCCGCACAAAGAATTGACATGCTGCGGATTTAAAACCGCAGCAAATCTGCGCTGAAAAATCTGCAGCATGTGCACAGCGTTTTTTTTTACCATGTATTTGCATTGTACTGTACATGGTTTCTGGATCTGCTGTGGATCCGCAGCGCCAAATCCACTGCGGATCCGCAGCTAAATCAGCTGCGGATCAGCAGCGAAATCAGCTGCGGATTAGCAGCGAAATCCGCTGCGGATCAGCAGCGAAATCAGCAGTGAAATCAGCTGCGGATCAGCAGCGAAATCAGCTGCGGATCAGCAGTGAAATCCGCTGCTGATCCGCAGCTGATTTCGCTGCTGATCCGCAGCTGATTTCGCTGCTGATCCGCAGCTGATTTCGCTGCTGATCCGCTGCTGATTTCGCTGCTGATCCGCAGCGAAATCAGCTGCGGATCAGCAGCGAAATCAGCTGCGGATCAGCAGCGAAATCCACTTCGGATCAGCAGCGAAATCCGCTGCGGATCAGCAGCGAAATCCGCTGCGGATCAGCAGCGAAATCAGCTGCGGATCAGCAGCGAAATCAGCTGCGGATCCGAAGCAAAATCTGCAACGTGTGCACAGGGCCTAATAGGAAAAAAAAAAAAATTCTTTATTATTTGTCCCTACCTATGACAGGGGGGTTCACTTACTTTTTTTTATTTTGATCACTGTGACAGTTTTTCACAGTGATCAAAATAAATTTTTTGACTATGCAGGGCGCACTGCGCATACGCCGGCCGGCGGGCGCACTGCGTATGCGCCCGCCATTTTCCAAGATGGCGGCGCCCATGAAGAATCCCGGGCAGCCGCCGGGAAGGATCCAGGGACATCGGTGGACCGGGAGAGGTGAGTATGGGGGTCGGAAGTGAGGGGGGGGGATCGGAAGGTGGGGGCAGCGGAGGCCAGGACGAGGGGAGCTTTTAGTGACGGCGGGTGACCGACCGCTGCCATCTTTCGGTGGCGGCGGCCGATCGCCGCCGTGAATCCGTGTGGGGGGGTCAGGGCTCGGTGTCCAGCCATGGCAGATGCTATTGCAGCATCGGCCATGGCTGGATTGTAATATTTCACCAATTATATTGGTGAAATATTACAGATTGCTCTGATTGGCTGTTTCACTTTTAACAGCCAATCAGAGCGATCGTGGCCACGGGGGGGTTAAGCCAACCCCCCTGTGGTGAAGCACAAAGGGTCCTGTGCCGGCGGGTCGGGTGACCTTTCAGTGACCCCGGTCACCCGACCCGCAGGGACGCGGTCCTTTCATGACGCCACATAGGCGTCATGGGTCGGATTGGCACTGACTTTCATGACGCCTACGTGGCGTCATGGGTCGGGAAGGGGTTAAAATCTAAATTAACTGTGGCTTGTCATATCTTTGGGAAGCTGAGTTCAAATTCCCTAGCCAAACCCAGACCTGATTACTGCCACATCAGTTCCCAATCAATAAATCACTTAAATAGGACCTGCCTCACAAATTGAAGTAGACCAAAAGATCCTTAAAATCTAGTCACCATTCAACAATCCAAAGAAATTCTGGAACAAATGAGAAAAAAAGTTATTGAGATCTATCAGTCTGGAAAAGATTATAACCCAAATGAAGTAAATTGTCCAGCTCGACAGTGTAGTGAAAAACAAAGTTTTTATTTACTACAAAAACATTCCAAAGAGAGGATAAAACATCAGCATGACAATTACAGGTTGTCGGATCGACGCGTTTCTAGAGATCAAGCTCCCTTAAAACCTGTAATTTGTCATGCTGATGTTTTATCCTCTCTTTGGAATGTTTTTGTAGTGAATAAAAACTTTGTTTTTCACTACGCTGTCGAGCTGAACAATTTACTTCATTTGGATTCCTCACGCCTTGACATAGCGGGTCCGTGCTCCAGGCACTGTTAAGATGCAGATACGGTGAGCTGGAAATCTTTTTTTTTCTCAAAAGGTTATAACGCCATTTCTAAAGCTTTGGGACTCCAGCAAACCACAGTGAGAGCCATTATCCACAAATGGCAAGTACATGGAATTGTGGTTAAACTTCCCAGGGGTGAAGAGCCGGACAAAATTACACTAAGAGGGCAGCGACGACTCATCCAAAAAGTCACAAAAGACCCCACAACAACATCCAATGAACTGCAGGCCTTACTTGCCTCAGCTATGGTCGGTGTTCATTACTCCACCATAAGAAAGAGACTTGGCAAAAATGGCCTGCATGGCAAAGTTCCAAGACGAAAACCACTACTGACCTATAAGAACATAAAGGCTTTTCTCAATGTTGTCAGAAAACAATTTGATGATCCCCAAGACTTTTGGGAGAAATACTCTATGGATTGACGAGACAAAAGTTGAACTTCTTGGAAGGTGTTTGTCCCATTACATCTGGCGTAGAAGTAACACAGCATTTCAGAAAATAAGCATCATATCAACAGTAAAATATGGTGGTGGATGCACACACACATAAATACCAGGATGGGGTGAAGATGAGGGAGATATATACCAGGATAGATGATATATATATGTGGAATATATATACCAGGATGGAAACATATATATACCAGGATAGATTTTATATATATATATATATATATATATATATATATATATATATATATGGAATACATATACCAGGATGGAAACATATATATACCAGGATGGGACCAGGATTAGGGACGTATATACCAGGATAGAGGGCATAATTATCAGGATGGAGGACACATATATGGATGGGGGGTCCAAATCCTGCATCGGGGCCCAATGAACTCTAGTTATGCCACTGGGTTCAACTGCTACCAATATGCGTGTTTCCAACCAGAAACATACTCCATGAGGGTGGCATGAGGTCCCAGTGTTCTATAGTGGAACCTGTGCTCACCGTTCAATACTCATTCTCCAAAGAACACCAGAATTGGCAGATCCACCTTTGACGCCCCATTGTTTTCACAGATGACAGCAGACTCACACTGAGCTCATGTGACAGGGAAGACTGTCAGGAGACGCCATGGTGAACGTTATGCTGCATCAATAAACCTGAAAGTAGCTATGCTGCACCTGCCATGATTAGAAACTCTGGAGAGATCATTTAGTAATAGTCATACCGGCTTTACAGAAATGAACCGACCACAGTATTAATAACTGCATGTACAGAGTAACACAAGACTTTCTGTTTTCTGTATGTTCATCTGTCATCACGCAGCCATCATCATACTGTGCCGCCCCTTTAAAGTACTTGTTTATGTATATATAGGTACATAGAAGCCATCAATCACTGCTGAGAAGATTGTGAAGAGATGGAAAGAGGTGGGAGATCGCTCGCTCATGAATAACTATGAGTCCGCTATATTCATTGACAACCACTATTAGCCAAGCAACACTATATGTTTTTGTGCCTTTTGGGTTAATCGTGCTGCGGCCCCGCCTGCCTTTAAATACGTACGGTATGCTGACAGATTTGCTCTAATATCCTCCATTTACCTTTCATTGTATGAATGACGGATTTATAAAATGTTTTTATCTTGAAAACTTTATCATTTTCTAAACTTCTGAGTTTTATAAAAAGTATCACATTTCAATTACAGTACAAGGACCTGCTAAACATCTGAACTGAAATGCGTTATCAAAGAATTAATTTCACACTTTCAGCTGCGGCGCTGTAATGAATGACACTTTGTAATTTCCATTTGCAGCAGCCATCGTGGATATTAGAGCTGATCTGTAGTCTTACTGACATCCACGAAGGCTCCATAATGACGGTAGGTGTTTCCTATTATATGGATGCACCTTTGGGTATAAACATTTTATTTCCTGGCATCTTCTTTGATCTTGTCAATTAAAATGTATTTAATCTTCCAAAAGCTGCTGCTTGGTAAAATGATTCCACTGCCAAGCAGCGGAGTGATTATACAAAAGACCACATGAATATAGTAAGGAGGCGCTGTGCCAGACGAAAGAGCACAGTACGATATTACCTTCATTTATAGCTATGCTAACAGCCCATGAGAGCTAATATATTCAGTACCGTCAGTATTGTGTAAATACTTAATGGGGTTCCCAACACTAGGAGATTGATCCTATCCAAACTCATCAATTTCACCCGTCTGACACTCGGATCCCTACAGTGACAGGATGTATACAATCATTGCCTTTGCTTCTGTTCTTTTTGTCTTGCTTTGTCTATTTTGCGCCATATTTCTTGTTTGCGTTCAATTCATTATTCTATTTCCACCCTTTTTTTGAAGTCTGATTTATATGTGCTTGCCTATTATTTTTTTTCCATTTTGAGAGCAGAGGTTAACAATTCCAGAGATGTTTTTACCCAATTCATCAATTGCGACTTTTTTTTAACCATTTAGTGACCAGGCCACATTTTTTAAAATTTGTCATGTCTCACTTTATATAGCAATAACTCTGGAATACTTCAACATATCCCATTGATTTTGAGATTGTTATTTTTTTGTAACCCAATGTACTTCATGCTTATGGCAAAGTTAGGTCAATACGTTTTGCGTTTGATGCATGTGATGTTCGTCCAAACTCACCTGTGGCAAGTAACAGGCGTGGGCAATATGAAAATCACACCTGAAACCAGATAAAAAGGGTAGATGTTGACTTAAACTTTGCCTTGTGTGTCTATGTGTGCCACACTAAGCATGTAGAACAGAGAGGAGAAAAGAACTGGCTGAGGACATGAGAACCAAAATTACTGAAAAAAATCAACATTTTCAAGGTTATAACTCCATCTCCAGATATCTTGATCTTCCTTAGTCCAAAGTGCGCAACATAATCAAGAGGTTTACAACCCATAGGACTATAGCTAATCTCCTTGGATGGCAGAGAAAAGTTGATGAAAGGTTGAAAAGCAGGATAGTCCAGATGGTGGATAAGCAGCCCTAATTAAGTTCCAAAGAAATTCAAGATGTCCTTCAGGCTCAGGGTGCATCAGTGTCAGCGTGAACTATCCGTCGACATTTGAATTAAATAAAACACTATGGCAGAAGACCCAGGAAGACCCCACTGCTGACACATAGACAAAAAGAAACCAGACTGCAGTTTGCCAAAAATGTATGTGAATAAGCCAAAATCCTTCTGGGAAAGCATCTTTTTGGACAAATGAGAACAAGATAAAGCTTTTTGCTAAAGTACATCAATCTACTGTTTACCGAAAATGGAATGAGGCCTACAAAGAAAAGAACACAGTACCTACAGTCAAATATGGTGGAGGTTCAAAGATGTTTTGGGGTTTGTTTGCTGCCTCTGGCACTGGGTGCTTTGATTATTTGCAAGGCATAATGAAATCTGAAGATCTGAAAAATTTTGGTTTGCAACGTAGTGCCCAGTGTCAGGAAGCTGGGTTTGCATCCTAGGTCATGAGTCTTCCAACAGGACAATAACCCCAAACATACTTCAAAAAGCACCCAGAAATGGATGGAAACAAAGCGCTGGAGAGTTCTGATGTGGCAGCAATGAGACTGGATTGAACTCCCACTGAATACCTGTGGAGACATTTTAAAATTGCTGTTGAGAGAATGTGCCTTCAAATAGGAGAGACCTGGAGCAGTTTACAAAAAGAGTGGCACAAAATGTGATGTGTAATAAGCTTGTTGATGGTTATAGGAAGCTATTGCAGTTATTTATTCCAAAGGGTGTGAGACCAAATATTAAGTTGAGGGTGCCAACAATTTTGTCCGGCCCATTTATTGGGGTTTTGTGTCCAATTTGACTTTTCTTTTTCCTTTTTTTTTGTGTTCCAATACAAGGAAATAAACATGTGTATAACGAAACATGTAATTGCAATAATTTTCTGGGAGAAATACTTCATTTTCTGGAACAATTTCAAGGGTACCAACAGGGCTGGCTCCAGGTTGTCAACAGTGGGGCCCTTTAACACATAGCACAATTCATTATGCACAGATACAACAGAGAAATTTGGGTGTAGTACAATGCCAAATATTTCACTTCTTACTAGGGATGAGCGCATTGCTTTGGATAACTCCTTATCCGAATAGCTGTAACGCTTACCGAATAGCTGCATCAGGAACCCGGATGCCTGGAGCGCTCCCGATAATCTGCTGTTTGATGCTGCAGCTGCATGTGTCACGGCTGTGTGCCTGTTTGTTGGGATCTCCATGCATGTGTTGTGACTGTCGCACAGCCGAGACACATGCAGCCGAGACACATGCAGCTGCAGCACTGAACAGCTGATCATCGGGAGCGTTCCAGGTATCTGGGTTCCCGATGCAGATATTTGGTAATCGCTCTAGCTATTCGGATAAGGAATTATCCAAAGCTATTCGATCATCCCTTCTTCTTCCATTACATGATTGATATCAATAGTTCAGAAACTGGACAGTATAGTCCTCCATACAGTATTATGTGCACGACATAGTGCCCCATACAGAATAATGAGACCCATGTAATGTTCCATAAGTATACACTGTGTTCCAAATTATCATGCAAATATTTTCTCAGATTTTCCCAAATTACCTATATGAATTGCAGTCATTGTAATTTTCCAGTCAAATAACTATTAGAGTACAATTGAAAGGTTTTTGTATAAACTGCCTATGATAACAGTATATTTTTTAAAAAATAAAACACTCAAACTGCACTCAAAATGCATGTTCCAAATTATTATGCACAGCAGAGTTTTCAACCTTTTCATTTTAATAAAGAACAAAAAATGGTCATTTTTGAAATTATAAGCATTAGCAGGTTCTTACAAACTGAAATGAAACAGTTTTCAACTCAAAACTTTATTCTAGGTGATGTTACATTTGCACATAGGACCCCTTGTTCGAAAGGAGCTTCTGAACTCTCTCCTCCATTGAATTTGTGAGGTTTTGGATGGTTTCTGCTTCAATGGTTTTGCATGAGGACAGAATACCCTCCCAGAGCTGTTGCTTAGATGTGAACTGCCTCCCGCCATCATAGACACTCCTTTTGATGATGCTCCAGAGGTTCTCAATGGGGTTGAGGTCAGGGGAGCATGGGGGCCACATCATAAGTTTGTCCCCTTTTATGCCCATAGCAGCCAGAGATGCAGATGTGTTATGTGCAGCATGAGACGGTGCATTATTATGCATGAAAATGATCTTGCTGCGGAATGCACGGTTCTTCTTCTTGAACCATGGCAGGAAGTGCTGTTTGAGAAACTCAACATACACTATGGAGTTCATCTTTACCCCTTCAGGGATCCTAAAGGGGCCGAGAATCTCTCTCCCCATGATTCCAGCCCAAAACATTACTCCACCTCCTCCTTGTTGGCGCCGTAGCCGTGTTTGTATGGGGTGTCCATCAACCAGCCATCCTCCACTCCATCCATCTGGACCATCGAGCGTTGCACGGCACTCATCGGTGAACAAAACAGTTTTGAAGTCAGTCTTCATGTATTGTTTGGCCCACTGGAGCCGTTTCTGCTTGTGTGCAGTGGATAGAGGAGGTCGACAGGATGGCTTACGCACAGCTGCAAACCTCTGAAGGACCCTGCATCTTGTTGTTCGGGGGACGTTGGAGGCACCAGCAGCTTCAAAAACTTGTCTGCTGCTATGACAAGTCTTTTTGCCTCTGCTCTTTTAACCTGACGTAATTGCCTGTAGGAAAGAGTCCTCAATTTTCCCTTATCAGCACGCACACGTGTGTACTGTGAATCAGCTACATACTTCTTGATTGTGCGATGATCACGATGAAGTGTCTTGGCAATGTTGATTGTAGTCATGCCTTGACCTAAACACTCCACAATTTGTTGCTTCTCAGCAGCCGACACATCCTTTTTCTTTCTCATTTTGGCAGAAAATGTAGGCTGCTTAATAATGTGGGACAGCCTTCTTAAGTAGTCTTGCCTTTCATTGGACACACCTGCCAAACTAATTAGCACAGGTGTCTGCAATTGCTTACAGTGATATAAAGAGCCCTGACACACATCACCATCAATGAGTTTAACTGACAAACAAAAAAATTCTTACCTTATCACTCCTAAACAATTTTTGCATAATAATTTGGAACACAATGTATGATGGGCCCTATATATTGCTCCATATATAATGGGCCCCATATAACGCTCCATTGTATGATGGGCCACATATGATGCTCCAAACATAACTGTTACATAACACTGACTCTTCAGGCAGAGGGCGCACAGTAGTGACGTCATTGCATCCTCTGACCTGAAATAGAAGACGCCACAGCACAGGAACGGGATGAGGTAAGTATTGCAAGTATCGGGGCCCTGAGCAAGCAGCGGGTGGGCCCACTTGTGGGTGCTGGCACCGTGCTCTCATAGCTCGCCCGTGTTCCCAATGTCGAGAGGGCCCCCACCTGCTCAGGGCCCCAAAATTTGCCCCTGTGTGCCAGGTGCTGACGCCGGCCCTGGGTGCCAACACTTTCTGCCATGACTGTATACACTTACCTCCTCGTAGAACCTTATCTTTCATGAATCCCGCGTGGTTGTCAGTTATTATATTATTCTCTACAGTATATTTTTCAGGTCATCTCTTACATTGCCCTGTAAATTTCGCACACCACTGATGTCAATCTTACCAGATGATAGTTGCACAAATCCAACTGCTTACCCTTAAATATTGGTACCAAGTGGGCCATCTTCCAATTTTGTGGCACCGACCCGGTTACAGGATTCTAAGAATTTCCATTGGTCTTCTAACAGATGTACGAAACAACCTTTTCTTCAACAACTGCAGATACTGGGCTAGGTCACCCCATGACTTGTCAAATTTACTCACACTTGGTTTACTCAATGTACAGGCGAAATTAATTTAAAATGAACTTCAGAAGTTGACCACTAGGTGGCAGGAAAGGACAAGCTACGATGAATGGAAATTCCAGCAGCAGTTTTGCACAAGAAAGCACATTGTATGGGATTATATGGGACATTGAGGAATTTTATTTATTTTTTTCACTGTAAATTTACTTTCCAAAAGTAAAATTAATGGTATAATTCATAGTGAATACATAAAAAAAAAATCCCAGAAACGCTGGTACTGCTACTGCACATGTGAAATATGGCAGATACAGTGAAATCTTGTAGCGATCAGTCAGATATGGAGGTTTGTGGCGCCCTGAGGGTCCAGTCGCCACAGAGATGTTGCATCTCACCCAGAGGTGTGACACCTGACTCTCAGGTAAGGAGGAAGCACCCCATTGACTCCATCACCGCATCCACACACATCATGCCAGTGCTGAGCATCAGGCTGGTTAGGAAAGGGTGTAGAAGTGGGTGGGTGGAGCCAGCAGCACCATGAGGCTGCAGTGTGTTAGGCCATGTGCATACTTTGCGTTTTTAGATGTGTTTCCGCTGCGTTTTTCAACGTGCGGAAACGCATGCAACCCGCAGCACAGTGCACTACCTATGTAATCTAATGGAAACCGCATGTCTGCTGTGCACATGCTGCGGAAAAAAACGTGCGGTTTAGCCGCGTATTATTTTCCGCAGCATGTCAATTCTTTGTGCGGAACTGCAGCGGTTCGGCGCCCATTGACTTGAATTGAGTCGGGCACTTCCGCAGCAAAACCGCAGATCTAAAAAAGATCTGCGGTTTTGCTGCGGGTGAAACCGCTGCAGTTCGGGAGGAGGGAAGTGTGTGGGCGGTGCGTGGGCGTGTATAGTGTGCGGCGCTATGTGTGTGGGCGGTGCGTGGGCGTGTATAGTGTGCGGCGCTGTGTGTGTGGGCGGTGATTGTGTGCCGGTGTCTGCGTGATCGGTGTGTGGGGCTGTGTGCGGGATCGGTGTATGTGCGGCGGTGTGCGGGGCTGTGTATGTGCGGCCGTGTGTGGGGCTGTGTATGTGCGGCGGTGTGCGGGCCTGTGTGCGTGTCTCCGTGTATGCAGGCATCGTCGGATGGGACAACAAGTCCCATCCGGCGATGCCTGCTACAGTGACTGACACATTAGCCAATGATGGGACAGTAGTAGTCCCATCATCCGGCTAATGTGCTGAATGTAAAAAAAAAAAAAAAAATATTACATGACATACAACATATAACATACACATGACATACAGAACATATAACATACACATGACATACAACATATAACATACACATGACATACAACACATAACATACACATGACATACAACATATAATATACACATGACATACAACATATAATATACACATGACATACAACATATAACATACACATGACATACAACTTATAACATACACATGACATACAACATATAACATACACATGACATACAGAACATATAATATACACATGACATACAGAACATATAACATACACATGACATACAACATATAACATGCACATGACATACAACAATAACATACACATGACATACAACATATAACATACACATGACATACAACATATAACATACACATGACATACAGAACATATAACATACACATGACATACAACATATAACATGCACATGACATACAGAACATATAACATGCACATGACATACAACATATAACATACACATGACATACAGAACATATAACATACACATGACATACAACATATAACATGCACATGACATACAGAACATATAACATACACATGACATACAGAACATATAACACACACATGACATACAACATATAACATACACATGACATACAACATATAACATACACATGACATACAGAACATATAACATACACATGACATACAGAACATATAACATACACATGACATACAACATATAACATGCACATGACATACAGAACATATAACATACACATGACATACAGAACATATAACACACACATGACATACAACATATAACATGCACATGACATACAACATATAACATGCACATGACATACAGAACATATAACACACACATGACATACAACATATAACATACACATGACATACAGAACATATAACATACACATGACATACAGAACATATAACATACACATGACATACAACATATAACATACACATGACATACAGAACATATAACATACACATGACATACAACATATAACATACACATGACATACAGAACATATAACATACACATGACATACAACATATAACATACACATGACATACAGAACATATAACATACACATGACATACAGAACATATAACATACACATGACATACAGAACATATAACATACACATGACATACAACATATAACATACACATGACATACAGAACATATAACATACACATGACATACAACATATAACATACACATGACATACAGAACATATAACATACACATGACATACAACATATAACATACACATGACATGCAGAACATACAATGACATACAACACATAACATTGAGCACATACTCACCTCTTCCCCGACGCCATCGATCTGTGTACCGCTCTGCCGCCGGGAGAGAATGACGTCACTACAGTTCATTCTCTCACGGCAATGCTGGGTGAGAAAATTCCCATGCAGCATTGCCATAAAGTGAGAGAATGAACTCAGTGATGCACTGCAGGAGCCATTGTCTCCTGTCAGTGCATCACTGGGAGGCCCTACGGAGCAGTGGCATCACCTGATGTCACCGTTCTATAGGGGAGACCATCGTGGGACATTCGTTATTAATTGGACTGCGTCGGACAGGGAGTATACGGTTGTTTTATTTTTTTACGCTTTATTACAGGAGATCGAGGGCGTCGCTTGGATCTGAGTGTGTAATAAAGATATGAAAACCGTGTTGTATTTTATTTCATTAAAATAATTTATTCTTATGCGTGTGTTTTTTTTTAACCCTTTATTAATATAAGATTAATAATGGATAGGCGTCTTATTGACGCCTCTCTATTATTAACCGGGCTTAATATCACCTTACAATAGCAAGGTGATATTAACCCCTTATTACCCCATATCCCACCGCTACAGGGGAGTGGGAAGAGAGGGGCTAAGTGCCGGAATTGACGCATCGTACAGATGCGCCAACTCTGGGGCGGCTGGGTGCTGGTATTTTTAGCCAGGGGGGGCGCCAATATCCATGGCCCCTTCCTAGGCTATGAATATCAGCCCGCAGCTGTCTGCGTAGCCTTCCTGGCTATAAATTATAGGGGGGCCCCACTTCATTTTTTTTGGGAGGTCCCCCTATTTTAATAGCCAGTGAAGGCTAGCTGCGGGCTGATATTCATAGCCTGGGAAGATCCATGGGTATTAACCCCTTCCCAGGCTAGAAATATTGGCCCCCGGCTGTCGGCTTTCCCCCTCTGGCGCAGAAAATTGCGCGGGAGCCCACGCCATTTTTTTTTCTATTTTTTTTTTATTAACTATTGCGTTATTTTGTGTATGTGTACGCGTGTGTGTCTTTAACTATTTATGTACCATTCTATCTATCTACCTATATATCTTTCTGTCTATATATCTATCTTTCTATATATATTTCTAACTATCTATTATCTATCTATCTATGTATTTTCTATCTAACTACTGGTATCTATTATCTATCTATGGCCGGCGTCACACTTGCGAGTGTGATGCGAGTAAGTCGCACGACTTTCTCGCATCAACACCCGGCACGGCCGCCCGCTCTCGGACCCGAGTGTGCGGCTGCATAGAAATACATGTAAGGAGTGTAGCACCAAGAAGCCGGAAAGGAACATGAAGGGAGTCTTTGGGAGTGTGACCGATCTACCTGAGGGTTACTGGACTACTCATTGGAAGGACACAGCGCCCGGCTGGAATCTGTACTGCGCATAACAGACTGTGAGTAAACCTTTGAAACTGCAACAAAACTGTTTCCCTGATTCTTCCAGCGACGCACACTCCACTCTGCTACATCTCTCTGCACCATTGCTTTATCTTACATCTATCTGCCCTGGGAGGACACAGTCTTACCTGTAGAAGACTTATCATCTAGCTGCACAACACCATCCCTTCCAGAGGACCTGCACAGCAGCGCTGGTCACCCTGACCAGGTACTACAGGTGGCGTCACGACAAACTACACAAACATTTAATCCCCTGTAAATACTTCCCCATTTATAGTGAGCGCCCAGGGCCACGGACCGAGCTGCAGCTACCGTGACATCCCTCATAGAAATCAACGGGCTCGGTGCCGAGTACCCCACGGCCCTTGCGGGCGACTCAGGTTCACAGCCCACAAGTGCAGTGCCGCTCCTTTCCTGGATATTTTCTACCTTGATAACTTGCGTAATTGAGATTGGTTTCCATCTCTGTATGATCAAACTAATAATGACAGAGCTTAGGTATCCCACTTGTTATGGAAGCAAGACCCTGTGCCCTTTAATCCCATGGTTTCCAATCGTTAAAATACCCATGATTGATTTAGCTTTTCCTTTTTATGAAAATAAGGGAAAGAAAATAGTCAAACTAAAGAACAGGCGCTCCAGGACCCCCTAAATGATGTCTATAGGCATCTTCCATCAAGGTTGAAAAGAATAACGGTATGTTCACATGCGGCATTTTGCTGCGTTTTTTTTGCATTCTTACAGTACCAGCAAAAGTCTGAGATGTCAGAAATCTCTTTCACACAGCTTGTTTTTGTCCTCAGTATTTTGTACTTTGCTTGGTTTTTGCACAATATTTCATGTCACTTCTTTCTTTTAAGTGTTTTTTTCAGCGTTTTTCATCCATTAAGGCTAAGTGCACACGTTCAGGAATGTTTGCAGAATATCCTGAGCAAAACCGCGTTTTTTTGCGCGGATTTTGCGCGTTTTTGGTGCGTTTTTTGCGCGGATTTGATGCGTTTTTACCGCGATTTTTCCCTGAACTTTCTAGGTCAATAATATAGCGGGAAAAACGCTAGAAATCCGCAAAATTAATGAACATGTTGCTAGATTTTCCGCGATGCGTTTTTTTCGCGGAAAAAAAACGCACCATGTGCACAAAAATTGCGGAATTCATTCTAAATGATAGGATGCTTAATTCATGCGTTTTTGATGCGTTTTTTCCCGCGAAAAAAACGCAAATAATCCTGAACGTGTGCACTTAGCCTGAAAGTAATGGTGGTGATAAAAATGCTGAAAAAATGCAAGTATCAGGTTTTGCTGCATTTGTTTGTACCAAAAGCTGATGAAGTAGAATGAAATTTTTTTTTTCACTAAACTTTTATCAGCGTGCGCAAGAGACAAATGTAGCATGACAAAAACGCAGCAAAAAATGCAAGAAAAAACAAGAAAAGCCTGCTTTTTTCTGCAGCTTCTTTACTGCCAAAAGAGCAGAAATAAAAGCAACAAAAAACACCATGTGTGAGCATAGCCTAAATGTGGGCAGCACGGTGGCTCAGTGGTTAACATTGCAGCTCTGGGGTCCAGGGTTCAAATCCCACCAAGGACAACATCTGCAAGGAGTTTGTATGTTCTCCCCGTGTTTGTGTGAGTTTCCTCCGGGGTCTCCGGTTTCCTCCCACACTCCAAAGACAGACATACTGATAGGGAAATTATATTGTGAGCCCCATCGGGGACAGTGATGATTATGTCTGTAAAGTGCTGCAGAATATGATAGCGCTATATAAGCAAAACATAATAAATCAGAAATGTCATCTAGTTCAACCAATTTTTAGCCATTCAGGTGTGTTGCTGCTTTGATCACCTCTCATGCTTTACACTGCAGTTCTGCCCCTTGGATCGGTGCACAGGTAGGTGAATAGTCCAATATAACCCAGAAAGACAGAGAGGATCAGATATCCATCATATCTGTACTGAAGCGAAGGCTTCTCTATAATGCGAAGGTCTGACTAGAACTGGGTTCTGATAAATAGGGACATCTTGGGAAATACATTTATTCCATTTCTGGCGATTTCTCAGAAGTACATTAATTTTCTTTAAGGCCTCATACTCACTTGCACCGAAAACGGATGAAAATCTGATGAAAAAAAATCGGATTCAAATCTGACCAATGTTAGTCGATAGGTGTCTTCTCATTTGCGATTTTTTTCTCATCAGAAATCGGTGTGAGAAAAAAATCGCAGCATGCTGCGATTTGATGCGATTTTGGCATGATAATCGCCAATGCAAGTCAATGGGTGCGAGAAATCATCGCACAGCACTCGCCCCATGCAAGTGCTGTCCGATGTATACGCACCAGTCTCCTTTGAAAAGCCGGCAATTCATCCCCGGCTACTGTAAAATCACACTGACAGCTCACAAAACACTACATATATACACATAGAATACATATATATATATGTACATGTCATTGTGACACATACATATATATATATTTATAGTTCATACACTTCTACATACTGTAATAGCCGCTAATTCAATTGCCGGCTTTTGTGAAATCACAGAAGCCGACATGAAATGATACATTGTTTACACACATTTAACCATGTAATTTAATTTTTTTTATATATGGTTGAAACTTACAATTACATGAGTATATGTATGCAAAATTTCAGATATGTAGGGGTTAATTAAAGGTGTAAATTCGTTGAAAAAAAATGCGTGGGCTCCCGCTGTATTTTCTCCACCAGACAGACAAAGCAAGCGAGTGGGGGCAGATAATAACAGCCTAGGGAGGGTACATTTTTTTTGTGCCCCCCCTGGCTACTAACATCTGCCCCCAGACACCCCAGAAAGGGCAAATCTATAATTAGATTTGCCCTTTCTGGCACTTTGCCCGTCTATTCCCATTGCCCTGTAGCGGTGGCGAATGGGTTAATAATGTCACTTTAATGTCACCTTAGTATTGAAAGGTGACCTTAAGGCAGGTTAATAATTGAGAGCTGTCAATTAGACAACTATCAATTATTAATCCTATTGTATGAAAGAAAAATCAAACACACACAGTTTAATAAAAAATAAGTTTAAAGAAATAATCACAGTTTTTGACCATATTTTATTTTCCTGCTAAAACCATTTCCTGTAATAAAAATAAAATAAAAAAGCTAAATTATACTTACCAATCCGATGTACAGTCAGGTCCCACGGTGTAATCCTTCAGAAAGGGTTAAGAGGTTACAGTTAGCAGAGAGATAATTCTGTCTCCTAGCTGTAACCCCCTGAATGAATAAGTTCCTCTACCACAGAAAGTAGAGGAATAGATTCATGAATGGAGCTTAATTGATTTATTGGCAATTTAACTTTAGTGACCTGACCTAAAGGGAAAGTGGACACAATCAATTAAGCTTCATTCATGAATCACATCCTCTCCTGTCGCCAGGAGAGGAACTTATTCATTCAGGAGCTTTGAGCTGAGCATGCAGGATTACTTGCACTGCTTGGCTCAAAGCTAGTTAACCCTTTGTGAAGGATTACAGCGTGGGACGTGACAGATCGGCGGAATAGGTAAGAATAATGTTGTTTTATTTTTTTTTCTTTATTTTAGGAGATCAATGGCTTCGCACGGATTAAGTGTAAAATAAAAGATGGTCAAAAAATGTGTTTTTATTTCATTAAAATTAATTTTTATTAATGTGTCTGTGTTTTTTTAATTTACTTCAATAGGATTAATAATTGATAGTTGTCTAATTGACAGCTCTCAATTATTAACCTGCCTTAAGGTCACCTTTCAATACTACGGTGACATTAAGGTGACATTATTAACCCATTCGCCACCGCTACAGGGCAATGGGAATAGATGGGCAAAGTGCCAGAAAGGGCGAATCTAATTATAGATTTGCCCTTTCTGGGGTGTCTGGGGGCAGATGTTAGTAGCCAGGGGGGGCACAAAAAAAATGTACCCTCCCTAGGCTATTATTATCTTCCCCCACTCGCTTGCTTTGTCTGTCTGGTGGAGAAAATACAGCGGGAGCCCACGCATTTTTTTTCAACGAATTTACACCTTTAATTAACCCCTACATGTCTGAAATTTTGTACAAATACACTCATGTAATTGTAAGTTCAAACCATATATCAAAATACATGAAATTACATGGTTAACTGTGTGGAAACAATGTATCATTTCATGTCGGCTTCTGTGATTTCACAAAAGCCGGCAATTGAATTAGCGGCTATTACAGTATGTAGAAGTCTAGGAACTATAAATATATGTATATATATATGTCACAATTAATATATAATATATATATGTATTCTATGTGTGTATATGTATTGTTTCTATTCTTTATTAAAGCTGTCAGTGTGATTTTACAGTATAGCCAGGGATGAATTAGCGGCTATTATACTATGTAGAAGTGTATGACCTATATATATATTATATATATATATTAGATGTATATATATATATATATATATATATATATATATTATATATATAATTATTTGCTTTTTGTGTACTTTTTTTTGTTACAATGTGATTTTTACATGACTTTTTACAGAGAGACAACTGCTCTATGTAAAACTTCATGTTAAAATCGCATTGCATACAGATGGAAAACTGATGGAAAACTGACAGAAAACGCATGGTGCGATTTAAAATCGCATCAAAATCGCATGCCTTTTTACAACAATTGTACCGTTTTTTTCCTGCCGAAAACGGACCGATTTTTTTCCAGCCCAGTGAGTATGAGCCCTAACTATCAAAATCGTATAGTAAACTTACTGGCACAATGTAAGCTATGAATGTCTCAGCGGAGCGAATACTGAGGCGATCGTCAGCAGCCGCTCCATGACAGAGACGCGGAGCAGAAGGAGAATCTGAGCTTTTCAATTCATGGCAGGTAAGATCAGCGCTCATCATCTTCTGTTTTCTTGCACCATGCTGTATGATGAGCTCCTCGGATATATCACGGCACATGAATTCCACATCTGCACTCATGACGGCGAACCTGCAAGCAGCATGCTTATGGAAGAATCAGAACATCAACTGTATCTAAACCTAAGGCTGCGTTCACACTGTGTTGCATTTTTTTTATTTACACAATGATTTTGCTGCGATTTTTTTTTTTTTTAAACTTTGGCGAAACGATCCACAACGTGTGAATTCATCCCAAGCCTCCATCTGTCTATTATGATTGCCACTTTCCCCATCAAGGTGGTCAAGGCTGAAATTTACAGAAAGAGCCTTACTGACTTCAATGGAGAGTCACACACAGGTGTGGAAACATTCTCCCTGCTGTCTATGGGGGAGCACTGGCCATTTTTGCAATAGGTTTCTTTTTAGAAATGTCCTATAAAACCCCATCTAAAGCCTGAAATTACAAGAGCTTCCCTTAGGTTATGCTCACTGGTGTCCAGAAAGCTGAGCTTTGGAGAGTTTATGGCTCTGTTCACATGCACGCTCGGACATTACGTTTGTGTTTTCTGTTTTAGGACCAACTAAATAAGTGATCAGTTGTGCAAATGCGAAGGGTGGTCTTAATACTTATTATGGGGTCTGCTTGATGTTGTGCATGCAGAACTTTATTTTCCAAAATATGAAACAGAGGCGAAACACAATGGCGCTAATTAGTTTTGTTTCATTGATGCGACCGATCACTTATTCTGGTCACTCCTAAAAAGAGAAAAACAGAACAGACATCGGAATCCGGAGGCGACATGTGAACAGACAACGTCCTACTATGAGCGCACATAGAGAAGACGCAAACTCATTACTAATGTCAACCAGAGTAACCACAATTGTGCCAAGTTTCACCACCCAGGGCGAAACATCACAGGTTTAGCATTGCACCCCCTCTTTATTAATAATCATTGACAAAGTTTGGGACTGAATTTTTGTAGTGTATTATACCCATAGTTACTAGTGATAAGCGAACGTGCTGAGATAAGGTGTTATCTGAGCATGCTCGGGTGCTAACCGAGTGACTTCAGCGTGCTCGAAAAATATGTTCGAGCCTCCAGGGCTTCATGTCTCGCGGCTTTTCGACAGCCACAACACATGCCTGTTTGTTAGTTAATTCCTGCATGTGTTGCAGCTGTTGAACAGCCGTGAGACATGGAGCCGCGGAGGCTTGAACATATTTTTCGAGCACGCTGAAGTCACTCGGTTAGCACCCGAGCATGCTCAGATAACACCTTATCCCAGCACGTTTGCTCATCACTACTAGTTACCAGTCCATATTCTGTATATCGCACCTGGTGACATCCCATATTCTTGCAAAACGAAACTTACAGCACAATGGGGTTTTTTTTTGCTGCTGTAAGTTCAGTAGGATTGTCAGGGTATATGCACACAACACTTTTTTAGTCTAAAAAGAAAGCTAAAAGACGTGATCTTGGAAGCCACCACTATTTTACATACGTGGTTAAAATTGTTGGTACCCTTCGTTTAATGACAGAAAAACCCACAATGGTGACAGAAATAACTTCAATCTGACAAAAGTAATAATAAATAAAAAATGTATGAAAATGAACAAATGAAAGTCAGACATTGATTTTCAACCATGCTTCCACAGAATTAAAAAAAAATAAAACTCATGAAATAGACCTGGACAGAAATGATGGTACCCCTGAAAATAATGTAACAAAAGGGACATGTTAAATCACGGTGTGTCCACCAATTAGCATCATAGGTGGTTACAATCTTGGAATCAGTAAGTGGCCTGTATAGAGGCTACAGATACTCACTGTGCTGTTTGGTGACATGGTGTGTATCACACACAACATGGACCAGAGGAAGCGAAGGAAAGAGTTATCTCAGGAGATTAGAAAGAAAATTATAGACAAGCATGTTAAAGGTAAAAGTTATAAGACCTTCTCCAAGCAGCTTGATGCTCCTGTGACTACAGTTGCACATATTATTCAGAAATTTAAGCTCCATGGGACTGTAGCCAACCTCCCTGGACGTGGCTGCAGGAGGAAAACTGCTGACAAATCAAAGAGACGGATAATACGAATGGTAACAAAAGAGCCCAGAAAAACTTCTAAAGAGATTAAAGGTGGACTTCAAGCTCAAGGAACAGCAGTGTCAGATCACACAATCCGTCGTATGAGCCAAAGTGGACTTCATGGAAGACAACCAAGGAAAAAAAATAATCATAAAAAAGCCAGACTGGAATTTGCCAAACTACATGTTGACAAGCCACAAAGCTTCTGGGAGAATGTCCTATGGACACATCAGCTCTATGTTCACAGACGGAAAAATGAAACATATCAAGAAAAGAACACCATCCCTACTGTGAAACATGGAGGAAGCTCTGTTATGTTCTGGGGCTGCTTTGCTGCATCTGGCACAGGGTGTCTAGAATCTGTGCAGGGTACAATGAAATCTCAAGACGATCAAGTGATTCTAGAGCGAAATGTGCTGTCCAGTGTCAGAAAGCTTGGTCTCAGTCGCAGGTCATGGGTCTTGCAACAGGATAATGACCCAAAACACACAGCTAAAAATACCCAAGAATGGCTAAGAGGAAAACATTGGACTATTCTGAAGTGGCCTTCTATGAGCCCTGACCTAAATCCTATTGAGCATCTTTGGAAAGAGCTGAAACATGCCGTCTGGAAAAGGCAACCTTCAAACACAAGACAACTGGAGCAGTTTGCTCTTGAGGAGTGGGCCAAAATACCTGTTGAGAGGTGTAGAAGTCTCATTGACGGTTACAGGAATTGTTTGATTGCAGTGATTGCCTCAAAAGGTTGTGCAACAAAATATTAAGTTAAGGGTACCATCATTTCTGTACAGGCCTATTTCATGAGTTTTATTTTTTTTTTTCATTCTGTGGAAGCATGGTTGAAAAGCAATGTCTGACTTTCATTTGTTTATTTTCATAGATTTTTGATTTATTATTACTTTTGTCAGATTCAAGTTATTTCTGTGACCATTGTGGGTTTTTCTGTCATTAAACGAGGGGTACCAACAATTTTGACCACGTGTGTATATATAGAATGTAGGGGAAAAAACCTCCACAAAAGTCCTCCAAAAAAATGTCCTAAAACAAAAAGGATGCGGGTACACCGTCGATGAAAAGCCTGCGTGTGCACATACCCTAAGGGTAATAACTACAGGTGCAATACGTACTGTATATGTTATAGTGGAGCGATCTAGTGATCTTTACTTACAGCTTTGTGTTTCTTGTTGTAGCCACTAAAGCAAAGCGTAGAAATACAATATATCCAAAATTGTGCATTGATTCTTTAATAGAAATGTCTGATATTGATATCAAGTTTATGATATTTCATTGTACACAGTGCATTATAAAATCCTATGTTGATGATCCATAATAATAGAAAATGGTGACCAGAAGGGATGCTGTTACACCCACAATAATCTGTCCAAGGTTATGTCTTTTTTTTCCCATGCAAAAGGCACAGTCACAAAAACTATCACGCTTTTATATAAGTTGGTAGAAGATAAAATCTCACATATAATTTTTCATCTTTACTTCCCCATACATAAATAATTATACCTGTATAAGATCCTTGACCTGATGTCCTGTAACCACAGCATTGTCATAAATGGCATAAAAACAGCTATATGGAGCCTGAGGGAGCCGCCGTGCAGATGGCCTCTCCAAGCAATTTCAAAAAGTTAAAGAGTTATTCTCCCTTAATAAAAAACAAAAACGATATCTCCTATCCTCAGGATACGGGATAACTGAATGGAGCAGAGGGTAAGGATGCGCATCTCAGTTCTTGGGCCCCTTCCTCAGGATCACTAGTGGGTGGTCTCCGTTATTGGGCCCCTTCCTCAAGATCGCTGGTGGTCCCAGTTCTTGGGCCCCTTCCTCAAGATCGCTGGTGGTCTCAGTTATTGGGCCCATTTCCTCAGGATCGCTGGTGGTCTCAGTTATTGGGCCCCTTCCTCAGGATCGCTGGTGGTCTCAGTTCTTGGGCCCCTTCCTCAGGATCGCTGGTGGTCTCAGTTCTTGGGCCCCTTCCTCAGGATCGCTAGTGGTCTCAGTTATTGGGCTCCTTCCTCAGGATCGCTGGTGGTCTCAGTTATTGGGCCCCTTCCTCAGGATTGCTGGTGGTCTCAGTTATTGGGCCCCTTCCTCAAGATCGCTGGTGGTCCCAGTTCTTGGGCCCCTTCCTCAAGATCGCTGGTGGTCTCAGTTATTGGGCCCATTTCCTCAGGATCGCTGGTGGTCTCAGTTATTGGGCCCCTTCCTCAGGATCGCTGGTGGTCTCAGTTCTTGGGCCCCTTCCTCAGGATCGCTGGTGGTCTCAGTTCTTGGGCCCCTTCCTCAGGATCGCTAGTGGTCTCAGTTATTGGGCTCCTTCCTCAGGATCGCTGGTGGTCTCAGTTATTGGGCCCCTTCCTCAGGATTGCTGGTGGTCTCAGTTATTGGGCCCCTTTCTCAGGATCGCTTGTGGTCTCAGTTCTTGGGCCCAGGGGCGGAACTATCGTGGAAGCAGGGGAAGCAGCTGCCACAGGGCCCGGGCTAGAAGGGGGCCCGTCCCTGCTGCAGCTGCTTCACCTACCACCACGGTAGTTCCGCAAGCTGCCATGGGCGTACTTATAATGAGGCAACTTGAGCTTGTTGCCTCAGGCGGCGCCACCTGCTGGGCGGCAGTGGGAGCTCTCAGTGCAGTAAACCTGATGCACAAAGTCCTGAGCATTGCTCCTGTGCAGAGCTCGGTGCCGCCTCCAGCACTGGCTCCTCCTCCATCTTCTCTCCCCTCACCCTCCGGCTGATCGGGACAACGGCAGTGAGGGATAAAGCAGGAGGAGCTGGGAGCCAGAAATCTCCTTGGTGTGTGACAATTACAGTGGCCTGTAGGTGGCAGTGTCACAAATTGATGCTGCCCCCTCCTGGCTCCAGATGTAGTGCTGCTCCCTCCACTGCTGGAAGGAGCCCCAGCCCCCACCATTCCTGAGGATAGCTGCTGACAGGTCCTGCTGGTGCCTCTGTACACTGTCCCCTCCATAACTCCTTCCTCTGCAGCTGCCGTCCTGGGATCACAGTAGGCAGTCGGACCGAGAGGAGGAGGAGGGGGAGATCCTGTCTGCAGACTCAGAGGAGGCGGCAGCTCCCTGTGTCCTCCTGTGCTGGGGCCCATATGGAGCACTGACCTCTGCCCCTGGGGTCCTGGGATGGGGCAAGCAGTGAGTATATGTAATGTATAGTGTATGTGTGTATAGTGTGTTCTTTCCTGTGTGTGAATGGATGCGTAGGTTTCTTGTGTATGTAATAGTGTCTGTAGTATGTAGTATACAGTATGTGTTTCTCTGAGAATATGAGTGTATATGTATATATTGCCTGTGATTCTGGAGTATGATCAGGCCTGAACCCACAATTGTCTCTGCTTGGCAGGATCCCACATAACAAATCCCCCCCAATAACAATCCCTTGCATATATCCTGCACCGTGTAACCTGTGAGCTCCCCTGAGTATCCGGAGTCCTATCCAGTAATGTGCTGGGGTGCAGGCAGTGTAACCTGTGAGCTCCCCTGAGTATCCGCAGTCCTATCCAGTAATGTGCTGGGGTGCAGGCAGTGTAACCTGTGAGCTCCCCTGAGTATCCGGAGTCCTATCCAGTAATGTGCTGGGGTGCAGGCAGTGTAACCTGTGAGCTCCCCTGAGTATCCGGAGTCCTATCCAGTAATGTGCTGGGGTGCAGGCAGTGTAACCTGTGAGCTCCCCTGAGTATCCGGAGTCCTATCCAGTAATGTGCTGGGGTGCAGGCAGTGTAACCTGTGAGCTCCCCTGAGTATCCGGAGTCCTATCCAGTAATGTGCTGGGGTACAGGCAGTGTAACCTGTGAGCTCCCCTGAGTATCCGCAGTCCTATCCAGTAATGTGCTGGGGTGCAGGCAGTGTAACCTGTGAGCTCCCTGAGTATCCGGAGTCCTATCCAGTAATGTGCTGGGGTGCAGGCAGTGTAACCTGTGAGCTCCCCTGAGTATCCGCAGTCCTATCCAGTAATGTGCTGGGGTGCAGGCAGTGTAACCTGTGAGCTCCCCTGAGTATCCGGAGTCCTATCCAGTAATGTGCTGGGTGCAGGCAGTGTAACCTGTGAGCTCCCCTGAGTATGCAGAGTCCTATCCAGTAATGTGCTGGGGTGCAGGCAGTGTAACCTGTGAGCTCCCCTGAGTATGCGGAGTCCTATCCAGTAATGTGCTGGGGTGCAGGCAGTGTAACCTGTGAGCTCCCCTGAGTATCCAGAGTCCTATCCAGTAATGTGCTGGGGTGCAGGCAGTGTAACCTGTGAGCTCCCCTGAGTATCCGGAGTCCTATCCAGTAATGTGCTGGGGTGCAGGCAGTGTAACCTGTGAGCTCCCCTGAGTATCCGGAGTCCTATCCAGTAATGTGCTGGGGTGCAGGCAGTGTAACCTGTGAGCTCCCCTGAGTATGCAGAGTCCTATCCAGTAATGTGCTGGGGTGCAGGCAGTGTAACCTGTGAGCTCCCCTGAGTATGCGGAGTCCTATCCAGTAATGTGCTGGGGTGCAGGCAGTGTAACCTGTGAGCTCCCCTGAGTATCCGGAGTCCTATCCAGTAATGTGCTGGGTGCAGGCAGTGTAACCTGTGAGCTCCCCTGAGTATCCAGAGTCCTATCCAGTAATGTGCTGGGGTGCAGGCAGTGTAACCTGTGAGCTCCCCTGAGTATCCGGAGTCCTATCCAGTAATGTGCTGGGGTGCAGGCAGTGTAACCTGTGAGCTCCCCTGAGTATCCGGAGTCCTATCCAGTAATGTGCTGGGGTGCAGGCAGTGTAACCTGTGAGCTCCCCTGAGTATCCGGAGTCCTATCCAGTAATGTGCTGGGGTGCAGGCAGTGTAACCTGTGAGCTCCCCTGAGTATCCGGAGTCCTATCCAGTAATGTGCTGGGGTGCAGGCAGTGTAACCTGTGAGCTCCCCTGAGTATCCGGAGTCCTATCCAGTAATGTGCTGGGGTGCAGGCAGTGTAACCTGTGAGCTCCCCTGAGTATCCGGAGTCCTATCCAGTAATGTGCTGGGGTGCAGGCAGTGTAACCTGTGAGCTCCCCTGAGTATCCGGAGTCCTATCCAGTAATGTGCTGGGGTGCAGGCAGTGTAACCTGTAAGCTCCCCTGAGTATCCGGAGTCCTATCCAGTAATGTGCTGGGGTGCAGGCAGTGTAACCTGTGAGCTCCCCTGAGTATCCAGAGTCCTATCCAGTAATGTGCTGGGGTGCAGGCAGTGTAACCTGTGAGCTCCCCTGAGTATCCGGAGTCCTATCCAGTAATGTGCTGGGGTGCAGGCAGTGTAACCTGTGAGCTCCCCTGAGTATCCGGAGTCCTATCCAGTAATGTGCTGGGGTGCAGGCAGTGTAACCTGTGAGCTCCCCTGAGTATCCGGAGTCCTATCCAGTAATGTGCTGGGGTGCAGGCAGTGTAACCTGTGAGCTCCCCTGAGTATCCGGAGTCCTATCCAGTAATGTGCTGGGGTGCAGGCAGTGTAACCTGTGAGCTCCCCTGAGTATCCGGAGTCCTATCCAGTAATGTGCTGGGGTGCAGGCAGTGTAACCTGTGAGCTCCCCTGAGTATCCGGAGTCCTATCCAGTAATGTGCTGGGGTGCAGGCAGTGTAACCTGTAAGCTCCCCTGAGTATCCGGAGTCCTATCCAGTAATGTGCTGGGGTGCAGGCAGTGTAACCTGTGAGCTCCCCTGAGTATGCGGAGTCCTATCCAGTAATGTGCTGGGGTGCAGGCAGTGTAACCTGTGAGCTCCCCTGAGTATCCGGAGTCCTATCCAGTAATGTGCTGGGGTGCAGGCAGTGTAACCTGTGAGCTCCCCTGAGTATCCGGAGTCCTATCCAGTAATGTGCTGGGTGCAGGCAGTGTAACCTGTGAGCTCCCCTGAGTATGCGGAGTCCTATCCAGTAATGTGCTGGGGTGCAGGCAGTGTAACCTGTGAGCTCCCCTGAGTATGCGGAGTCCTATCCAGTAATGTGCTGGGGTGCAGGCAGTGTAACCTGTAAGCTCCCCTGAGTATCCGGAGTCCTATCCAGTAATGTGCTGGGGTGCAGGCAGTGTAACCTGTGAGCTCCCCTGAGTATCCGGAGTCCTATCCAGTAATGTGCTGGGGTACAGGCAGTGTAACCTGTGAGCTCCCCTGAGTATCCGCAGTCCTATCCAGTAATGTGCTGGGGTGCAGGCAGTGTAACCTGTGAGCTCCCCTGAGTATCCGGAGTCCTATCCAGTAATGTGCTGGGGTGCAGGCTGTGTAACCTGTGAGCTCCCCTGAGTATCCGGAGTCCTATCCAGTAATGTGCTGGGGTGCAGGCAGTGTAACCTGTGAGCTCCCCTGAGTATCCGGAGTCCTATCCAGTAATGTGCTGGGGTGCAGGCAGTGTAACCTGTAAGCTCCCCTGAGTATCCAGAGTCCTATCCAGTAATGTGCTGGGGTGCAGGCTGTGTAACCTGTGAGCTCCCCTGAGTATCCGGAGTCCTATCCAGTAATGTGCTGGGGTGCAGGCAGTGTAACCTGTGAGCTCCCCTGAGTATCCGGAGTCCTATCCAGTAATGTGCTGGGGTGCAGGCAGTGTAACCTGTGAGCTCCCCTGAGTATGCGGAGTCCTATCCAGTAATGTGCTGGGGTACAGGCAGTGTAACCTGTGAGCTCCCTGAGTATCCGCAGTCCTATCCAGTAATGTGCTGGGGTGCAGGCAGTGTAACCTGTGAGCTCCCCTGAGTATCCGGAGTCCTATCCAGTATTGTGCTGGGGTGCAGGCAGTGTAACCTGTGAGCTCCCCTGAGTATCCGGAGTCCTATCCAGTAATGTGCTGTGGTGCAGGCAGTGTAACCTGTGAGCTCCCCTGAGTATCCGGAGTCCTATCCAGTAATTTGCTGGGGTGCAGGCAGTGTAACCTGTGAGCTCCCCTGAGTATCCGGAGTCCTATCCAGTAATTTGCTGGGGTGCAGGCAGTGTAACCTGTGAGCTCCCCTGAGTATCCGCAGTCCTATCCAGTAATGTGCTGGGGTGCAGGCAGTGTAACCTGTGAGCTCCCCTGAGTATCCGGAGTCCTATCCAGTAATTTGCTGGGGTGCAGGCAGTGTAACCTGTGAGCTCCCCTGAGTATCCGGAGTCCTATCCAGTAATGTGCTGGGGTGCAGGCAGTGTAACCTGTGAGCTCCCCTGAGTATCCGGAGTCCTATCCAGTAATGTGCTGGGGTGCAGGCAGTGTAACCTGTGAGCTCCCCTGAGTATCCGGAGTCCTATCCAGTAATGTGCTGGGGTGCAGGCAGTGTAACCTGTGAGCTCCCCTGAGTATCCGGAGTCCTATCCAGTAATGTGCTGGGGTGCAGGCAGTGCTGGTGTATGTGATGCTATCAGTGCAGACCGGCGGTATCTGCAGATGAACGCTGTGCACTGTGGTACCCAGCACCCAACACCTGGATGTTCTGCAGTTATTGCCCGCTGAGCCTCACCTTATCACACCTCCGCTATAATGTCCGCTCTGTGTAAGGGCCCGTTACACTAAGAGAGATCACAAGCGAGATCGCTGAAACGTCACCGATTTTGTGATGCAATGGCGACCTAGCCAGCGATCTCGCTGTGTGTGACACTCAGCGACGATCACCCCCCTGCTGTGAATCGCTGATCGTTGCTGAATGTCCTGGACCATTTTTGATCGCTGGTCTCCCGCTGGCAGGCACGCATCGCTGCGTGTGACAGGCGGGAGATCAGCGAGCTGGAGCTGGTAACCAAGGTAAACATCGGGTTTCTAGGCGTCGCGCGGCGCCTAGAAACCCAATGTGTACGTTAGATACCAGCGCGCTGGTGCAGGGAGCTGGTAACCAAGGTAAAAAGCGGGTTTATAAGCACCGAGTGGCGCTTAGAAACCCACTGCTTACCTTGGTTATCCGCTCCCTGCACCAGCGCGCTGGTATCTAATGTACACTGCGGGTAACTAAGCGACGTGCATCGCTTGTTACCCGCATAGTCGCTGTCCTGATCGCTGCTGAGATTTGCCTGTTTGGCAGCTCAGCAGCGATCATGTAGCGACACACCAGCGATCCTGACAAGTGCATATCGTTGTCGGGATCACTGGTGAGTCGCTATGTGTGACGGGGCCCTAACAGGCTCGTGCATGATTCCAGAGCTCTGCACTCACATATTTATTGTTCTGGTCATTCTAGCAATGGACCTAATAGTCCGGGCAGTGGAGACCACAGTTATTTCACTATGGCCGGGGTCACACTTGCGGGAAACTCGCACGAGTCTCACACCTCAATACCCGGCACTGCCGCCGACACTCGGGACCGGAGTGTGTGGCTGCAAGTATTTCTATGCAGCTGAAAGCTCCGTTATGAGTGCCGGCGGCAGTGCCGGGTATTGAGGTGCGAGACTCGTGCGAGTTTCCCACAAGTGTGACCCCGGCCAATATATAGATGTAGTGATGAGTCTGGGTTTAGGTTCCTGTCGGTTCTGTGTGGGCGGCCAAAGCCTCTTTTTTTGTTTGACTAAACTATTACAGATAGGATATCACAGATTTGTCTGTTGAGAACAATATGTATTGCTGACATAGCAAAATGACCTAATGACTGTGGTGGACTCTTGTGCAGTTCCTCTGTTGGATAATGGGATTGATTAAGTTAATGCCTCTGATCACAGTGTCGGCTTAACATGATCCAATAATCTCACGAGAGAATCGGAGCACACTGAGGAGAAGATGGAGGAAAAAATTCTCTATCTTCTCCATCTTATCACTTTGCGGAAAATCGGACTTGCACTCAGATGTCATCCGAGTGCAATCCTATGTTCTGCCCGCACTCACTGACTTGACAGTTTGCATGCCGTCCAATATACCCTGCTACTCAGCATGCTGCAATTTTTTTTTTCTCCTGCCAATTCAGTATGAGAAGAAGTCACTAGTCGGCACTGCCAAGAAATAAATGGAGCGAGCCGCACATGAGCAGCCGCTTTTTTTTTCTGGGAGCTATCACAAGATATAGTGTTGTAACTTGACGCTCATGGGCCGCAATGAAAAAATTCCAGCGGGGCCCCCAATTATTGCAAATCTTTAACCCCTCTCTGACATTAGACGTACTATCCCGTCCATAAAACCCGTGCCATTCTGCCCATGGACGGGATAGTACGTCATAGGCGATCAGCTGCGCTCCTGAGGGGAGCGCAGCTAATCGCCACCGGGTGTCAGCTGATTATCACAGCTGACACCCGTGACTGTGTGTCAGGAGCGGTCACGGACCGCTCCCGGCACATTAACCCCTAGCACACCACGATCAAACATCGCGGTGTACTGGGGGCACAGGGGAGGATCGCGCAGGGTGGGGGCTCCCTGCGCGCCCCCCTGAGACCCTCAGACCAGCGCGATGTGATCGTGCTGTTCTGAGGGCTTCCTCCCTCCCAGGACCCGGATCCAAGATGGCGCCGGAGTCCTGGAGGGAGGCGGCTTCCTCAGTGCCTGCTGAGAGCAGGCACTGAGAAGCCTGCTGCACTGCCTGAGCGATCGCTGGTGTGACAGAGTGCTGTGCACACTGTCACACCAGCGATTTGATAAAATACAGTGATGTCCCACCCTGGGACAAAGTAAAAAAGTTAAAAAATAAAAATAAACATGTTATAAAAAAAAATCCAAAATAAATAAAAAAAAAAAAAAAAATATTCCCCAATAAATTAATTTCTTCCTGTAAATAAAAAAACCAAAACAATAAAAGTACACATATTTGGTATCACCGCGTCCGTAACGACCCCCCCTATAAAACTGTCCCACTAGTTAACCCCTTTAGTGAACCCCTTAAAAAAAAAAAAAAACGAAGCAAAAAATCAATGCTTTATCATCATACCGCCGAACAAAAAGTGGAATAACGCGCGATCAAAAAGACCGATATGATCAAAAAGACCGATATAAATAAACATGGTACCGCTGAAAACGTCATTTTGTCCCGCAAAAAACGAGCCGCCATACAGCATCATCAGCGAAAAAATAAAAAAGTTATAGCTCGCAGAATAAAGCGATGCAAAAATAATTATTTTTTTATATAAAATTGTTTTTATTCTATAAAAGCACCAAAACATAAAAAAATGATATAAATGAGGTATCGCCATAATCGTACTGACCCGAAGAATAAAACTGCTTTATCAATTTTACCACACGCGAAACAATAAAAACGCCTCCCCCAAAAGAAATTCATGAATTGCTGATTTTTGTTCATTCTAACCTCCCAAAAATCGAAATAAAAAGCGATCAAAAAATGTCACCTGCTCAAAAATGGTACAAATAAAAACGTCAACTCGTACCGCAAAAAATAAGACCTCACATGACTCTGTGGGCCAAAATATGCAAAAATTATAGCTCTCAAAATGTGGCGATGCAAAAAACTATTTTTGCAATAAAAAGCGTCTTTTAGCGTGACAGCTGCCAATCATAAAAACCCGCTATAAATAGTAAATCAAACCCCCCTTTATCACCCCCTTAGTTAGGGAAAAATAATAAAATTAAAAAAATGTATTTATTTCCATTTTCCCATTAGGGTTAGGGTTAGGGTTGCGGCTAAAGTTAGGGTTAGGGTTGGCACTAAAGTTAGGATTAGGGTTAGGGTTGGGATTAGGGGTGTGTTAGGGTTAGGTTTGTGTTTAGGGTTGGGACTAGGGTTAGGGGTGTGTTGGGGTTAGGGTTGGAGTTAGAATTGGGGGGTTTCCGCTGTTTAGGCACATCAGGGGCTCTCCAAATGTGACATGGCGTCTGATCTCAATTCCAGCCAATTCTGCGTTGAAAAAAGTCAAACGGTGCTCCTTCACTTCTGAGCTCTGCCATGCGTCCAAACAGTAGTTTATCCCCACATATGGGGTATCAGCGTACTCTGGACCCCAAGAGTTATTGTGCAATTTGTCCTATTTCTTCTGTTACCCTTGGGAAAATAAAAAACTGGGGGCGAAAATATCATTTTTGTACAAAAAAAATTATTTTTTTGTTTTTACGGCTGTACATTATAAACTTCTGTGAAGCACTTGGGGCTTCATAGCGCTCACCACACACCTAGATAAGTTCCTTGTGGGGTCTATTTTCCAAAATGGGGTCACTTGTTGGGGATTTCCACTGTTTAGGCGCATCAGGGGCTCTCCAAATGCGACATGACGCCCCCAGACCATTCCATCAAAGTCTGCAATCCAAAACGTCACTACTTCCCTTCCGAGCCCCAACGTGTACCCATACAGTAGTTTTCTCCCACATATTGGGTATCAGCGTACTCAGGACAAATTGGGCAACAACTTTTGGGGTCCAATTTCTCCTGTTACCCTTGTAAAAATAAAATATTGGGGCGAAAAAATCATTTTTGCAAAAAAAAAAAAAAGATTTTTTATTTTTACGGCTGTGCGTTATAAACTTCTGTGAAGCACTTCGGGGTTCAAAGTGCTCACCACACATCTAGATAAGTTCCTTGTGGGGTCTATTTTCCAAAATTGGGTCACTTGTGGGGGGTTTCCACTGTTTAGGCGCATCAGGGGCTCTCCAAATGCGACATGACGCACCCAGACCATTCCATCAAAGTCTGCAATCCAAAACGTCACTACTTCCCTTCCGAGCCCTGACGTGCGCCCATACAGTAGTTTTCTCCCACATATTGGGTATCAGCGTACTCAGGACAAATTGGACAACAACTTTTGGGGTCCAATTTCTCCTGTTACCCTTGTGAAAATAAAATATTGGGGGCGAAAAAAATCATTTTTGTAAAAAAAAAAAGGATTTTTTATTTTTACGGCTGTGCGTTATAAACTTCTGTGAAGCACTTCGGGTTCAAAGTGCTCACCACACATCTAGATAAGTTACTTGTGGGGTCTATTTTCCAAAATGGGGTCACTTGTGGGGGGTTTCCACTGTTTAGGTGCATCAGGGGCTCTCCAAATGTGACATGATGCCCCCAGACCATTCCATCAAAGTCTGCAATCCAAAACGTCACTTCTTCCCTTCCGAGCCCCGACGTGTGCCCATACAGTAGTTTTCGCCCACATATTGGGTATCAGTGTACTCAGGACAAATTGGACAACAACTTTTGGGTTCCAATTTCTTCTGTTACCCTTGTGAAAATAAAATATTGGGGGCGAAAAAATCATTTTTGTAAAAAAAAAAAAAGATTTTTTATTTTACGGCTGTACGTAATAAACTTTAGTGAAACACCTGGTAGTTCAAAGTTCTCACCACACATCTAGATAAGTTCCTTGAGGGGTCTAGTTTCCAAAATGGTGTCATTTATGGGGTTTCCACTGTTTAGGCAGATCAGGAGCTCTCCAAACACGACATGGCGTCCAGCCAATTCTGCGTTGAAAAAGTCAGACGGCGCTCCTTCCCTTCCAAACTCTGCCATGCACCCAAACAGTGGTTTACCCCCACATATGGGGTATCAGCGCACTCAGGACAAATTGCACAATAACTTTTGGAGTCTTGTTACCCTTGGAAAAATAAAAATTGGGGTGAAAAGATCATTTTTGTGGAAAAAATATGATTTTTAAATTTTACGGCTCTACGTTATAAACTTGTGTGAAGCACTTGGGGGTTCAAATTGCTCATCAAAAATCTAGATAAGTTCCTTAGGGGGTCTAGTTTCCCAAATGGGGTCATTTGTGGGGGGTTTCCACTGTTTAGGCACATCAGGGGCTCTCCAAATGCAACATGGCATCCAAACTCAATTCCAGCCAATTTTGGTTGGAAAAAGTCAAATGGTGCTCCTTCCATTCCGAGCTCTGCCGTGCGCCCAAACAGTGGTTCCCCCCACATATGGGGTATCAGCGTACTCAGGACAAATTGTACAACAACTTATGTGGTCCAATTTCTCCTGTTACCCTTGGGAAAATAAAAAATTAGTGACTAAAAGATAATTTTTGTGGGAAAAAAATAGGATTTTTTATTTTCATGCCCGGGCATTATAAACTTGTGTGAAGCACTTGGGGGTTCAAAGTGCTCACCAAAGATCTAGATAAGTTCCTTAGGGGGTCTAGTTTCCAAAATGGGGTCACTTGTGGGGGGTTTCCACTGTTTAGGCTCATCTGGGGCACTGCAGACGGAACATGACCCCCATTAACGTCTGCATTCCAAAACGTTACTACTTCCTTTCCAAGCCCTGCCGTGCGCCCAAACAGTTTCCCCCCCCCACATATGGGGTATCAGCGTACTCAGGACAAATTGGACAACAACTTTTGGGGTCCAATTTCCTTGGGAAAATTCAAAAATTTGGGACTAAAAAATCATTTTTGTGGAAAAATGATTTTTTTTTTTTCACACCCAGGCTTTATAAACTTTTGTGAAACACTTGAGGTTCAAAGTGCTCACAACAGATCTAGATAAGTACCTTAGGGGTCTAGTTTCCAAAATGGTGTCACTTATGGGGG
>JARQOD010000002.1:580638130-580939231 GCA_033576555.1 Oophaga sylvatica
TGGACCACAGGGGTCCCCGGTGGTTGTAAATGACTGCCCAGCACAGGCCCTCTTGGACTCGGAGAGTCCAGTGACTTCCGTGTGTGACAGCCTGATTGATAGGGACTTCATCCCTGATAAACACCTGAGTGTGGTGTGTGTCCATGGAGACACCAAAGTCTACCCAGAGACTGTCGTGGACTTGATCCCCAAACGCGGGGAGGTTTCATGTGAAGTGGGGGTAGTGAAGAACCTGGTGCACCCCGTCATATTGGGTAATGACTTTCCCCGGTCTAAGGATCTCTTGGGGAAAAATGTTTCTGATGGACAGTGTGATGAAGCTCCTACTGAGGGTGCGCAGTCCCGAGGGGCGGAACACAATGCTAGTGGGCCGTTAAACTTATGTGATAATGATGATGATAATGATAATGATGATGATGATGATCATGATAATGATGATGACCATGATAATGATGCTGATGCTGATAATAATAATGATGATGATCATGATAGTGATGATGATACTGATCATAATCATGATAATGATATTGATAATAATGATGACTGTGATAGTGATGAAATTCCTTTGCAGGTGATGTTGGGAGACGAGGATGGTGGTTCTCAGGAACCGAGTGTCCCTGACTTACCTGTGTCCTGTGACAATTTTGAGAGTGAGCAGTGGCGAGACCCCTCTCTTAAAACGGCACAGGAAAATATAAATGTTCTAAATGAGGTTTCCCAAGAGCCTGGCTCTGAGGAGAGGTTTCCTCATGTTGCCATAAACAATAACCTGTTGTATAGGGACACTGAAGTCCAGGGAGAGGTCGTGAGCCAGCTCCTAGTACCTGAGCTATATGGAAGTATAGTGCTGAGGTTGTCACATAGTCACATACTTGAGGGACCACCTGAGGGAAACCAGGGACCAGATGGTGAAGTTAATGTTGTGGATGACATGTTAACTAAGGTTCTGACTCGCACCACACTGAGGTGGATACCAGGGCTATGGGGTACTCGGAGCCGAGCCCAATGATTTCTACGGGAGTTGTCACTGGCAGCGGGACTCGGTCCGTGGCCCTGGCAGTCAAGCGATGGGGGATATTTACAGGGGATTATTAGGATAGGTAGTTCGTGACGCCACCTGTGGTTCCTGGTCAATTGGACCAGCGCTGCTATATGGATCTTCACAGGGGATGTTATGGGGCAGCTGGGTGGTAAGTCTCCCACAGGTGAGACGGGTCCCTGGAAGTCTATGGTGATGATGCAGGGTGTAGATAATAATTCAGTCACACACAATACAGCTTCTTTTCATACCTTTTACTGGTAGATGGTTCAGGCAGATCCCGGGGAGCTGGTCGGGGTGGAGAATGCACATTCAGGCAACCGCTGAGCAGGTTAGAGGCCTCCTTAACTTCAACATGTATGTGAGTCCAACTTGCCTGAAGCAAAGTTAACTCTGAACTCTCCAGCTTTCTCTGTAGCTGTAATGCCCGGCCAACATTGTGGTGGAGCCTTCTAAGTGGTGAGAACTAAGTCCTTACTTTTGCAGGGCCCTGCTTCCCGCTCTTAACATAAGCACCTGTAGCTTCAATGTGAAAAGTCAGCTTTCTCCTAGAGCTCACTGAGTAGCTCTCTGTATCCTCCAAGTCCAGACTGTACTGAGACTGAACTGCACTGTCCTCAGACAGGAAACAGACTGAGCTCTGCTACGTGTCACTACCTCCTATACCCCTGGTGGGTGTGTCTGAAAGGGTGAGTGAAGTGCATGGATAACAAGCTTTTGCGGTTACCTTCCTGTGCATTCTCCTGGATTTTTGTGTGCCTTACATAGCTGGGCCACACAGTTCCAGATCAAGATGTGAATGAGAATGAATTGTATAACCCTGACAGTGAGCAGGATGTGAATGAGAATGAATTGTATAACCCTGAAAGTGAGCCGGATGTGGCTGAGAAAAAGGGGTCAGACAGGGATAGAGGTAGTGATAGTGAATCATCTGATGACAATAAAGCAACCAGTGCAAATGAGGAAGGCATGGTAGCAGAGGAGGTTGAGAGTCCTGAGAAGAAAGCTGATGCTGACCTTACAGCCGGACAGAAGATGGCATCTGAAGATGTTTTACAGTTGGCCGGTTCCCTGGCGAAGACTAAGGTGAAAGGAGGAGAGCTGAGCTTTGAAGGCAGGACTCTGAGACTGAACACAGCACAAGTGGAGGCTGTTGGAAGTGGGAAGTTGTCGACGTGTGGTGTGGATCTGCATCATGCCAGGGACTCTGAGGGAGATGCTGCAGAGGTGGAAGGAGCCATAGAAGTGGTAGTCACCAAGCCAGATGCCTCATCAGAAGCTGAGGTCTCAAGTGAAGCTGTGAGGAACAAGACTGAAGATATGGGGACTGACTCTGTCCAGGAATCTGTTTCTGCCGAAGACAGCGGCGTGGACGGGTTACGGTTCGGATCAGTAGCTGCAACTCGTGAAGCTCAGGCTGGAAGTTCGGCGCCCGGAGCCCCAGCGGTGTTCCCGAGTGACACCAAGGATCTGGATAAATCACAAGATGAGATTTTGAGACATCAGGCTGGCATTGGTGAGCTCAAGCGCACTTTCATGGAGTCTACATCGGAGCCACGTCCCAACAAATGGGAAAAGCGATGTGTCACTCCGTTGCCGCTGCAGACACACGGGAGCTCAGATGGGATGCAGAACGTGGTGGAAGAGAAGAATCCGGCGAATTCTGAGTATACAGATGCAGCTATCAAGGAGAACTTGAAAGCCGGAATAAATGGAAATATTGGAGACCATAATGATGTGACTGAAGAGGTAGAATGTAAGACTGACGGTAGGGCTTCTGAGCATGTTCTACCAGAAGAGGCTGAAGAAGGGGCCGAAGACATAAAAGACGTCCAACAGGTACCAGATGAATTGATGACTTCTCAGAAAAAACTTCAAACTGTGATGAAGGAGTGTGATGAAAGCCATGAGCATCTTCGTGAGAAGGTCAATGAAGTAAAAGGAAGGATACAGGGAATCTCTTCGTTGCAAGAGCAAATGCTGCTCAATAAGTCTAAGGCTCTATATAAGAATGCTGTTGTCACGGTAGAACATTACAATTCAGCTGGAGACTTAGCGGATGAATTATGTGTACTGCAAAAGAAAAACGATCAGCTCCTTCTACAGTCCCAATCATTTGAACAGTGTAGCTTAAAATGGTCAGAGACCATGGCAGAGGAGCTTAAGGTCTGTGAAATAGACTTTATGAGTCAACCGATATTCAAGAAAATAGATGTGCTAAAGAGGGTTCAAGGGGAACTAGAGAAAAGTGAAAAACCCCCCATACCTTCTGTGATAGTTGGTGACACATGGTCAGTGCACCAAGGACAGGAGGTACGTGAGTTTCTGAGGAAGAGTCAGCAGAAGTGTTCTGATGTGCCGGGTCGTACTTCTCTGGCCAGGCACTATATCGAAACTGAGCCCGGCCCTAAGGTCAAGATGAAACCATGCAGGATACCCGAGGCCCGCAGAGAGCATAGGCCTGGGAGGGTACAGGGTAGTGCGGATGCTTCAAATGAAGAGAAAGCTGATGTTGGCTATGGCTCAAGTGAAGATACAGATGACAATAGTGAAGATGAAGCTGATGAGGGCCCTGACTGGTCCAGAGTTCACTGTCTCTTTTGGATTGTTGACCAGCCCTCCGGTCTGGATGACCAGCCCTCCGGTCTGGAGAAGAGGGGGGGGATATGTGAGACAGTGAGAGTATGTGTGTTGAATGGGGTGTACATTTCACCTAGATACTTTGCTGACTGGTATAAGGGAAATGTATGGCTTTGTAAACCTAGTGGTAGAGAAAGGTCACTACACCTTACATTCAGTACACACTTGCAGCTCAGGCCTGAAACCACTCAGCTGTTAATTAGGAGACCAGAAGTAGGTGTCTGCGAACACAGACAGAGAGCTCGCTTAGTCTGGACAAGGAGTCCAGGCACAAGAAGGAGTCTCCAGGAGTATGAGCTGTCTCAGTCTGGGTGCTCGATGTACCCCGGACACAGGAGTAGTCTCTGTGAGAATCCATGCGGATAGCTGCTGAATAGGAGGGGAGCTCTCTCAAGTCTGGACGTTGGATATGCCTTCAGACACAAAGAGGAGACTCTGTGAAACTCCATGCTGGTAAATGCTGAACATATGTGTTGTTTTGGGGACAGGCTGATAGAGTCTGGACCCGGATAGATAGGGAAATCTATCTAAGTGTAGTAAGTGGCTGGACAAGCCCAGGGCTTATGTTTATGATTTGGTTTTGATTATGTTCTGTTTGCTGTAGACTTTAATAAAACTGGTTGCGGCCAGTTTTTACCAGAACTGCTGTCTGTGAATGAACTGTTTCCGTGCCACTCCGTCTACCCGGACGGCGATCCCAGAGCTATATCCCCTGAAAAGCTTACAATATATTGGTATTTTACTAATAGCAATTTGTAATCCCTAGGAAATAATGATATCAAGAAAGAGAAAAATTGCTTCACTTGTGACAAATATGGAACCGAACATTGACCATCTCATTAGCCAAAAGCAGACCCATAGTTCCCATTGAAATACCAGTAAGTTTGTTGATTTTTAACTTTACTTGTTCTTTATTTTAAGTATTGTATTTGTTCCTGTTTTTTTTTTTTTTACTTCAAAATAAGAGTGTAGTATATGGTGTATACAGGTCATACACATCGTGTGCAGTATATAGAGTGTAGTATATGGTGTATACAGGGTCATACACATCGTGTGCGGTATATAGAGTGTAGTATATGGTGTATACAGGGTCATACACATCGTATGCAGTATATAGAGTGTATATACACTGCTGTATTATACTTTTCATATACAGGTTATAATGCCTCTTATTCTTTGTATAGAGGTGAGTGTGCCATGTATAATATATGGTATATACAGCGTAGTGTCGCATACACTGCTGTATTATACAATATACAACAGTTCTAATGCTCCATACCTAATATGCAGTATAATGTACAGTGTATATGATGTAACCTGTATAAGATGTGACATTGGCTTGCCCCCCCCCCTAATTTTGATCCTGGGTACGCCCATGCAAGCTGCCGGTGGTGTGAGTCTGATATGGGGCCCGCCGCCACCTCCGGCGCCGCTATGAGAGGAGGTGAGACAGGCCCCGAGCAGTCCGGCACTTCCGCGTCATGTGACGTGGGGGTGTGCGCGCGCTCTCACGTCACATGCAAGGCTGGCGTGGTGGACGTCGGAGCGTGGAGGACGGAGCGGCGCGCGGAGCAGAAGAGCTGGAGGACGCAGTCACCTGAGGATTGGCAGATTGGTAAGTATGCTTGCTGAGTCTGACTCTCTTTCACAGGGACGTGGCAGCCGCAGCTTCCCGTCCCGGCACTTGAGGAGAGGGGGGAGAGCGGAGGGGGGAGGTGTGAGTGTATCAGGGGCCTCAGGCCCCAGGACACAGCGGGCCACATTAGAGGCCCCAGGAAGCAGCAGGCCCCTATTGGGACCCTAGGAAACAGCAGGCCCCATTAGGGGCCTTAGTCCAAAGGAAGCAGCAGGCCCCATTAGGGGCCTAGATCCAAAGGAAGTAGCAGGCCCCATTAGGGGCCTAGGTCCAAAGGAAGCAGCAGGCCCCATTAGGGGCCTTGGGCCCCAGGAAACTGCAGGCCCCATCAGGGGCCTAGGGCCCCAGGAAACTGCTGAATAAGGTAATTATGTTGCATTATTCTTGTGAAGAAGAAATTTGTAATCTAGCCCATAAATTGCTTTCAAAATGGATGGTGTGTTCAGTAGAACAAAAGTACGGTATACAGAACAATCTTAGATTATTCTGTATACCGGACTGTTGTTCTACTGAATAAATCATCTGTTTTGAAAGCAATTTGCAGGCTGGATTACAAGTTTCTTCACACATTTACTCTGGAGAAAGCCTACCTTCGTCACTACCTCAGTTGCTTCCTGGGAGTTGGTTCTTTTCTGTTATTTCACTATCATTAGTCCAAAAACCTCTAATTTTGGATAATAAAGGTATCTTTATTAACACAACTTGGGTCAGCCGGTATTGGCAACGCGCGAGCGGGGGGGGGGGGGGCCCATTGTGAAGTTTGCTGTGGGGCCCTGCCATTCCTAGTTACGCCCCTGCTTGGGCCCCTTTCTCAAGATCGCTGGTGGTCTCAGTTATTGGGCCCCTTTCTCAGGAGCGCTGGTGGTCTCAGTTATTGAACCCCTAGCAATCAGCAAGTTATTCCCTATCCTACGGATAGAGGATAACGTTTTTGTGTTTGAGGAAGAACATAAGTCTTTAAATGGATTGGCCACTTTCTAGACAAAAATTGGAATAGGCAATAAATCGTGATGTTGTGCTGGGACCAGTATAAGTACATTAACCCCTTCACCCCCAAGGGTGGTTTGCAAGTTAATGACCGGGCCAATTTTTACAATTCTGACCACTGTCTCTTTATGAGGTTATAACTCTGGAACGTTTCAACGGATCTTCGCGATTTCTCGTGACATATTGTACTTCAAGTTATTGGTAAAATTTCTTCTATATAACTTGCGTTTATTTTTGAAAAAAATGCAAATATGGCGAAAATTTTGCAATTTTCAAACTTTGAATTTTTATTCCCTTAAAACAGAGAAATATGTCACACAAAATAGTTAAGAAATAACATTTCCCACATGTCTACTTTACATCAGCACAATTTTGGAATCAAAATTTTTTTTTCTTAGGAAATTATAGGGGTTAAAAGTTGACCAGCGATTTCTCATTTTTACAACAAAATTTACAAAGCTATTTTTTTTAGGGACCACCTCATATTTGAAGTCAATTTGAGGGGTCTATATAGCAGAAAATACCCAAAAGTGACACTATTCTAAAAACTGCACCCCTCAAGGTACTCAAAACCACATTCAAGAAGTTTATTAACCCTTCAGGTGCTTCACAGGAGCTGAAGCAACGTGGAAGGAAAAAATGAATATTTAACTTTTTAGCCACAAAAATGATCTTTTACAAATTTTTTTTTTATTTTCACAAGGGTAAAAGAAGAAAATGGACAGATAAAGTTGTTGTGCAATTTCTCCTGAGTACACCAATACCCTATATGTGGGGGAAAACCACTGTTTGTGCGCACAGCAGGGCTCGTAAGGGAAGGAGCGCCGTTTGACTTTTTCAAACTAAAATTGGCTGGAATTGAGATTGGATGCCATGTCGCGTTTGGAGAGCCCCTGATGCACAGTGGAAACCCCCCACAAGTGACACCATTTTGGAAACTAGACCCCCTAAGTAACTTATCTAGATCTGTGGTGAGCACTTTGAACCTCCAAGTGTTTCACAAAAGTTTATAATGCCTGGGTGTGAAAAAAAAAAAAGAAACAATTTTCCACAAGAATGATTTTTTAGTCCCAAATTTTTGATTTTTCCCAAGGAAATTGGACCACAAAAGTTGTTGTCCAATTTGTCCTGAGTACGCTGATACCCAATATGTGGGGGGGGGAAACTGTTTGGGCGCATGGCAGGGCTTGGGACGTCTGCATTCCAAAACGTTACTACTTCCTTTCCAAGTGCTTCACACAAGTTTATAATGCCCGGTGTTATGATTTGTAGCTGAGGAGTGCAGGTAAAAAAGGCAATACACCAGAGCAGTTGGAATCTATGAGATTGCAGTACCCTGACTAACCACCACAACTAGAGGCAGCCGTGGAGAGTTCCTACGTTGGTCCTAGACGCCTCGTCACAGCCTGAGAAACTAACTATACCTAAAGATAGAAAGAGGAAAGCTATCTGCCCCGGAGCAGATCCCCAAAGAACATAGAAAGCCCCCAAACATGTAATGGCGGTTAGACAAGAAGAAATACTGACACAGACAGAAAATAGTATGAGCAAACGTTGGGGCCCAAACTATCTAAATAGAAAAGGATAGGAAGGGCACTTACTGCAATCCCAAAAAACCCTGAAAAGCACCAACTCTACTAATTTCAAAAACACCTGAGATCACACGACCTCTACCACCTAAATTAGTTCTCTGGTGTAACAAAATCAAAACAGCAGCCACTGAAAAAACTGGAAAAAGCAAATGTACAAAACATCAGTGGCTGAACTAAACTGAGAGGACAAAAGCCCCCGGAGGGGACCCTGAAGGCCCCCACAGAAGTGCAGGACAAAATGCAAAAATCAAGCACAAAAACAAAAAGAAGAAAATGTCTTATCTGTTAGCAGGAGATGCAGACACGACACAGCAGGCTACAAAGGAAACAGGAATCAAGGATTGAGACCAGAACAATTGATCACCGGCAACCCTGATGGGAAGGCGACTCCCTTCTATAAGACCAGTCAGTAACACCTGATTCCCAATCCTCACAATCTTCACTGGACAGTCCAGTACCGCTAGTAACCACCAGAGGGAACCTCTGCTCAGAACTCATCTCAAGTCCATTCACAACAGTACCCCCCCTTGAGGAGGGGTCACCGAACCCTCACTTGAGCAACCAGGTCGGTCAGGATGAGTTCTATGATACGCACGGATGAGTCTCCTAGCATGGATGTCTGAAGCAAACACCCAAGAATTGTCTTCCTGACCATAACCTCTCCACTTAACCAAATACTGGAGTTTCCGTCTAGAAAAACGAGAATTCAATATTTTCCAACCACAAACTCCATATTGCCCTCAACCAGAACAGGGTCAGGAGGCAAAGCAGTAGGAACCACTGGCTCAACAAACCTCTTTAACAAGGACTTGTGGAACACGTTATGGATCTTAAATGTCCCTGGAAGAAGCAAACGAAAAGAAACAGGATTAAGAATCTCCATGATTTTATAAGGTCCAATGAACCTAGGCTTAAATTTAGGAGATGCCACTCTCATAGGAATATTTTTTGAGGACAACCAGACCAAGTCCCCCACTTTAAACCGAGGACCATCAGTCCTATGCCGGTTAGCAAACCGCTGGGCCCTCTCCTGAGAGAGGGACAACCTCTCCACTACCTGGTCCCAAATCTGTTGCATACGCTCCACAACAGAGTCAACACCTGGACAGGCAGAAGCCTCCGTCTGTCCTGAAGAAAATCGAGGGTGAAACCCAGAATTACAGAAAAATGGAGACATCAAAGTGGCAGAGCTAGCCCTATTATTAAGAGCAAACTCAGCCAAAGGCAAAAAAGAGACCCAGTCATCCTGATCAGCAGACACAAAGCATCTTAGATAAGTCTCCAATGTCTGGTTTGTTCTCTCAGTTTGACCATTGGTCTGAGGATGAAACGCCGAGGAGAAAGACAACTGAACACCAAGCTTAGAACAAAAGGTCCTCCAAAATCTGGAAACAAACTGGACTCCTCTGTCAGACACAATGTTCTCAGGAATGCCGTGTAAACGAACCACGTGCTGAAGGAACAAAGGCACCAATTCAGAGGAGGAAGGCAGCTTAGGTAATGGCACAAGATGTATCATCTTGGAAAACCTATCACAGATCACCCAGATGACGGTCATTCTCTGAGAAACAGGAGGTCGGAAATGAAATCCATAGAGATATGGGTCCATGGTCTCTTGGGCACAGGCAATGGCATCAACAAACCACTAGAGCGAGAGCAAGGCTTGGAGCGAGAGCAAGTCCCGCAGGACTGCACAAATTCTCTGACATCACGAGACAAGGTAGGCCACCAAAAGGACCGACTAACCAAGTCTCTGGTACCAAAAATTCCGGGATGACCGGCCAACGCGGAACAATGAATCTCAGACATCACACTCTTTTTCCACTGGTCCGGGACAAACAATTTCCCAACAGGGCAGCGCTCGGGCCTATCCTTCTGACACCCCTCCAGAGCCAGTCTCAAATTGGGCGAGATGGCGGAAAGAACTACACCTTCTTTCAAAATAACAGAAGGATCAGATACCTCAGGAGAGTCCGCAAGGAAACTCCTCGAGAGGGCATCCACCTTAACATTCTTAGTGCCAGGAAGAAAGGAAACCACAAAATTAAAACGTGTGAAAAACAAGGCCCACCTGGCCTGTCTAGGATTAAGTCGCTTGGCAGATTCCAGATAAACCAGATTCTTATGGTCCGTAAGGACCACCACCTGATGTTTGGCTCCCTCCAGCCAATGTCTCCACTCTTCAAAAGCCCACTTCATGGCCAATAACTCCCGATTACCAACGTCATAATTACGTTCAGTAGGAGAAAATTTTCGAGAGAAAAAGGCACAAGGGTTACTTTTAGAGGTCTCTGGATCTCTTTGGGACAAAACGGCACCTGCCCCAATTTCAGAGGCATCAACCTCCACCTGAAATGGCAGAGAAACATCAGGCTGCCGTAGAACAGGAGCAGAAGTGAATCTCTGCTTAAGTTCCTGAAATGCAGAGACTGCCTCAGGAGGCCAATTCACCACATCAGAACCCTTTTTGGTCAAATCAGTTAATGGTTTAACAATAACCGAGAAATTACCAATAAATTTACGATAAAAATTGGCAAAACCCAAAAATCTTTGAAGAGCCTTTAATGAAGTAGGTTGGACCCAATCACAGATGGCCTGAACCTTGACCGGGTCCATTTCAATAACAGATGGGGACAAAATGAATCCCAAAAATGAGATCCTCTGTACGCCAAAAATACACTTTGATCCCTTCACATACAGAGCATTCTCTCTCAAAATCTGGAATACATAGTTATTAAGGTTGAAGGAAGACTTTAAGTCCATCTAGTTCAACCCATATCCTATCCTAACCTGCCCTAACATGTTGATCCAGAGGAAGGCAAAAAAAACCCAAGTGGCAAACAGTAAGCTTCACATTGGGGAAAAAAATTCCTTCCCGACTCCACATACGGCAATCAGACTAGCTCCCTGGATCAACGCTGTATCTAGGAAACTAGTGAATATAGCCTGTAATATTCTACTTTTCAAGAAAGGCATCCAGTCCCTTCTTAAATTTTAGTAAGGAATCACTCATTACAACATTAGACGGCAGAGAGTTCCATAGTCTCACTGCTCTTACAGTAAAGAATCTGCGTCTGTGATTATGGCTAAACCTTCTTTCCTCCAGACGTAGAGGATGCCCCCTTGTCCCCGTCACAGGTCTAAGAGTAAAAAGATCATTAGAAAGGTCTCTGTACTGTCCCCTCATATATTTATACATTGTAATAAGATCACCCCTAAGCCTTCGTTTTTCCAAACTAAATAACCCCAAGTGTAATAACCTGTCTTGGTATTGCAGACCCCCCAGTTCTCTAATAACCTTGGTCGCTCTTCTCTGCACCCGCTCCACTTCAGCTATGTCTTTCTTATACACCGGAGACCAGAACTGCACACAGTATTCTAAGTGTGGTCGCACCAGTGACTTGTATAGAGGTAAAATTATGTTCTCCTCATGAGCATCTATGCCTCTTTTAATGCATCCCATTACATACAGTTCGAACATGTTTCACATGAGAGTCCCAGTCATTAGAAAAAATCAAGATATCATCCAAATAAACAATCAGAAATTTATCCACAAAATCCCTGAAAATGTCATTCATGAAGGACTGGAAGACAGAAGGAGCATTAGTGAGCCCAAAGGGCATCACAAGGTACTCAAAATGCCCCTCAGGGGTGTTAAATGCCGTCTTCCATTCATCCCCGTGCTTAATGCGAATAAGGTTATATGCCCCCCTGAGGTCAAGCTTGGTAAACCAAGTAGCGTCTTTCACCCTGGAAAACAGGTCAGAAATCAAGGGTAACGGATATTGATATTTCACAGTAATATTGTTCAAAAGACGATAATCAATACACGGCCTTAATGAACCATCCTTTTTGGCCACAAAGAAAAAACCGGCACCTAAGGGTGAAGAGGATGGTCTGATATGACCCTTCTCCAATGATTCCTTGATATAAGACCGCATAGCGTCATGTTCAGGTACAGACAAGTTAAAAAGGCGACCTTTAGGGAATTTACTACCAGGCACTAATTCAATAGCGCAGTCATAGCTCCTATGGGGAGGCAAGGATGCAGATTTACTTTTGCTAAACACATCAGAAAAATCAATCAAAAAGTCAGGAACATCCTGAGCCTGGGGGAGGCATAAAAAACAGGAGTGTTGGTATTAACACATTGGCAGCCCCAACTGGTTACAGACACAGATTTCCAATCCAAAACAGGATTATGAGACTGTAACCAAGGGAAACCCAGCACGATAATCTCATGCAGATTATACAGAACCAAAAATTTGCAGCTCTCCTGATGATCAGGTTCAACCCTCATTATCACCTGAGTAGAGAACTGAGGTTTATTCTCAGCCAAAGGGGTAGAATCGATCCCCAGTAGGGAATAGACTTCTGTAGGGGTATCAAGGGAAACCCGCAACGTTTAGCAAAATCAAAATCCATCAGGTTAATAGCTGCTCCCGAATCAACGAAAGCCTGAGCAGAAAATGAGGACAGAGAGCATATCAGAGTAACAGTTAATAAAAACTTAGTCTGAACACTACCCAAGACAACTGAGCGTGCAAAACGTCTTCCCCGCTTAGGGCAGACTGAAATAGCATGAGAGGCATCACCACAGTAGAAACATAACCCATTGCACTTTCGAAACTCATGACGCTGTGCCCCAGAAACCACTCTATCACACTGCATGGGTTCAGAAGCAGGTTCACAAGGCAACACTATTCCACGCATACTTCTCCGCTCACGCAAACGTCTGTCAATTTGAATCGCTAATGACATAGAATCATTGAGACCAGAGGGATAGGGAATCCCACCATAACATCCTTTACATTATCTGACAGACCCTTCCGAAAAAGGGCTGCCAAAGCGTCGTCATTCCATTTGGTCAGGACTGCCCACCTGCGGAATCTCTGACAGTATAACTCAGCGTCATCAAGCCCCTGATTTAATGCCAACAAGGCTTTTTCAGCTTGATCAGTGACATTAGGCTCATCGTACAATAACCCCAAGGCCTGAAAAAATGCATCAACATCACTCAAAACAGGATCCCCAGGTGTCAGGGAAAAAGCCCAATCCTGAGGATCGCCGCGCAGGAGAGAGATGACAATTTGAACCTGCTGCGCTGCGTTCCCTGAGGACTTAGATTTTAAGGCAAAAAACAATTTACAATTATTTTTGAAATTCAGAAACTTGGCTCGATCCCCCAAAAACAAATCTGGCATGGGAATCCTAGGTTCAACAACAGGCAACCTAGCAAGATAGGTAGCAATACTCCGAACCTCAGTGGCAAGCTGATCCACACGGACAGACAACTGTGCAAACTCCATTGAGAGAAAAAAATCCTCCCCAGCACCCAGAGATACAGAGGGAAAAGAAAAAAATGCAACAAACAGAAAAATATCTCTGACAACTCTGACAACCTTTTTTTTTTTTGTTTTTTTCTTTCACAATATATTTCCCTTCTGTGAGTACCATATAATTTTCAGTTTAGGCCGGTGATACTGTTATGACTTGGTAGCTGAGGAGTGCAGGTAAAAAAGGCAATACACCAGAGCAGTTGGAATCTATGAGATTGCAGTACCCTGACTAACCACCACAACTAGAGGCTGCCGTGGAGCGTTCCTACGTTGGTCCTAGATGCCTCGTCACAGCCTGAGAAACTAACTATACCTAAAGATAGAAAGAGGAAAGCTATCTGCCCCGGAGCAGATCCCCAAAGAACATAGAAAGCCCCCAAACATGTAATGGCGGTTAGACAAGAAGAAATACTGACACAGACAGAAAATAGTATGAGTAAACGTTGGGGCCCAAACTATCTAAATAGAAAAGGATAGGAAGGGCACTTACTGCAATCCCAAAAAACCCTGAAAAGCACCAACTCTACTAATTTCAAAAACACCTGAGATCACACGACCTCTACCACCTAAATTAGTTCTCTGGTGTAACAAAATCAAAACAGCAGCCACTGAAAAAACTGGAAAAAGCAAATGTACAAAACATCAGTGGCTGAACTAAACTGAGAGGACAAAAGCCCCCGGAGGGGACCCTGAAGGCCCCCACAGAAGTGCAGGACAAAATGCAAAAATCAAGCACAAAAACAAAAAGAAGAAAATGTCTTATCTGTTAGCAGGAGATGCAGACACGACACAGCAGGCTACAAAGGAAACAGGAATCAAGGATTGAGACCAGAACAATTGATCACCGGCAACCCTGATGGGAAGGCGACTCCCTTCTATAAGACCAGTCAGTAACACCTGATTCCCAATCCTCACAATCTTCACTGGACAGTCCAGTACCGCTAGTAACCACCAGAGGGAACCTCTGCTCAGAACTCATCTCAAGTCCATTCACAACAGCCCGGGTATGAAAATAAAAAATCCTATTTTCAGCAGCAGAACGGAAGGAAAGGAGACACACTAGTCATAACTAGTGGGTAGGCGGAGCCCAGATGAGATAGACACCTCAGATTAAAAAAGCGTGTTGACCGGCCCCTCCAGCTCAGGCTCCTCCTACTCAGCTCTCCAGTTTTCAATTTGAGGTCAGAGAGGATAGTCACTGCTGGAAGCAGCTCCTCAGAAGATTTTATTATTTTTTATTGGACAAGAGACTTGGATCACCAAATGTGGTCTAGAGGTCTCAGGGGTCTCAGCGCTGCTGGATCCCAACCTCTCCCTTGGCGGATCTGTATTACCCTATATGGTGGTCCCTGCAGAACCCTGCCGGCCCGGGGGGATGAGAATGGCTTCCCTGGCGGGGACGCAAACCGCGCTGCAGGGGTCACTGCGTTCCCCGCCCTGGGGGGAAGCGATGGGCACGGCGCCACAAATCCCTGGGGGTCCCTGTGGCGCTCGGCGGGGTGAGTACTCCACATTTTTATTAATGTGTGTGAGTGATTCAGCGACTGCTGCGGCAGCCGCTGTCACAGTGCATGTGGTGACTGTTGTGTTTTTGTCCGCAGGTGGATGCCTGCAGGACGGGGAACGCGGGACCGGAGAATGGAGGAGTCCCGCGCTTTTTTGAAGGCGGGGGGCGTGGCTTCACGCTTCCCGGGCAGGAAGCGCTCACTAAGCGCGAGATTCTTTTGCCCTTCTCTTCCGGCTGCCTCCTTAGCGCGGCGGCCATTGCAGCGCTTCGGGCTCCTCACTCTCCGCTCCTCCCACACAAGAATAAGAAGAACAGCACCGCGAAGCTCTGTGAGTCGAGGGCAGAAGCTTAAAAACTTCTCACCCCCGCAGCGCAGGGCACTTTCCTGGAGTTCTGGCACACTGAACGCCGCTAAGATCAGGATAGCGACGGCTTTTAAGTCGCATAAGCTTTCATGAGATGCGCAAAATAGCGCAATATTTTAGCGATTTTTTTTGTTTAGTGTGGTATTCCTTGAGGACTGTTCTGTATGCACCTGCTACCTCATAAGAGGCACCTGGGGCTCGCACATCCGTTACATTAATACAGGTTGTGGAGAGCTTGTAACATTAACCCCTTATTAGGCGGTTAACCCTTAACGGTGGGACAGCTGGGGTAGCTCTCTCTTTAAGAGCTTAACCCTTCAGCGTTCGTGTTTATTTTCTTTTAGAAACCACACTGTTTCTAGTTACTGTCAGGTTTAACCTGCCATTGTTCTGGGTAAGACATGTCAGTTCAGGACCCAGGTGCGGACCATCTCCCGGCTCCGCTACAAGATCAGTCTCGCGTATCTGACACGCAGACCTCGACCGCGTCGAGTGCAGCGGTCGGAGGCCCCAGTGATGTTAAAATGGAGGCTCTCACTCGTTCGATTGATAGCCTGTCTAACCTTATAGGTTATTGGGTGTCAGCCAAACCTTCTCATGGCAGGAAGCGACACAGGCCGGTGACTTCTTTCCCATATAGTGACTCAGAGAGCTCTGATATGGAGGGTTCCCCTTTAAGTTCAGGGGGATATCCGATTCGGATAAAGAGGATCGGCAAAGACACTCTACCTCTTTTTCGGGCTGTGTAGAAGCTTTTATTGAAGCTATGAGGGAGGCGTTACAGTTACAGGAGGAAGTAACTACTCGCCCTGGTAAGTCGGCCCAGATGTTTCAGGAGTCGCATAGGTCACTTTCGACTTTACCATCTCTGATTGAGCTTAATCAAGCAGTGGAGAAGGAGCGTCTGTGTCCAGACAAACGTTTTCAGGGGACACGTCTATTTGAGTCACTGTATCCGTGTGTTACGGAATTGATTGATAATTGGATTCCTTCTCCTGAAGTGGATGTTCCTTTATCTCAGCTTAGCAAATCTTCTTTACTTCCTGTTAAAGGGAAGGCGAGTCTGCAGGACCCGCTGGACAGAAAAACGGAGACTGCGGCAAAATCCATCTACGAGGCCGCGGGTCATGGTTTCAGAGCAGTGCTAGGCTCCATGTGTGCTTATAAAGCTTCCCTGGTCTGGTTGGACCGTTTGCGGAGGAAATGTGAACCTCAGGTACCCGAGGTGGACGGACTGTTCGAATTGTTGGAGAGTGCAATTCAATATGGCCATGATGCAAGCCTGGATGCTGCGTCACTGCTGTCCAGGACACAATCCTCGGCGGTCACAGTCCGGAGAGCACTGTGGCTTAGACAGTGGACAGTTGATGCGGTTTCCAAGCAAGGTTTGCTATCTTTAGCTTACAAGGGTGGTCAGCTATTTAGGTCTGACCTCACGGAGCTGATTGCCAAGGCAAAGGCAAAAGAAGCAGCTTTACCACAGCGAAGAACTGTGGTTTCTACGTCGAGCAGGCCTGGTACCAGTAGTGGTCGACGGTCCTTTCGGTCCAGGGGACGGTTCGGTCAGCCCTCTTGGGGTCGGGTCGTCCCTCTTTTTCGGGAAAAAAGACCGCTCAGAAATCCCGCACTTCCTGGAAACAAAGTTTCCGTCAAGACAAGAAGGAATCTGACAAAAAGCCCGCTAAGACAGATTGACGCCAGGGTCCCGCTCGAGGGCTCTCGAGTGGGGGGTCGCCTGCTTCAATTCAAATTGACTTGGGTTTCCCGCGTCCCAGACACCTGGGTGACGCGGGTTGTGTCGGCAGGCTACTTCATAGAGTTTTCGTCTCGACCCCTGAACAGTTTTTGCCAATCTCGCATCCCGTCAGAGCCCGAGCTATGTGCCGCTCTACTGCGAGAAGTCGACTTTCTTCTGCAGAAGGGTGTGGTGGTACCGGTTCCACCAGAGGACAGGGAAGAGGGTTTTATTCCAACCTCTTTGTGGTCCCCAAAAAGGAGGACAAATTTCGCCCCATCCTGGATCTCAAAGGATTGAATCGGCATGTCCACACCCGAAAGTTTCGCATGGAATCGCTTCGCTCCGTTGTGGCAGCCCTGTCGCAGAACGACTTTTTGGTGTCAATAGACATTCGCGACGCTTATTTGCACGTTCCAATCGGAAGGGCTCACCAACGTTACCTTTGTTTTGCCATAGGTCAGGACCATTACCAATTTGTGGCTCTGCCATTCGGGTTGGCCTCAGCGCCCAGAGTTTTTACAAAAATTCTGGCGCCTCTCATGGCGATACTACGAAGACAGGGGGTCACGATTCTTCCCTACCTGGACGACCTTTTGATTGTGGCGTCCTCAAAGGAGGAGGCGGTGACGGCTCGCAATCTATCCCTTCAGCTCCTGGAGGACTTCGGGTGGCTGGTCAATTGGGAGAAGTCGTCTCTGGAACCGTCACAATCAATTCTGTTTTTGGGGATGCATTTCGACACGGTACGAGCAGTGGTGTCCCTGCCTCCAGACAAGCAAGCATGTCTCCTTCGACATGCACGGGTTATGAAGTCTTCAACAGCAATGTCCCTTCGAAGATGTATGCGTCTTCTGGGGTTGATGGTGGCTTCGATGGAGGCACTTCCGTTTGCCCAATTTCACTCCAGGGCTCTCCAAAGGTTCATTCTGAGCCGTTGGGATCGGTCGCAGGCCTCACTGGATTGCAGTGTTATCATCTCCCACAGGGTACGAGAGTCTCTAGGATGGTGGATACGTCCGAAAGAGTTATCCCTGGGAAGTCCTTCCTCCCTCCGAAGTGGTCGGTCATAACCACCGATGCCAGCCTGACAGGCTGGGGAGGTGTCTGGAACAATCTCTGGACTCAGGGAGTGTGGTCGTCAGAAGAGTCTGTCTTGCCGATCAACATCCTCGAATTGGGGGCGATTTTCCTTTGCCTCCAACACTGGACGGTCCCTTTAAGCGGTCTGCCTGTCCAAGTGCAGACAGACAATGCGACGGCGGTCGCATATATCAATCACCAAGGCGGGACAAGGAGTTCCAGACTCATGGTGGAGGTTTCTCGGATCCTGATATGGGCAGAATCCAGAGTTCCAGCCATCTCTGCGATCCACATTCCAGGAGTTCAGAATATCACGGCGGACTTTCTAAGTCGCGAGAAGATGGATCCCGGAGAATGGAGTCTTCAACCGGAAATTTTTGCACTGCTGTGCTCCCGTTGGGGAACTCCCCAAATGGATCTGATGGCATCCAGCTTCAATGCCAAGTTACCGACTTTCATGTCCAGGTACAAGGATCCGAAGGCTGTAGCGGTGGATGCTCTAGTGGCTCCGTTGGACCAATTCAAACTAATCTATGTGTTCCCGCCGATTTCTTTGCTTCCTCTGGTACTCCGTCGGATCAGACTAGAGAGAATCTTGGCTATATTGATAGCCCCAGATTGGCCAAGGAGAACGTGGTTCTCGACACTGGTGTCACTCCTGGCGGCACCGCCATTTCCACTTCCTCTTCACCCGGACCTGTTAACCCAAGGGCCCGTTCGTCATCCGGACCTGAAGTCTCTACGTTTGACGGCGTGGCTCTTGAGACCAAAATATTGAACCGTCAAGGTTTTTCAGCCGAAGTCATTGCCACTTTGCGAGCTGCCAGAGGTCCGGCTACTACTAGAATTTACCACAAGACTTGGGAAGCATTCTTTTCGTGGTGTTCGGGTTCTTCAAGGAACCTGAGGATTTTTTCCATTCCCAATTTGTTGGCCTTCTTGCAATTCGGGCTGGACAAGGGTTTGGCAGTGAGCACCCTGAGGGGTCAGGTTTCTGCTCTGTCCTTGCTGTTCCGAAAGGCTATCGCCTCGCGTAGGGACGTGCGTTCCTTTTTTCGCAGAGTAACCCGCCAGTTTCCGCCGCGGAGGGCACCTGTGTCTCCTTGGCGTCTCAACCTTGTTTTGGAGGCTCTTCAACATGGGCCTTTTGAGCCTATGGACTCTGTTAGTCTTTCTTTGCTCTCTTGGAAGGTTGCCTTCCTAGTGGCGGTCACCTCTTTGAGAAGGGTTTCTGAGTTGGCGGCTCTTTCTTGCTCGCCTCCTTTCCTGGAGTTTCACCCGGATCGTGTAGTGCTTCGCACACGGGGCGACTTCCTACCTAAGGTGGTGTCGCAATTTCATGTTAACCAGGATATTGTGTTGCCTTCTCTTTGTCCGAGGCCAAGGAATGCAAAGGAACGGGCCTTGCACACATTGGATTTGGTGCGGGCTTTGAAGTTCTATTTGTCTGTTACCCAAGGTTTTCGGAAGTCGGACTCTCTGTTTGTGATTCCAGCAGGTCGTCGATGTGGTCAACGAGCTTCCAAGATTCTATAGCTCGTTGGATTCGGTCGGCCATTTTGGAGGCTTACCGACTTAAGGGCGTACCTTGCCCGATTAAGGTTCGAGCTCACTCCACGAGGGCTGTGGGCTCATCGTGGGCCTTTCATCAAGGGGCCTCGGCAGCTCAGCTCTGCCGGGCGGCGACCTGGCGCTCCATCCACACTTTTACAAAATTTTATAAGGTGGACGTTAGTGCTTCCGCTGATGCAGCCTTGGGACGTAGGGTCCTACAGGCGGCGGTAGTTTAAAGTTCTCGTTAACTTGTGTTTTAGCGCTAGTTGCGCAGTTTTCTTAGGTTGTTGGGTTCTGCCTTTTCTGGTTTTTTCCCACCCTGTATTTTTGGACTGCTTTGGGACGTCCCACTAGTTATGACTAGTGTGTCTCCTTTCCTTCCGTTCTGCTGCTGAAAGACGGATTTTGGTAACAACTTACCTGTAAAATCCTTTTCAGCGAAGGAAGGAAAGGAGACACAGCTCCCTCCCTTGGCAGAAGTGTGTTGTTGTATTTACAGATGCGGCGTGACCTTTTCTCTGATAGCGATTATCTGGGCTGAGGTCGACGCACTAAGGCTCTGTTCCAGCATTGCCAGCTCATCGCAGTGGTCAGGTTCAGTGAGTAGTACCTGGAACTGTGTGGTTTTTGCCTGAATGCATGCATAACCTGTATTTTTGTGTTTTTTGTCTCTGAAGTCCTTCAGAAGGGGTTATGTTGCTCCGCTGGTGATATTGCTCTTCCTTAAGCTTGTGTACAACTGGAGAGCTGAGTAGGAGGAGCCCGAGCTGGAGGGGCCGGTCAACACGCTTTTTTAATCTGAGGTGTCTATCTCATCTGGGCTCCGCCTACCCACTAGTTATGACTAGTGTGTCTCCTTTCCTTCCTTCGCTGAAAAGGATTTTACAGGTAAGTTCTTACCAAAATCCGTCTTTTTTCCCACAAAAATTATCTTTTAGTCACTAATTTTTTATTTTCCCAAGGGTAACAGGAGAAATTGGACCACAAAAGTTGTTGTCCAATTTGTCCTGAGTACGCTGATACCCGATATGTGGGGGGGAACCACAGTTTGGGCGCGCGGCAGAGCTCGGTATGGAAGGAGCACCATTTGACTTTTTCCAACCAAAATTGGCTGGAATTGAGATTGGACGCCATGTTGCATTTGGAGAGCCCCGATGTGCCTAAACAGTGGAAACCCCTCACAAGTGACCCCATTTGGGAAACTAGACCCCCTAAGGAACTTATCTAGATCTTTGGGGAGCAATTTGAACCCCCAAGTGCTTCACACAAGTTTATAACGTAGAGCTGTAAAATTACAAAATCATATTTTTTCCACAAAAATGATCTTTTCACCCCAATTTATATTTTCCCAAGGGTAACAAGACTCCAAAAGTTATTGTGCAATTTGTCCTGAGTACGCTGATACCCGATATGTGGTGGTAAACCACTGTTTGGGTGCATGGCAGAGTTTGGAAGGGAAGGAGTGCCGTTTGACTTTTTCAACGCAGAATTGTCTGGATGCCATGTCATGTTTGGAGAGCTCCTGATCTGCCTAAACAGTGGAAACCCCCGACAAATGACACCATTTTGGAAACTAGACCCCTCAAGGAACTTATCTAGATGTGTGGTGAGCCCCCAAGTGCTTCACAGAAGTTTATAACGTACAGCCGTAAAATAAAAAATCTTTTTTTTTACAAAAATTATTTTTTCGTCCCCAATATTTTATTTTCACAAGGGTAACCGGAGAAATTGGACCCCAAAAGTTGTTGTCCAATTTGTCCTGAGTACGCTGATACCCAATATGTGGGAGAAAACTACTGTATGGGTACACGTTGGGGCTCGGAAGGGAAGTAGTGATGTTTTGGATTGCAGACTTTGATGGAATGGTCTGGGGGCGTCATGTCGCATTTGGAGAGCCCCTGATGCACCTAAACAGTGGAAACCCCCCACAAGTGACCCTATTTTGGAAAATAGACCCCACAAAGAACTTATCTAGATGTGTGGTGAGCACTTTGAACCCCGAAGTGCTTCACAGAAGTTTATAACGTACAGCCGTAAAAACAAAAAAAATCATTTTTTTTTTTAAAATGATATTTTTGCCCCCAGTTTTTTATTTTCCCAAGGGTAACAGAAGAAATAGTACAAATTGCACAATAACTCTTGTGGTCCAGAGTACGCTGATACCCCATATACGGGGGTAAACTACTGTTTGGGCGCATGGCAGAGCTCAGAAGTAAAGGAGTACCGTTTGACTTTTTCAATGCAGAATTGGCTGGAATTGAGATCAGACGCCATGTCACATTTGGAGAGCCCCTGATGTGCCTAAACAGCGAAAACCCCCCAATTCTAACTCCAACCCTAACCCCAACACACCCCTAACCCTAGTCCCAACCCTAACCACAAATCTAACCCTAGCACACCCCTAACCCTAATCCCAACCATAACCCTAATACTAACTTTAGCGCCAACCCTAACCCTAACTTTAGCCGCAACCCTAACCTTAACCCTAACCCTAATGGGAAAATGGAAATAAATACATTTTTTTAATTTTATTATTTTTCCCTAACTAAGGGGGTGATAAAGGGGGTTTGATTTACTATTTATAACGGGTTTTTATGTTTGGCAGCTGTCACGCTAAAAGATGCTTTTTATTGCAAAAAATAGTTTTTTGCATCGCCACATTTTGAGAGCTATAATTTTTGCATATTTTGGCCCACAGAGTCATGTGAGGTCTTATTTTTTGCGGTACGAGTTGACGTTTTTATTGGTACCATTTTTGAGCACATGACATTTTTTGATGGCTTTTTATTTAGATTTTTGGGAGGTTAGAATGAACAAAAATCAGCAATTCATAAATTTCTTTTGGGGGGGGCGTTTATACCGTTCCGCGTGTGGTAAAATTGATAAAGCAGTTTTATTCTTTGGGTCAGTACGATTACAGCGATACCTCATTTATATAATTTTTTTATGTTTTGGCGCTTTTATAGAATAAAAACAATTTTATATAAAAAATTATTATTTTTGCATCGCTTTATTCTGCGAGCTATAACTTTTTTATTTTTTCTCTGATGATGCTGTATGGCGGCTCGTTTTTTGCGGGACAAGATGACGTTTTCAGCGGTACCATGTTTATTTATATCGGTCTTTTTGTTCGCGTGTTATTCCACTTTTTCTTCGGCGGTATGATGATAAAGCACTGATTTTTTGCTTTGTTGTTTTTTTTTTTAAGAGGTTCACAAAAGGGGTTAACTAGTGGGACAGTTTTATAGGGGTGGTCGTTACGGACGCGGCAATGCCAAATATGTGTACTTTTATTGTTTTATTTTTTTTTTTACAGGGTCTCAGGGAGCGCGCAGGGAGCCCCCTCCCTGCGCGATGCTCCCCTGTGCCCCCGGTACACCGCGATCATGTTTGATCGCGGTGTGCCAGGGGTTAATGTGCCGGGAGCGGTTCGTGACCGCTCCTGGCACACAGTCCCGGGTGTCAGCTGTGATAATCAGCTGACACCCGGCGGCGATTAGCTGCGCTCCCCCCGGGAGCGCAGCTGATCGCTATGACGTACTATCCCGTCCATGGCCAGATTATCACGGGTTTCATGGATGGGATAGTACGTCGGATGTCAGAGAGGGGTTAAAGGGAACCTGTCAACAGGATTGTGATGAGTAACCTACAAACAGTGTCAGGTTGGCGCAGTTATACTGATTAAAATTATACCTTGGTTGATGAAATCCATCTTGTGGTTTTTGTGTAATCTGTATTTGTAGTTTTCAGTTAATGATATGCTCGTGCTCCGGGGCGGAGCTTTATGTGGTGCTCTTATTAGGTATTCATAATGCAGACTGCTGACAGGTCACTAATCAATCAGTGACCAGCTCCCTATTCTACATACTGAATATAATATGTATTGAAAAATAAAATCTCATTCAGCAGGCAGGCGCCGTCGCTGCAGCATGATCGCGTCTATAATATGCATTAACCCCTTCATGACATGTGCCGTACATATACTACGCATGTCGTGTCTCTCCCTTTGATGTGGGCTCTGGCACTGAGCTCACATCTTTTCTGGCACATGTCAGCTGATTTGAACAGCTGACATGTGCTCCTAACAGCTGCGGGTGGAATCGCGATCCACCCGCTGCTATTAACCTGTAAAATACCACTGTCAATCTATGACAGCGGCATTTAATGTGATTGTGCCGGAAAAGCATTACTAATCCCGCCCATCGTCGCCCGTGTGACATAACATCGGTTCCCCGATGGGTTGGCATGACAACCTGGGGTCTGCAGCAGATCCATGTGGTTGTCATTGCCGGATTGCTCTGAGCGCTGTCCAGCGGTCGGCGCTCATGGCAAGTGAGCATTTCTGCTACTCAGAGCAGGGCTGAAGCCCTGCTCTGTGTAGCACAAGCGGTCGGACAACTGCAGCTTCTAGTCTCCCATAGAGACTATTGAAGCAAGTGTAAAGTAAAAAAAAGTTTTTAAAAATATTAAACAATAATAATAAAAAATACACATATTTGGTATCGCCGCGTTCAGAATCACCTGATCTATCAAGATATAAAAATAATTAATCTGATCAGTAAACGTAAAAAAAAGTCAAAAAGACAGAATTGTTTTTTTTGGTCGCGGCAACATTGCATTAAAATGCAAAAACGGGCAATCAAAAAATCATATCTACACCAAAATAGTATCAATAAAAACGTCAGCTCGACGCACAAAAAATAAACCCTTACCCAGCCCAAGATCATAAAAAATGGAGACGCTACGGGTCTCAGAAAATTACTAATTTTTTTTTTTTTTTTTTTAACAAATTACGATTTTTTTTTTTCACCACTTAAATAAAAAACGACCTATAGATGTTTGGTATCTACGAACTCGTAATGACCTGGAGAATCATACTGGCAAGTCAGTTTTAGCATTTGGTGAACATGGTAAAAAAAAATAACAAAAACAGTTGTGGAGTTGCAACTTTTGCAATTTCACCGAACTTGGAATTTTTTTCCCTTTTTCCAGTAAATTTTCCAGTAAAATCAATTATGCCGTTCATTGATTTAAAAGTACAACTCGTCCCGCAAAAAACAAGCCCTCACATGGCCATATTGACGGAAAAATAAAAAGTTGATCTGGGAAGCAGGGGAGCAAAAAAGAGAAACACAAAAACGGGCTGCGGCATTAAGGGGTTAAATTATTTTATTTACTGATATATATTTATTCTGAAAAAAAAAATTCTCAGAATGGCGCCTGTGGCATCTGCACAGTAGCATTTATCGTCGATCCGATAGATGCTACTGCACAGGTGCCATTATGCTAGAGGACAAAAAGCAATTTCTCCAAGATGGCGCCTGCGCAGTAGCATCTATCGGATGCTTGCTTGCCAACCTGCATTGCCTGTTGTCCAGGTCCTCGCTGGAGTGCGATAGCCCACAGTCCTTGTGTTTCCCCCTGACCTGTGGATTAGTGGCTCTATCTCACCAGGTGAGCTTAATAATACCCCAATACACTACACACAGTGCACAATTGCAGAATCCCGGTCATGGGATTCTGAAGTTACTGAACATCCTGCACTCCGGCTTGTAGTCACAACTTTGCTGAGCTTTGTGTAAAGCTGATCCCAAATCATTGCAGTTCTGAGCAAAGCATGGAAAACCTTAAATTGTTGGAAGACCTGTGTGAAAGATCCATTTTTTTCCAACATGTCTATAAAAGTAAATAGTCTTCATTTACACATTAGTGCAAAAAGTAATGGTGCGTGCTACAATGAAGCACGAAATATACAGCTTTTAATGACAACATAGTAGAAAAAGCAGAGCAAAGGTGGACAGAAGGATTAGGACATTTGTAGCGATTAGGGTCTGTCCTACCAAAAAAGGGGCCGTCAATTATCCAGAGCTTCTACAAAGCTCATTTCCTTCTGTGAAGGACACGGCACGTCAGAGCACTACATGGCTATAGCCCATTGACTTTAATAGGCATCATGTAACACTCATATTCATGCCCATTAACTGCAATTGAATGTTACTGGCCGCATTGAGGTGAATGTTCTTGGATTATTTCACCCCTTAAGCTGGGCAGGGAAATTGGAGAGTTTGTGTTAAATCGCATTCAAAGTCTTCAAAACCTCCAAAGTCTGACGGTGCGGCAACTTCTGATTTCCGCATTGTTATGACAAGGTCAACTGGAAATTTTTGGAGCAGTGCAGGATCAAAAGTCATTCCTCTGAAGAAAATATGGCTCTTGAATTGATGGAGATACCGGATCCTCTGTCGTGGAACTTTACACAAGAGCTAAAGAAATAATGATAAAATTGTATGAATAAACTCAATGGATTTACTGAGTTCTGGCCATTTTACATGACCACAAAAGTAATGGCCTTGTGTCAGGAAAATATCAAATCAGTGTGGGTCTGATACTTGGCTGACTGAAGAGATCGTGGCGCTCCAGCAAGGGCCAAGTCCCCCTGATGGTAACCAGGCACAGCCTCACACTTTCAGTAGTGGCTGTGCCTTTTACTCCACCTCAGTCCCATTAAAAGGAGTCTATCAGTACAAAATAACTGATCAAACCAATCAGAGGAACCCGGAAGTCTCTTGGCATGGTCAACCCGTTCAGTGCACCTTCCCAAATACTTGTTTTCCACTTATCTCCAGCTGGAGCAGTCACTCACCAAAGAAGGGACAGCGATAGCCACAAAACAAATAGGGGGAAAAGTGCACTGAAATGATTGGCCACATCTAGTACACATTGAGCGCATTTGCATGGCTTGAACAGTCATTTTGTGCTGACAAACTCCATTTATTGGGTTGTCCAGTGAAAACAAGTCATCACCTATATACAGGATATGTGATAACTTGCTGATTGATGCAGGTCTGACCACTGGGACCCGCACTGATCGGCAGAATGGGAAACCTTAACCCCTTGTAGGGATTCACTCTCTCTGGTAAGGATTAGGCCTATTATTTGGTCCTAACACGTGCAGTTTTTATTGCTTTCCACAGGTTGCACAGCACCAAAATAAAATCATAAACATAATTCATACATGGCTGAGCTCGTCCCAGCTCGGTCAAACAAAACAGCTATCGTCCATAGTAACTACTGATATTTGTGGTTCTTTACACATGGCCTGTGCAGACTCTTCTTAGATAGGGATTCTGGCCTTTGTTCAGCTACAAGACACATCCAGTCTGGTGCCCACGGTCTGTGCATTCACGAGCTAACATATTTGCCTTTGCTACGTCCACAAGGCTGACTGACTCCTCAGTCACTCCATTCAGAGAGACCCCAAAACATCTCTCTCAGCTGCAGCTCACATTTTGGCTGGTCAGCTTCCCTGAATCTACTTCCTGATTCTTAGAGAAACCATACAGGTGCTTCTAATAAAACACTGCAGATCTGGGATATAACCCTGTCCTTCCCAGCTATGCCAACCCCGTTGGAGTGAAGCGGCAATGTGCATGCTCAACCTGCCACTCCATTCATTGCCTATAGGGCTGACAAGCGCTGCGCTTGGCTTTTCCCGGCAGCCACACAGAGAATGAATAGAGCAGCGGTCGGTTGGCTAACCTTCCGCTCCTTTATGCATAAAAGTTCCCTATTGGGGATAAAAATCCCCCTGTTTGCTTTTCATTGCAAGTCCCAGTGGTCAGACCCCTGAGATTATCTGTAAAGGTGTCACCTGCCATGGCTCATCAGACTGGACTTACATGTGCCTTAGGATTCTAACAGACTTTATACTGAGGAAATCTAGGGTACTTATTGGCCACCGCACACATTACACATCGTGACAACATGATAAAGGAGACTATTGTTGGACACTAACTGTTTAGCGATAGCATTCCCTAAAATTTTCAGCACCATGGCGAACAATAAGTTCTCAAACATCACTATTAATTTATGTAATGGCCAATGATTGGTGGACTTTTAATATTCATTAGTACCTCTTTTAAAAGATGTGATAGAGATTGGCTAACAGTCTCAGGAACGTCGTATGATGCATCATTAACCCTCTCCAGCATGCTCATATGGTCTATGGTGGAGACAACAGGAAACTAAAAGGTATAGAAGTAGATTAACAAGAAGTCGAGAACTGATGACAGTATAAATGCAGAATCAGATGATTCAGTGTGTGCTTTTATCATGTTAAAGGGCTCCACTACTTAGACAACCTCTTATTCATTGCTATATTCTCCCTTATACAATAACAACTGCCTATTCTCACTTCCAGTGCAGATGCCATTCCAAGGATGAGAGCACTGGCTCTCCTGGGCCTCCCGTGACGTTATGTCATGCAAGCCCTGCAGTCAATCAGCGGCCTCTTCGTTCTCACTTCCTTCGTATAAAACTGACACCCAGATAGACAGCAGGGCTGGCATGACAGCGTAATGCAAGCGCCAGGAAGAGCAAGCGCCGACACCGCTGGAACGACACTGGCCCCGGAGGTGAGTATAGCCGGTATTTTATTATACGGGATAATGCAGCAACTGAGAAGGGATTGTCCAAGTAGTGGAAAACCCCTTTAACACTGAGACACAAAAACCTGCACAAGAGCGATGGGCACAAAATTATCAAAAATTTTGAAACAGAACTATTGGCAAAGTTGTTTCATGTTTCATTGTAGATTAATTTTCTTACCTCTCCAGCTGCGAGTGCAAATAATAAGACTCCAAAGGAAAACCAGTCAGCAGAATTACTATAAGGACCCCCAGAAAGAACCTCAGGTGCTTAGAAAGCAAATGCAAAAATCAGTTACTGCATCATTTACATTGTATAACATTGTTAGGGTAGGCACACACGAGGAATTGGCAGCCCTTTGGATGCAGCGCATGTAACACACTCTGAAGGTGCCTTATTACAGTTCTCTGCAAATCGAGCATTATTCATCCATGTACATGAGATCTTACCATAAATATCTTGATGACCTTTTATTTGTAATTTAGCCTATACAGCAGATTAGGAGCATCTATACTTTAGATTTTAGCATTCTATAACATTAAATCTGCAGTTTTGGAATTATCATGGTTAAATATTAAATATGTTTTCTCATATTTCATCTTCAGGAGCACACCGCTCACCTGCCTCCCAGCTTACTGCTTGTTGGAGGGCGGTATACTCCTGAAGATTAAAAGTTCTGAACCGCTGTTCCAGTGATGGCCCAAACTGTGCTTTCACCAATGCTGCAAAAAGAGGCAGTATTGACTCTTAAGTCATCGGAGGAGTGCAGGAACAGTAAACTTGGCTGAGTCGTGCACTACAGATATCTGGCCAGCTTTAGAGAAGTGCTTACAATCTCTATTAAAAAGAGTTGGACTGCATCTGTGACTGGTAATCTATACAACGAGAGCATTAAACAATAGAATTAAAAATCCCTCCATGTTTGAGAGAGTGAAAAGAATTTTCAATAAGTAAATTGCAAACTTGTTTGTTTTTACAAGCACTTTGCAATTTTAGCCAATTGTGATTGACACTAAATCTTAAAAAGTAGCAGTAAAATTCATTCTATCACATTTACTGATGATGATTATACATCTCCTTTCACACAGCTTTCTGATTTTTTGCCCTATTAGCTTATTTAAGAGAATAAAGAGGAGAGGGTAATCACACTGTTACCACAGCAGAAGAGATAGTACCTTCTCTAGCCGCTAATGTGATGAAGTGCTGCTGTATCATGGAATTCATATCCGAGCATAAAAGGAATAAAATGCAGATGAAATCTGATAATCACGGTGGACTTAGTCTCAAGGGATGAAAATGAAGGCTGAACTTCAGGAAAGTGAGTGCACTATATTAAGTGAAGTGCAGATAATGATAGGTAATGATATGGGGGTTGAAAAAATGGGAAAAAAATCAATGTACTGCTTCTTTAAACATGCTGGAAAGCTCAAATAAGCCATTTCAGTGGTCTCAGGGTTTGCTGGTTGTTTTCTTGGAACAGTATTAGTAATCACAGAACTCAATGTTTTGTCCCTGATACATGTCAGTCAAAGTAAAATACGGATTTTTGTGTTACTCACCGTAAAATCATTTTCTCCGAGATGCTCATTGGGGGACACAAGACTGTGGGTGTATGCTACTGCCGCTAGGAGGCTGACACTAAGTAAACATAAAAAAAGGTTAGCTCCTCCTCCGCCGTATACACCTCAGCACTGGCCGCAGGCAAACCCAGTTTAGTGCAAAAAGCAGTAGGAGGCTAAAGAATAAATCAGTGTTAACACAGGTACAATATATCCAGAAGTAAATCTACTGATATAGACCCAAGAAATAGAATTAACTCCAAAACGAAGCCATCCGGCTATTAGGGAGGGTGCTGTGTTCCCCAATGAGCGTCTCGGAGAAAAGGATTTTATGGTGAGTAACACAAAAATCCGTATTTCTCCTTCGTCTCATTGGGGGACACAAGACTGTGGGACGTCCCAAAGCAGTCCCTTGGGTGGGAAACCGACTCCACAGTGTAATTTATGACAGGCATTGCCTATAGGTGCGCTACCGCGCCCTGAAGAATCCTTCTACCCAGACTTGCATCCGCTGAAGCCTGAGTATGGACATTATAATGTTTGGAGAAAGTATGCAGACTGGACCAGGTTGCCGCCTTACAAACCTGTTCCGCCGAAGCCTGATGCCGAAGAGCCCAGGAGGCACCCACTGCCCTGGTGGAGTGAGCCTTGATTCCTGCGGGAACCACAGCGCCTCTGATGCGGTAGGCCTCCTGAATGGTTAACCGTATCCATCTGGCTAAAGTTGACCTAGAGGCAGCGAGTCCCTTCCTGCGACCCTCGGGGAGGATAAATAGCGTGTCCGTCTGCCGAAAGGATGCCGTCCGAGATACATATCTCCTGAGTGCTCTCACCAGATCCAGCGTATGGAGAGCCTTCTCCACTCGGTGCGTCGGAGCTGGGCAAAATGAGGGCAAAACAATGTCCTCATTAATATGGAATGAGGACACGACCTTAGGCAAAAAAGGTGGTGTTGGCCTGAGCACTACCTTATCATGATGGAAAAGTAAGTACGGAGCTCGACAAGACAGTGCTGCCAGCTCCGAAAGCCGCCTTATGGATGTTATGGCTACCAAAAACACCACTTTCCATGACAGGTATGTCAGGGAAACCTCCTGAAGAGGCTCAAATGGAGATTCCTGCAGGACTCCTAGGACCAGATTGAGATCCCAAACCTCTAAGGGAGCCCTGTAGGGGGGTATTATATGGACAACCCCTTGAATAAAGGTCTTAACCTGCAAATTATACGCGATTCTTCTCTGAAAAAGAACCGACAAGGCTGATATCTGTCGTCTAAGAGTACTTGGAGCTAGACCTGAATCTAGGCCCGCTTGGAGAAAAGACAGAATGTTTGGAATTGAAAACAGAAGCGGGGAACAACCCTGTTCCCTGCACCATGCAAAAAAGACCTTCCAAGTACCATGGTAGATACGAGCCGAGGTGGGTTTCCGAGCGCTAGCCATTGTAGCCGCGACTTTTTTGGAGAATCCAGCCCTGGTTAGGATCCAAGATTCAACGGCCAGGCCGTCAAACACAGGACCGCTGAGCTCTGGTGGTAGACTGGGCCCTGAGAGAGAAGGTCCGCGCGTTCTGGCAGACGCCAGGGTGCGTCGGCGAGCAACTGTACCAGCTCTGCGTACCATGAACGACGCGGCCAATCCGGAGCGATTAATATCGCTGGGACCCCCTCTAACCTGATCTTTCTGATCACCCTTGGGAGCAGAGCTATCGGTGGAAACAAGTATGGAAGGTGAAACTGATTCCACGGTAGAACCAGGGCGTCCACTGCAATTGCCTGCGGATCCCGGTACCGAGAGACGAAGTTGGGCACCTTGGCGTTTATCCTGGAGGCCATCAGGTCCACATCTGGGGTTCCCCAGCATAGGCATATCTGCTGAAAAACCTCGGGATGTAGCGACCATTCCCCTGACGCTATCCCCTGACGGCTGAGGAAATCCGCTGCCCAGTTCTCCTCGCCCGGAATGTGGACCGCTGATATCACACAGTAATTTCTCTCTGCCCAGGTCAGAATATGTTTTACCTCGTGCATGGCCGCCCTGCTGCGGGTACCCCCCTGATGATTTATGTATGCCACCACCGTGGCATTGTCCGATTGTATCCGGACAGGGCAGCCAGCCAGATGATGGTGAAAGCTCTTCAGAGCCAGCCGAACAGCTCGGATCTCTAGAACATTGATCGGGAGGGTTGATTCCTGCCGACACCATGTCCCCTGGACTGTATAGTGACGAAACACTGCTCCCCATCCGAGAAGGCTGGCGTCCGTTGTGACTACCAGCCAATGGACTGGAGGAAAAAATCGCCCTTGGAGGAGAGTGGTGCTGTTTGTCCACCATGTGAGCGTCTGTCTGACCTGCAGGGACAGACGGCACCGAAGATTGAGCGAGTAAGGGCTCCTGTTCCATATTGCCAGGATTGCATGCTGGAGGGAGCGGAGATGGAACTGGGCAAATGGAATGGCCTCGATTGCCACCATCCTTCCTAGGACCCTCATGCAAAACCGGATGGTGTGAGGAATCGGTTGGCGAAGGACCCGTACCTCCTGACGGAGAACTAGGGCCTTGTCTCGAGGAAGAGTTATCAACTCCTGAGCAGTGTTGAAAATCATCCCCAAAAAGGTGATTTTTCGAGATGGCACGAGAGACGACTTTTTTAGATTCATCAGCCACCCTAGGCGAGCAAGGGTGTCTAGCGTGATGTTGACACTTTCCTCGCATGCCTGAAAGGACGGACCCTTGATGAGGAGATCGTCTAAGTATGGCAAGATGACTATCCCCCGGGAGTGCAGAATGGACACAACAGCAGCCATAACCTTTGTGAACACCCTGGGGGCTGTGGCTAGCCCGAAGGGCAAGGCTGCGAACTGAAAGTGAAGGTCGCCGATGGCAAACCGAAGAAACCTTTGATGAGGAGGGAATATAGGAATATGAAGATATGCATCCTGAATGTCTATTGACGCTAGAAATTCCCCCTTTTCCATGGATGCAATGACCGAGCGGAGAGACTCCATTCGGAAATGTCGAATCCTGACAAATTGGTTCAGACGTTTTAGGTCCAAAATAGGCCTTACAGTGCTGTCCTTCTTGGGTACTATAAACAGATTGGAATAGAACCCTTGACCCTTTTCGACCTCTGGTACAGGAACAATGACCCCGCTGTGCCGAAGAGATTCGACCGCCTTGAATAAGGCGTGAACCCGGGAATCTTTTTTGGGAAGACGCGAGGGAAAAAAATGATTTAACGGAAGGCTGATGAATTCTATTTTGTACCCCGAGGAGACTAACTCTCTGACCCACTCGTCGTGAGTAATTGATAGCCAAGTGGGGCGAAACCAGAGTAAGCGGCCGCCTACTCTGGACGAATTGACCGGATTCTGCCTCCAGTCATTTGTCCGAATATCTTTGGGGTTTAGACCCTCTAGATCTTGGCTGTTGAGATCGCATTCTTCCCAAAGGGTTGGTCTTATAGGAGACCTGGCGATCTCTGGCCTGATTAGGTCGACCTGTGCCGCTGGAGGTGGCTGTCGCGGCCCAACCTGGGTTACGAAAAGCCCTAAACCGAGGCTGAAGTTGTCGGCGAAAAGGCTGTCTAATCTTTTGCTGAGGAAGGAAACTGCTCTTCCCTCCTGTCGCATCAGATATGAGCTGATCCAGCTTCTCGCCAAATAAACGGCCACTCTGATACGGTAAGGATGTGAGTGATTTTTTTGAGGTTGAGTCCGCTCGCCAAGTTCTTAACCACAAGGATCTCCTGATCGCAATCGCATTAGCAGCAGCTAGAGCTGCGCAATTTGCCGCATCCATGGAAGCGTTAATTAAGAAGTCTCCTGCAAGAGCTATCTGATTAGAGATCTCAGTTACCTCAGACGGCACTTCTATACCGTGGAGAGCTCTATTAAGAGACTCCGACCAGAATATCATGGCCTTAGCAACCCAAGTTGCTGCAAAAGAAGGAGAGAGAGCAGAACCTGATGCCTCAAACACTGAGCGAGCCAAGCTCTCAATCAGACGGTCCGTTGGATCCTTGATCGAGGAACCGTTGGGAAGAGAGAGAAGCGTCTTAGACGCCAAACACGACACAGGAGGGTCGACCGCAGGAGATTCCGCCCACTTCTTCAGAAGTTCGGGAGCAAAAGGATATCTGGTATTAATGGCCTTCTGTCCTGCAAAGCGCTTGTCCGGCTTCTCCCGGTGGCGCTGCACTAACTCTTCAAACTCAGGATGAGCACCAAAAACCTTATGAGTTTGCCTGGCTCGTTTGAAGGACACCTTATGACCAGAGGCCAAGGTGGACTCATCGTCTACCCCCAGAGATTGATTGACAGCTTCAATCAGACTGTCAATTGTCTCCTGACAATTTGGTGCTTCTAAATTGAGGGAACCTTCAGAATCGGAGTCCGAATATTGATCACTCGCCTCCAAAGGTGAGGGAGAGCGAGAAACTGAACTGAAGGATGCCGAGGCCCCGGACGGCATAGGCGACGCAGTGTGGGTTCGCTTCCCCTGCGTCTGCCTGGTGAGAGTGCGGCCCCTGCAGGCCGGAGGTTCCTGAGACGTAGCCAAGACGGATGAACCACTGTCCCTGCTCCTATCGGGAGCTTGAAGGGACTCGATTGCTCTCGTTAATGACGCCATAGATTAAGACAGAGATAGGGCCCACTCCGGGGGACTTGACGCACTGGGCTCGGCTATAGGTGAGGGCTCCTGAGCCCGTTCGGAGTCACAGGCTTCGCAGACCCGATTAGTCTGGGCATGCGGAAAAGGGGACCTACAGGCAATACATGCTGTATACAGCACCGTGTGAGTCTTAGCCCTTCTGGACATACTGGATCTGTCACAGAGTCCTTACTGCAATTATTTGGATGTGGCGGTGCGGTGAAGCGGAGCGGAGCGCAGCGAAGCGGAGCAACCAGGCTGGAGGTAGTAGCACTTACCCCAGTCCTGTATCCCCGAACGTCTGATAATGATGGGATGCCCGTCCTGTGAAACACTTGTATAGAAGGTCACTGGGCGCAAGAGAGAAGACGGAGGCTCCAGACTTAAAAAAAAACGCGCTCTCCCTTCAGGGGGGCGTGCCTAAATAGCCGAGCCTTAGGGTGAGGGGTCACGAGGCGCGGCCTAGCGCCGGCCAAAGCCGGGGACTAAATTTCCGGTCGCGGCCTAGTCTCCGGCCGAAGCCGGGGACTAAATTTCCGGCCGCGGCCTAGCGCTCCGAAACCGCGGCCTAAATTTTTGGCGGAGGCCGTCTGAGAAAAGGGGGCGGGCCCGCCGGAGGTGTCACTGCCGGGGCGGAGCCCGACCTATCTTCCGGACAAAGCCGGGAGCCAGATTAGACGCCGCGGCCTAGTCCCCGGCCGAAGCCGGGAACTAAATTTCCGCCCGCGGCCTAGCATCGGCCAAAGCCGGGGGCTAAATTTTGGACGGCGGCCGCCCAGAGCTGGGGGGCGGGCCGCCGGAAGATGACACTCCTTAGAGGGAGGGGCTCAGGCCGGGGCCCTGCTCCTGGCTGAAACCAGGACCGCCTCAGACGCTAGTGAAGCGCTTCCAGTCCCACAGTCTGTGAATCCTCGCTTTTCATCCGTTATGCGCAGGCCCTCCAGCACATCTCTCGGCCCCACAACCGACACCGTGGTCCTCTGAAGGTGGGTTCGGATTCCGTCTCTGGCCATAGCGCTAGAAATTCCCCTTTTGCTTGCAGTGGACTTTGCCATTTTAGACAACAGTCCCAGCGTCTCGCCCAGTCTCAAATTAAAGGGGGGCTTCGGAACCAAAAAGGGGGACGGTGCAGGCACCCTAACTCCATCACCCCTTCGGGGATGAGGAGAGGGACCGTCCGCCTCCTTGCAGCACCGCAGTCTAGCATTGGTGGTGCAGTGGGGGCCGCACGGACTATCTCCTGCCTCTGTACAGCCTAGGGTTTCAATACTCTAGGGTGGTCAGGGCTGAGTCCGGCATTCGTGTCCCACATTGCGGGAAAGGATACGTGGAGGCGACACTCCACGTGCTCGCCCGTTGATGGTTTGGGGAGATCGGACCCCTTCAAAAGGGTCCGTCGCCCCTATCTCATCTTCGTGGGAAAGTTGAAGAAGAAAAAAAAAAAAAAATGGTCTGGAAGAAACCAGACGTGTGCCTCCATCAGACACTAAGCATGAACTGGGTTTGCCTGCGGCCAGTGCTGAGGTGTATATGGCGGAGGAGGAGCTAACCTTTTTTTTATGTTTACTTAGTGTCAGCCTCCTAGCGGCAGTAGCATACACCCACAGTCTTGTGTCCCCCAATGAGACGAAGGAGAAAGCAAGTTTACAAAGAACTAAAGTGACTAATTTTACCACCCTAATCAGTTCATTCCTTACCCATATAATGAAGGGTCCCACAGATGGTACATGCACGCTCTCCAAAAGCAAGGTGTCTGGAAAGTCCAAAATCTGACAATTTCAAGTGTCCTAAAAAAAAAATAACAATTTTGTGGCTACGAACAGCAGGAATCAAATATGATTTGGTAAATTGTTTTCGATGTGACCTAGTTTTACTTACCTCTCTCATCTAGTAGAATGTTTTCCATCTGAAAAAGAATCCGGTTAGTTATTAGAAAATGCGTAAGAAGAACCCACACATAAAATATTACACTACAAGCTGAAACATCAAAGATACAAAATGATAACATGACTGACATATATATTCTGATATTAGTGACCTAAAATGTCTCACATATGTGTCTGACCCTTTTTGTGGTCGGCAGGAGTGTTACCCCAGATAACCCGCCACTAATGACTAACTCTATGTCCTGATATTAAGCTCAGAATCCCCCTGTATTATCGAGAGGGACAGCCATTGCAGTAAGACCTTTTATTACACAGTTGCCTCTTCATGGAGTAACACAATATTTCCCCTCGAGCACAAACCACAGCATTTCCTGGCACAGCATGCAGCGATGGACTGATGGCTATGGAGATTGCATTTAGAAAGGGAGGTGGCCAGATTGGAAAATCCCTTTAATGAAATTACATGAGTTAGATGCATTTTTTTTTGCCTTAAATGGGTTGTCAGGGGTGTAAATATTTACAAAATGTTTTAAAAATATATCAGAAGAAATAAAAATCCCATGATCCCTTGCTGCTAATGTTCCAAAGCTGCCTGGTTCCTGACTTATTTTCTCCTGCAGCATTGATGTCCTGTTACACCTGCTACATCCAGTAATGGGTAATGATAGGGGAGATCTGTAACGTGAGTATTACTTTCATTTTTTTTAAACCAATGTAAATGTTTTGTAAAAAAGTTTTTACTTCCCAGACAATTCCTTTAAGAAGTAAAAGGGGTAGTCCTAAGTTAAACTAAATTTCACTCTAAATCCCAATCTATTTAGTGCCATAATCTAAGCTATTTTATAATATACCTGTATTAAAAACTTCCTACCGTTCCCTAACTACACTAACTGCTTTTGTAATTTTCCCTCTATTTCCTGTGTGATGATGCCTTGTTTGAGAATCCCAGTGCATTCTGAGATATTCAAACTAAACGTCATCAAAGGAGGGGGCCCCATCATCAGTGAAACGCGTTTCAGGGGCTGTGCTATTCTCTGCTGTGTCCCTCCTTTCAAGCTGTGCACTGTGTGATCTGCAGAGTGAAAGTGTACGCTCTGTTGTCGGCTCACAACAGTAAAAATGAGCCGTCAACAGAGCGGTGTCAGAACACACAGAGTGAGAGAGACTAGCGCTGCAAACGCTGGTGACGTCACTGGTCTCCTGCATGCCTGGTATTCTGACACCGCTCTGTTGCTGGCTCATTATTACTGTTGTGAGCCAACCATAGATCGCACAGCTCACAGCTGGCAGAGAGGGACACAGCAGAGACAGAGTCATCAAAGGGGAAAAAAATAGAATAGCAGTTAGTGTAGTTAGGGAATGGTAGGGAATATTTAATTTAAGTATACTAGAAAATAGTTTAGATTATGGCACTAAATAGATAAGGATTTAGAATAAAATTTAGTTTGATTTCGGACCACCCCTAAGTAATTCAATATGAGCACAATTAAGTAAAGTTGTATGGAGGCAATAAATCTTTTGTGATAGTTTGTAATCTTACCTTAACATCTCTGTGTATGATTCCCAGATCATGAAGATACGCTGTGGAGAAAAGCACACAGTTTAGTAGTTGCTTTTCTACGTTACAGAAGTAAAAAATGGACACTTGCCTCGGGTCTCAATTTTCTTGGGGGTCACTCAAGGACTGGACACCTTAGAGTGGAACAAGTAAACATTCACTGTACTGAGACACCTTTAGGATGATAAATTTCTGCTTATATTAGGAACTTGCAGAGACCATTGCGGGCCAGGTACGTGTTAGGCCTGGTTCAGACGGCCATATTTCACAATCTGTATACGGACCTCAATGCTCGGAACAAGTGCGTTCCTCCTATGCCTATGAGGTTGTTGAGTCTGGATGTGTAGACTCTATGCGTATTGTGATACAATATGGCCATCTGAACCCTGCCATAGTCCTCCACTTGTTTTATTTATTAAAGTTTTTTCTATTTAACACATTTAACACTTGGAGGCCCGACCAATCCTCATCGATCTCAGGAATAGGGGACCCAAAGTACCCTATCTGTCACACAGAAGTGAAAAGAATGGTGCTTGAGCAGTAACCACCCCAGTTCCATTCACACTGGGGATTTTGGAACCCCTGTTTTCAGGATTAATGTTAAAATAAACCTTATTAAAGTAAGAAAAGAAAGAGTATATTCTATCACATGCCATATTACATAGGTATTTACTTCCACAAGTGCTCAATGTCCTGCAAAATAATATCTGTGACTGCGGCTTTACCATGAGCATGGACGCTTGAGGAGGGTTACCCTGGATCGCCCTCTCTACAGTTACAGCAATCAAAGCAAAAAAAGTGAGAGGTGAAAATTCAGGCTCAGGCCCACATGGAGAAAAAATGGCACTATTTGCCCTTAATCTTTGGTGAACTCACTTGAACTCCAGTAGTACATTTTAGGAAATATTACAGCTGAAATATATATTTGGTGGAAATTACACCAGTGAAACTTTCTAAGCGTGATGGTCCACTTCTCAGAAGATCAATGCACCAAGGTCTGCACATTAGTGAAAATTTTCCTCCAAATTGTGATTTTTTTTAATGCAATTGTTGCAACATAAATGTTGTTGTTCCACGACTTTTACTTTAAGTAAGCCATCTGCTGTCTAGTGTAGACCACTTTTTTGCGACTTTTACATAGAAATCCACTCATAAAGAAGTCGTTTTTCACATCGGAAGGTTCACCACTTACATTCTTCCTGACATTTTTAAGTTTTGGCATAAGTAGTAAAGTGGTGTAATAAATTGGGAGAAACATTGATACATTTGCTTAGGTATTTACTACAAGAAAGTGATGCAATTTGAAAATTTTTGGGGCACAATCACCATCATAAAAATCCACCTCATTGTGTAATGCCGTTTTTTCCTACAAGTCATAGGCAGGGAATCCATCCTTTTTCTAGGGGGCGATGGACCATTACCAGTATTGTGCCCCCTTTATTACTTCCTATGTCCAGAATATAAAACTTACCTAAAACAGACACCAGTTCTGCAGCAAATAACCTTATGGTGTCTTCATCAATGTACTTGGCAGACATCCATAAGGAATACAAGTCCCCGTAGCTACAGTAGTTGCACACTGTCACAAAGAGACAGAACGTCATGTCTCAAATCATTTTTAGCATATATATTTGAAATGTTATTATTAATGACTACTAATTAATTTAACAAAAATTAATTTTTGCTGCATTATATACGACATTGGGAACAACTTTAGCAAATACACTAATACAAATACACAGAATTCTTCAGCGCACTACAGGGTAAAATTAACATGATTTATGAAGTTGAACTGTATTTTTTTTTTCTAATAGCCAAAACTGCAAATATGGCACTCACTGATGAAAAGATGGCGCTGTCCCTGCCAGCTCTCTCCAAGACACTGGATGAATGGATGCTTTACCTGCCTCTGGTTCCAAAGACAAACTTGTTATCTTTGCTCCAAAGCACAAAATTAACAGTCTCAATCACAGAATCTTACAGACATGCAGTAGAAATATTCAGCAACATAACACACATAGAATATTATATTATGTGTTCTTGGGTTTAGAAAATCCTATTATGACATTTTGGTATCACTATGGCATCACACAAAGCGGACAGTGCCTGCAGAGTATCTGTGGCTCTGGAGAACCCGTTGGGTCTGTGCATCATATGGATAGCCTATTGATTTCAATGGTAGCCAAGAAATAGGGGTCCAAGAAATGAGGCAACCTGCAAAATTGCTTTTTTTTATTTTTTTTATTCAGGCAACCCTTCAAATAAAAAAGGATTGTTAAAAGTGGCTACTCCATGTGGCTAAAAAAATGAATTGTTCTCATTAATTTTTTTAAATTTGTAAGCTTGCGAGCATGGCCCTCACTCCTCCTGTAACTATTGAACTACAGTGGCTTGAAAAAGTATTTACCCCTTCCCCACCTTTAGCTTTTTACCTATTTTGTTAGATTACAACCTGTGTGCAATCTAAGTGTCACATGGTCTGCGAGTATACACACTTTACCTTTTCTGAAAGGCCACAGAGGCTATAACACCATTTGCAAAAGGCACCACTAACCAAACAACAAGAAGACTAAGGAGATCTCCAACAAGTCCGGGACAAAGTTGTTGAGAAGTGCAAGTCAGGGTTGGGTTATAAAAAAAAATATCCAAATCTCTGATGTTCCCCTGGAGCACCATCAACTCCATTATTATCAATGGAAAGAACGTAGTACTACAACAAACCTGCCAAAAGAGGGCCGCTCACCAACACACTCAGCCCGGGCAACTAGAGCATTAATCAGAGAGGCAGCACAGAGACCAAAGGTAACCCTGAAGGAGCTGCAGAGTTCCCAAGCAGAGACTGGAGTATTTGGCCATACGACCACCATAAGCCGTACACTCCACATTGGTGGCCTTTATGGAAGAGTCTCCAGAAGAAAACCTTTACTTACACACAAAAATTGTAAGGCTCGTTTTGAGTTTGACAAAAGACGTGGGAGTCTCCCGAAATGGAGAACGTAGAGGCAGTGAGAATGTGTGACCACTGTTCCATTTACTGTTTTTCTACACATCTGACTCCATAGACTTATACAAGTGGATAGAGGGGTGACCACACATGATTACTACTGCTTCAGTCATTCGGGGGACACAGAACCCCATTCTCGGTATCAACTGGAGTTCTAAAAATTAGACATCAACCGATCAAACATTTATCTCCTATCCTGTGGATGAGCGATAAGTGTCGTTCATTGGATAATCCCATTAATCTCTCAGACACCTTATTTAGAGCCTTTTCTTCTAGAAATCAGTGGCGGTCACAGACTTCAGCAATGTGACCTTATAGTAATACAAAAATATGATCTCCAATACTATACTTCCGCTCCCTCCACCCAGAGGAGCAGTCGTACCTGTATGCTGACCTCCTCTTTACATTGTTTCAGGGTGTTGCGTCGGAGAATCTCCCCTTTGGGTAATACCTGAGAATAACATAAGTTCATGTATCAACCACGAACATCTAGGTGTCAAAACATTTGGAAAATGTGAAAATTGATGTCTCACCTTTAAGGCAAAGATCTTTTGCTCGGTGCAGTTTAATACTTTGAGTACCGGACCAAGAGATCCTTTAGCAACACAACCTAAAATCTAGAGCACATGAAACTTTGGTTATTTCACAGAAAGCAGTTACAAAACTTAATAGGTACCGTAGTTTGTGAGATTACCCCTATAAGTAATTTTTTTGTTATTGTTTACAGATTTTAGAAAAGTCATAACATTTTTCAATCTACTTTCATTCATCACTTGCAGAGTTTTCATGTGGGATATTTACTGTCCTTTTTTTGCAACAAATTCTTAAAAATGGCGCATATAATTCATGAAGTTTGCTCATAGTCAAAAATAGTCATTATTTTTGTCTTTTCTTTTTTTTACAAGTTTTTTCGTGCAAAAAGTCACGAGATTCGCAAAATTGCATAAAAATTGAGCCAAATTATCTGGCACATATAAAATTACTCCAGGAGGGATATTAGAGTACATTTGAGACTGATATTGTGATTTTTTTTGAAAAGTTGCAAATGAATAATCAGATAAAAACATCTGGAAACCCGAATCTCTGCCGGCAATAGTGAACTTACGAAAAAAAATACAGGAGGTCACATAAAATAAACTACAAAAAAAGATGAATGTTGTACAAATGAAAAAAGAGGCTAAAAACACCAAAAACTCAACTTAAAAACAGGCACAAATGCAACAATGAATCGAGTTCTTTGTGCTTCAATTCCCTATTTTATGTCTGTTTGCTGTCAGAGAGTGGGGATATTCTTGTTTGCATCTGTAGCAGGGATGGTGGGCCTCCGGCCCGTGGGCCATTTGCGGTCCTTTTCTCTGGTTCCTGGGCAGATTCCCAGGGACCACAGTGCTTGGGCCAGCGGGTGCATTTTTCTGGCCCTAGGCCCCTTAATTGCTCATGAGACTGCGAGCACGCGCATGTAGCATTCAGTGCAGAGCGATGGAGAGCTTGCACTGAAGATGCTGAAGTACCTTGGAGTCAGCGTGCTCTGCGTTCTATTTCCGCCAGTGATGATGACAGCAGTGGCAGCCCCAGGCTGTTCAGTTATGTATATGCCCACAGCACCTTCTGTAATGTCTATATGACCCCAGCCCATCCTGTGAGATCTATGTGACCCCAGCCTGTCTAGTGATATCAATATGTCCCCAGCCCCTCCTGTAATACGTATATGCCCCCAGCCCCTCCTGTGATACGTATATGCCCCCAGCCCCTCCTGTGATACGTATATGCCCCCAGCCCCTCCTGTGATACGTATATGTCCCCAGCCCCTCCTGTGATACGTATATGCCCCCATCCCCTCCTGTGATAAGTATATGTCCCCAGCCCCTCCTGTGATACGTATATGCCCCAGCCCCTCCTGTGATATGTATATGCCCCCATCCCCTCCTGTGATACGTATATGTCCCCAGCCCCTCCTGTGATACGTATATGCCCCCAGCCCCTCCTGTGATACGTATATGCCCCCATCCCCTCCTGTGATACGTATATGCCCCCAGCCCCTCCAGTGATACGTATATGCCCCCAGCCCCTCCTGTGATACGTATATGCCCCCAGCCCCTCCAGTGATACGTATATGCCCCCAGCCCCTCCTGTGATATGTATATGCCCCCAGCCCCTCCTGTGATACGTAAATGCCCGCAGCGTGTCCTGTGATGTATATATGCCCCCAGCCCCTCCTATGATACGTATATTTTCCCAGACCCTCCTGTGATACGTATATGCCCCCAGCCCCTCCTGTGATACGTATGTCCCCAGCCCCTCCTGTGATACGTATATGCCCCCAGCCCCTCCTGTAATACGTATATGCCCCTAGCCCCTCCTGTGATACGTATATGCCCCCAGCCCCTCCTGTGATACGTATATGCCCCAGCCCCTCCAGTGATACGTATATGTCCCCAGCCCCTCCTGTGATATGCATATATGTCCCCAGCCCCTCCTGTGATACGTATATGTCCCCAGCCCCTCCTGTGATACGTATATGTCCCCAGAATCTCCTGTGATACGTATATGTCCCCAGCCCCTCCTGTGATACGTATATGTCCCCAGAATCTCCTGTGACACGTATATACCCGCTTCGTGTCCTGTGATACGTATATATGCCCCCAGCATGTCCTGTGATGTCTATATGCCCCAGCGTCTCCTGTGATGCCTATATGTCCCCAGCTTCTCCTGTGATGTCTATATGCCCCCCAGCCCATCTTGTGATGTCTATATGCCCCCAGCGTGTCCTGTGATACGTATATGCCCCCAGCGTGTCCTGTGATGTCTATATGCCCCAGCTTCTCCTGTGATGCCTATATGTCCCCAGCTTCTCCTATGATGTCTATATGCCCCCCAGCCCATCTTGTGATGTCTATATGCCCCCAGCGTGTCCTGTGATACGTATATGCCCCCAGCCCCTCCTGTAATACGTATATGCCCCTAGCCCCTCCTGTGATACGTATATGCCCCCAGCCCCTCCTGTGATACGTATATGCCCCAGCCCCTCCAGTGATACGTATATGTCCCCAGCCCCTCCTGTGATATGTATATATGTCCCCAGCCCCTCCTGTGATACGTATGTCCCCAGCCCCTCCTGTGATACGTATATGCCCCCAGCCCCTCCTGTAATACGTATATGCCCCTAGCCCCTCCTGTGATACGTATATGCCCCCAGCCCCTCCTGTGATACGTATATGCCCCAGCCCCTCCAGTGATACGTATATGTCCCCAGCCCCTCCTGTGATATGTATATATGTCCCCAGCCCCTCCTGTGATACGTATATGTCCCCAGCCCCTCCTGTGATACGTATATGTCCCCAGAATCTCCTGTGATACGTATATGTCCCCAGCCCCTCCTGTGATACGTATATATCCCCAGAATCTCCTGTGACACGTATATACCCGCTTCGTGTCCTGTGATACGTATATATGCCCCCAGCGTGTCCTGTGATGTCTATATGCCCCAGCGTCTCCTGTGATGCCTATATGTCCCCAGCTTCTCCTGTGATGTCTATATGCCCCCCAGCCCATCTTGTGATGTCTATATGCCCCAGCGTGTCCTGTGATACGTATATGCCCCCAGCGTGTCCTGTGATGTCTATATGCCCCAGCTTCTCCTGTGATGTCTATATGCCCCCCAGCCCCTCTTGTGATGCTTATATGCCCTCCCGCCCCTTCTCTGATACGTATTTGCCACCCAGCGTCTGTGTATATGCCCCATCATCTCCTGTGACTTGTATTCCCACGACATCACATTAGGGGTGAGTTAATTGCTTGACCTAATATAACAGAATAAATTTCAAACTGATAATTTTTTACAGCCCGCGAATGATGGTATAAATATCTAAATGGCTCCCGGCAGAAAAAATGTTCCTCACCCCTGATTTATAGGTTGAAAACATACTTTGGTCTATAGACCAAGGGATGATACAAAGAACAATCAGAACAATTGGGTTATCTTGAGATGTGAAAGACATTTTCTAAGCCTCTGTCATGGCTGTTTCTATGTACTGACAACAAGCAGAAATGTTTAAAGGGTATGAAAAAAAACCAAGAAAGTAAAAAAATGGAAGTACTTAAAATTAAAAGGTGATTAAAAAGATATTCCAGTGGACCATTGGGGTTTGATCATTCTTACCCACACAGAACGCGACCCCAATCCCCAGTCCCTCCACACCCTCAGTTCCCTGATGAGCAGGAGCGCTGCACGCAATAAAACTCTATGGATAGTATGGAAGTCAGCATCTGAGTGCAGTCTGATTTTTATTGACTGAGAATGGAGGAAAAATGTTTTACATCTTTCTTTACATCCATGAAAATCGGATCACATTGTTTGATCAGGATGTGATTAGCATAATGGGCCTGATTTGAATGAGAGAAAATACGTTGGTGTGACCCTAAGGCTATGTGCACACGTTGCGGATTGTTAGCGTTTTTGCTGTGGTTTTTCGTGGCGAAAACACCGCGAAAAAGTGGCAAAAACGCTTACCCAACGCAACTCATTATATTCTATGGGATTCCGCAATGCTGTGCACATGCTGCGTGTTTTTCCGCGGCGGAATCGCATCGTGGAAAAATACGCAGCATGCTCATTCTTTTTGCGGAATCGCAGCGATTCCGCCACCATAGGAGTTCATTGAACCGCTTACTTTCCGCATGTGGCTATGCCCACCATGCACAAAGTAAGCGGTTCATGTGCGGATGGTACCCAGGGTCTGGAAGAGAGGAGACTCTCCTCCAGGCCCTGGGTACCATATCCCTAAATGCTTATTCACATTTACATATAATAATGACCTTTAACTCTGGCTGTGCAGTCGGAGACCAAACTGGGAACTCTGGCAGGAATAAGGATATACATTGCGGGAGACTCCGCTCGGCCACCTTCTCTTCCGGAGGGCTAGTCTGATGCGCCGTCTTAAGCCTGTTCTTTACTGTACGTCCAGCGTCCCACAGCTGGCTCAGACGTGATGAAGTCTGGATTTCCCCATTCCACAAACCTTTCCAGGGAGGAACCCACAGGTTGGGTGAAAAAGAGGTGGAACTCTGCAGTACAAGAAGGGACATCACAGTGGCCACTAGTAGCCCTATGTAATACCCACCCCCGCGGCCAGCCCAAGATGAAGGCACACACTGAACCTTCCACTTTGCACAGCTGAATCACATTTTCAGGAAGTCTCTAGTTAGCTTCCCAAACATTGGCGCATCTAGGGGAACTTCTGGAATTTCTAATAATCAGTTTCAATATTACTTTTATGAAAAAAAAACAACACTTAGAGAGATAAAGCTTTATTTTTTTTAGAAAGGGCTAAAAACATCTTTATTGAACAAAATTAAAAAGAACGTATATAAACCATGTATAGATATAAACAAATTTACATTATAATAACAGTAGAAGGGGAATACACAAGAACAGTAAAAGAAAGGATGCGTGTCCCTGGATATACAAATAGTAATGTTCAAATAATACTGATATGTAACATGCATAAAACCAGAGTATGTAACATGCAGGTACGGCTACAAATGCATATCATGGCCAGATACTATATAACCAAAAGACATCAATAATGCTATCATCTAAAGTGCAAATGCAAATAAGGTTAAAGGGATCTGGACGAAGCCTTTCAAGCGAAACGCGTGGCGGGTGTGGTGAGTGCCTGGATATCTGCACTTTGTGGTAATATACCTTTAATATTTATCTCTGCATGTTGTACTAAACTGTTTGGTCTATATATGATTACCATGGCTGGGTCCTTATTATACTACATGTAACCGTATGCTGTTAGTAGTGACTAAACATCGTCATTTACCATAGTTTATTTTTTTAATCAATTTGTTCTCCCTTCAATGATTCACTGAATATTTTTTATATATGTATAATACTTTAAGTTTGCTATCTCTTTACCTGGATCCACATGCACTTTACCTTATTTGCATTTGCACTTTAGATGACACAATTATTGATGTCTTTTGGTTATATAGTATCTGGCCATAATATGCATGTGTAGCCGTACCTACACGTTACATACTCTGGTTTTACGCATGTTACATATGAGTATTCCATTTAACTTTGTAATGCAGATGATTTGAAAAAAAAATATTTGTATATCCAGGTTTACACACCCCTTCTTTTCCTGTTCTTGTGTATTCCCCTAGTACTTTTATTGTAACGAACATTTGTTCTTCTATCTATACATGGTTTTTACATGTTCCTTTTAATTTTGTTCAATAAAGATGTTTTTAGCCCTTTCTGAAAAAAAAAAAAAGCTTGATCTCTCTAAGTGTTGGTTTCTAAAATATGCTTTTGGGGCCATAATTTTGGATTAAGGAGATTGGTGTAGTTTTATAAAGAAAAGTAATATGTCTCAATTTTAGAATTCTGTGCTGTTCTCCTACCTTTGTGTCGCTGCTTGTGGCTCCCATTTCATTACTCAGGTCAGTTTACATGCTTGGATGGATGGATGTGGTTTCATAGCCCCTCCAGGACATTTTGTGATCTGTGTGTTGGGTCACGTGAACAGCTAATCCGCTTTAGTTTGACAAACAACTTTAATCTTTTCCTAAGCGCTGGTCATTACTTATGCATCCCAGATTTATAATTCATGAGTGCACTCCACATAGATATCTGCATATCATAACATATTGATTTCTTGGAATCCATGATTCCTTTTTTGTTACATGATGGACAATTAAAAAGTAACTAAATTTGTATTATTTTTTTTATAATTTTCAACAGCATGAAAAGTTATGACATTTTACAAATCACTTTATTAGGTTATCTGTCTACATTCTTGTAAAAAAAAGAAATAATATAAGTGGCATCCAAATCCCGGCTTTTCCTCAATCTTTTTAGCTGTCTTTAGCTGCAGTGATATCAGAATGTGCTCATTTGGAGTACAGATGATGGCAGTGAAAGCATCAGCATCTGTACCTCAATAACTTTGGGGATAAGTTGCTGCAGGAGATTGTTCTGATAAGGCCGAGGACACATGGCCGTCGATTACGCTAATGACATTCTGCTCAAACTTTGTCAGAGTTTGATCCGATTCTCTCGCATGAGAGAATCATATTACAGGTGGGGAGAAGGAGAACTTAATTTCTCCATCTTCTCCATTGTCTCTGTGGGAGTATATCGGACTGCACTTGGATGACATAAGAGTGCAGTCCGATGTTTCACACACATCTATAGACTTGTTTGAGTGCATGCGATCCCCTTATTAGACGCATTTGCTGCATGCTGCTATTGTTTTCTTACGCCGAATTGGAATCACAAAAAAATCTGCACTGGCTCATAGTATAACATTGGGCCAAGTGCTATCTCATAAAATGCTGGAAAGCACAATGTTATAGGACAGTGTTCGCAAGTTCTAAGCGGAACACTCAGAGGAGGAGGCAGGCATTGACCCTTTCACTGTCATCAGCTGTACTTCAAATGATTTCTGCTATAATTGCAGGCAAATTGGCTGTGGAAATTTTGTAGACGGAATGAAGACAATTATCTTAATAAAGTGATTTGCAATGTTTCATAATGTTCCATGCTGGATAAGACTATTTATTTAAAAAAATGCTTACAGGGTTTATCCAAGATTTTTTTTTCTTTATTTTACTATTGGCCTAAAAATTAACAGGCAGATAGATAGTTGCTAACTACCTGAGTGTTCTACCCGGTGTCGGCACAGAGCAGTAATTGACCGCTCCTGCTGGCAATTCAGCAGCTCAATGTCAACAGAGCAGCTCTTCAAGGCTGCTCTGTCGACATGACATGATTGCTGATGTCATGCTGATTGTTTACCTGCGGGGAGCCAGCTGTCAATCAGCATGACATCGGCAGTCACTCCCCGTCCATAGAACCGAAGCTGCTGCTGCTGCTCTGTCAATGTGACATCAATGAAAGCCGCTGAATTGCTGGCAGGAGCAGTCTGTGACCGCTCTTTGCCAGCAGAGATTGGTGGCAGCACATCAGACAGGTTGTTAGGAACTATCTGCCGAGAGAGAGAGATATAACCCACAGGGGGGGGGGGGGAGTAGTGCAAATGGGGTCTTATCCAACAAACATAAGTATTTTTATCAGATTATGCAAACCTGATCTGTAGTATTATGCGTTTTAAGTTGATGTTCAGCTGCTGCAAATTCACGGGCTGTCAAAAATTATGAATATCAGGATCTGGAGAACTTGAGGATACTTCCCGCGCTGCTGATTACTGTGGTTTTGATTCAAAGTAACAGGCACTTCTTCAGGAAACAACCACAGACATTACTGATCAGGACGCTTTTTTTAAAGGCTTGAATCTTTAATGAAGGCGACAAATCAACAGAGAGAATAAGTGCAGGTAAAACTGCTCTCTGATATGGGAGCTAATAAAGACCCCTCACAGGTCTTGCTGCCCACCTCAACTAGGCTTATGTGGCTGAAAAGTAACTCAGCCTGCATTACTACAGTCAATGGCCCCATCAGTATGTGTGCCTGAATTCTGTTTTGCTGCGCTTCAGACGTAAGCCCCAACAGAGCCACTGAACGTATGCTAAAACGCTGTGTGAACATCGCCTTACTGTGCAGGTAAAGTAATGCCAGCGCCTTGGAATTCCATCAAATTTAACATCCATCCCTGGTTTATAATGTCACAAAAACATTAATCCTTCACCAAAACGAAGCTCCAGTAAAACTTGACTTTTTTTTCTTTAATAATTATAATATGGTATCCAAACAGAAACCACAAATCTGCTCGGTGAAGAATAAGCCATAACTGCAGAGACATGATGACCATATCTGTGGTATCTGTTTGGATACCATGTTTTAATTATTTAAGTAGTAAAAGTTAAATGGAGCTTTCCTTTGATGCTGGATTAATGTTGTGTCCCTGATTACAAGTACGTATCACAGGAATCATGAAATCAGAGAATTATCAAGAGATTTTTGAGAGAAATGTGCTACCCAGTGTAAGAAAACTTGGTTTGAGTAGATGATAATGGGTCCTCCAGGAAGACAATGACCCATAGAACACATAGAAAAGTACAAAGCAATGGTTGAAAAACAAAATGGACTGTTTTAAAATGGCCAACGAGTCCTGACTAGTGATGAGCGAGCATACTCGGTAATCGCGGTGCTCGGCGAGCATTTCCGGGATTGTTCAGCCGGAGTTCTGGTTCACGCCCTGTATGTTTGGCGCTTTTTAGAGCACCAATCAATATGCAGGGATTGTCTGCCACCCACTGTAATGCCACAGGCATGTTGGTTGTGGCATAACAGTGATCGGCTGGCTGCACAGCATCATCAGGTCTATATCAGACCTGGCGCCGCCCTGCTCGTCGCATTCAGCTCCAGAATAAGCTAGTGTAGGGAGAGTTGCTGCCGAGATAGGGTCAGATTTGGGGGTTTCAAAGATAGTGTGGGTATACTATAATTTGAGACACAAATCCGGCTAAATCAACAGTCCTTCTAAGGACCAATATACAGTAGATTGCAGTGCTCGGTAGACAGGGGGTGTATGTGGGTATATACATATCAGTGCAAGGCATGCAGGCACTGTATGTGGGTATATAGATATCACTGCTAGTCAGGCAGGCATTGTATGTGGCATACTTCATTGCATACATCAAGAGGGTCCATTCCATTACTGTCTGCTGCTGCTGCCTAATACACATATTGACCGTATTTACATAGTCCCAGGTATCAGTGGCCAGGAATAATTTTTTTTGCATCTTAATCCTGATTATTTAATTCAAAAGCAAACCAGAGCACATTTTTTTTCTCCATTTTCTTGTTGGGACTGCAGAATACAGCCAGATCCTTTTCATAGTACAGCGTGAAAATCCAGCTATTTTAAATGGGTTTGCCGTCCCAGCGATCACATCTGAGTGTGCAGAAAATTCTGCCATTTTTGTGGTACTGTTAAATTTTTTTGGAGTGTCTTAAACAATTTCTTGACACCATTTTGCTGCCAAAAAAATATTTAGCTGCAGGGCAGATATTTTACACTGGGTTTTGTCAGACACACGGATCACATATCATTGCGAGGACAGCAGCACACAGGGGGAGGGAGGTGTAGCACCCCAACAGGCAGGAAGAAGCTGTGTGGTGGCCGCAGACAGAAGGCCGGCAACCGTTCCTTGTAACACCAACACGACGGAAGTTGGCAGTACAACTGTTAGGTCTTCCCGAGTCTGGTTGCTTTTTAAAGACTCTGTCGATAACCCCAAACAGGCCATTTGCACCACCTGCCATGCTCGCATCAGCAGGGGTAGCAAAATTACCAGCCTGACCTCCACCAGCATGATCAGGCACATGCCAGCAAAGCACCCGACTTTGTGGGCCCAACCCCAGGCTCCAGGAACAGTGTCTGTGGGTGACACCACTGCTTCTTCCGCTGTTGTGCATGTAAGCTAATCCCCAGTCCATGGTGCACGCAAAGATGCCTCCTGCCCTGCACCTGTTGTTGCCCACACTCAACTAGCACCATCATCAAGCATGTCCACGTCCTTGTCTCAGCGCAGCCTACAGTTGTCCACACCCCAGTGATTGGAACACAAGTGGAAATACGCAGCTAATGCCCCACAGGCCACAGTACTGAATTCACATAATTCTCGTCTGCTTGCGCTCGAAATGTTGCCTTTTAAGCTCATGGAGACGGAAGCTTTCCGCAACCTGATGGCGTTGGCCATCCCAAGGTACTCGGTCTCCAGCCGCCACTATTTCTCCCGGTGTGGCCTCTCGGCATTACACAAGTCCCACATTACCCGTGCCCTCAACAATGCTGTTACTGGGAAAGTCCACCTAACCACGGACACGTGGACAAGTGCTTGTGGGCAGGGATGGTACAGTACATCTCGCTGACGGCACATTGGGTTAACATAGTGGAAGCCGGGACCCAGTCGGACCTTGGGATGGAACATGTCCTCCCAACACCTAGGATTGCAGGCCCTAGGTCAATCAAGGTAGCCCCCACAGTGTACTGCTGCTGCACCTCATCCTACTCCTCTTTAGCCTATATCTCCAAAATGACCACATCAGTCACAAGCACTGCAGCACTGCCTCAGCTAAGTGGCAACAGGCTGTGCTGAAGCTAATATGCTTAGGTGACAAACCGCACAATGCTGAAGAGTTGTGGACAGCTCTGAAAGAACAGGCAGATCTGTAGCTGACACCACTGAACCTACAGCCAGGCATGGTTGTGTGTGACAATGGCCGGAACCTGGTGGCGGCTCTGAGGCGAGGCGAACTCACACACGTACCATGCCTGGTCCATGTGTTTAACCTCGTTGTTCAACAGTTTCTCAAAAACTACCCAGAGTTGCTGGATCTGCTTGTGAAAGTACACCGCCTGTGTGCCCATTTTAGAAAGTCAGCTACAGCTTCCGCCGCTCTTGCCGTGCTTCAGCAGCGTTTGCAGCTTCTGGCTCACCGACTGGTGTGTGATGTCCCCACGAGTTGGAACTCTACACTGCATATGTTGGAAAGGATTTGTGAGCAGAAGAGGGCAGTTGTTGACTACCAGCATCAACAAGGCGGTCGGTATTCAGTTCAGACTCCACACATAAGACCTCAGGAGTGGACATAGATGTCAGACATATGTACCATCCTACAAAACTTTGAGGAGTCCACCAAGATGATGAGCGCCGATGACGCCATAATTAGCATCACCATCCCGCTTCTCTGTATTCTGAAAATCTCTCTGCTCACAATGAAAGAGGAGGCATTGCAGGCGGAGCACGATGAGATGGAGCATAGAACCATACAGGGTGATTACACACAGCTCAGCCTCATGTCATCCCAACGTGGATTGGTTAACAGTGAGGAAAAGGAGGAACAGGAGCTCGTTTCATGCTTTATAGACTGTACTACATGCACAACTGTCATACCGTCGTTTCAGCGTGGATGGCCTGAGGACAGGGAGGAGGAGGAGGACAGCATGGTCAGTTGTCCTCTTGGTGAGGAGACGGAAGTCTTGCCTGTTAGCAGTCTAGCACGCAGGGCTGACTTTATGTTGCGCTGCCTTTCCCGTGACCTTCGCATTCTCACAATTTTGGGTGATACTCATTACTGGTTGGTTACATTTCTAGACCCACGCTTCAAGGAGAGCTTTGAATCTCTTCTTCCAGAGGCAGACAGGTCTACTAAAATGGTGCAGTACCAGAGGGCCCTCGTTGCGGAATTATTAAAAAGATTCCCATCTGAAAACGCTGGCGGCAGAGGTCACAGTTCGTTGGACAACCAAGGAGTACAGCTGAGAGAGACAACTGCAATCCAGCAGAGGCAGGGGAACACTGGCAAAGTTCTGTGAGAGTTTCCTCAGACCCTCTCATCGCTCTGGCCCAGAGTCGTGGGGTAGTCTCACAAGGCCTGGAAAGTTTTTGAAGGTGTTTAAGAAGTATCTTGCTGACCATACCAACGTCCTCCGTGATTCCTCTGTGCCTCTGTAGTATAATGCACCCCCATAGGGAGCCTCTGTAGTATAATGCACCCCCATAGGGAGCCTCTGTAGTATAATGCACTAGGGAGCCTCTGTAGTATAATGCACCCCCATAGGGAGCCTCTGTAGTATAATGCACTCCCCATAGGCAGCCTCTGTAGTATAATGCACTCCCCAAAAGGAGCCTCTGTAGTATAATTCACTACCCATAGGTAGCCTCTGTATTACAATGCACTCCACATAGGGAGCCTCTGTAGTAATGCACTTCTCATCCCCATAGGGAGCCTCTGTAGTATAATGCACTCCCCATCCCCATAAGGAGCCTCTGTAGTGTAATGCACTCCCCATATGGAGCCTCTGCAGTATAATGCACTCCCCATAAGGAGCCTCTGTATTGTAATACACCCCCATTACAAAAATAATAAATCCAGTATTTACCTCTCTTCCTCCCGGCTCCTGCGCTGCTCCCTGCTCTGCCGTTCATCTCCTGACAGCGGACGGCAGGCAGTGACGTCATCGCGCCCGCTGTCAAGACGATGAGAGGGGGATGATGGGAAAGGGAGCGCTCGCTCCTCTCATCAATGCGGTCAGCTGTATCGGCTAGATGCCGATGCAGAGCAGTGAGATCAATTCTCCCTGCTCTGCCGCAGTGTAACTGTATGGGCGTGCTGTGCATGCCGATATAGTTACAGTAGCGTAGCTTCGGGTGGGCCCCCTCAAAGTGCGGGGCCCCCGCCCCCTCGGTAGCTACGCTACTGGTTGAAAGCAATGCTAAAGTTGAAAAATGCATCAAAAACGCTACGTGTGAACATAGTGGTGGAGGTACATTTTTTTTGGAGGGGGGGGTGGGTATTTATTTTTCCTTACATACAAATCATTACCCTGGAAAGGATGTTCCTTTTCATATTTCACAGGAAAATCCATTTTGGTATAGTTTTTTATGTTTTTTTGTGCGCCTGTAAAAAGGAGATTTTTGTGTACTCACCGTAAAATCCTTTTCTCCGAGATGCTCATTGGGGGACACAAGACCATGGGTGTTATGCTGCTGCCACTAGGAGGACACTAAGCAATACATAAGCAAAGAAGATTAACTCCTCCTCCTGCAGTATACACCCTCTGTTGGCTCAATCCTGAACCAGTTCGGTGCCAAAGCAGTAGGAGCTCATAACAGAGTGCAATATGTCAACAATTCAAAGAAACAATGAGGCTACAGGCTAAACAAGGGTGGGAGCTGTGTCCCCCAATGAGCGTCTTGGAGAAAAGGATTTTACGGTGAGTACACAAAAATCTCCTTTTCTCCATCGCCTCATTGGGGGACACAAGACCATGGGACGTCCCAAAGCAGTCCCTGGGTGGGAAGCCATAACAGTAGATGAAGCCTCGTGAACCACACGCATAAAACGCTTAAACAGTCAACGGACAACTTACAGATGCGCAACAGCTGATTGCAGAATCTGTCTGCCAAGTGCCGCATCTGAAGAAACCTGAGCATGGATTTGGTAATGCTTGACGAAAGTATGAAGACTGGACCAAGTCGCAGCCTTGCACACTTGCTGTGCCGAAGCCTGGTGCCAGGAGGCTCCCACAGACCGAGTGGAGTGTGCCTTAATCCCAGCCGGGATAGGCTGACCTTTTACACGATATGCCTCTTGGATCGCTGAACGGATCCATCTGGCTAACGTGGCCTTGGAAGCAGGCAAACCCTGTCTGCGTCCTTCCGGAAGCACAAACAGCGTTAGATTTACGGAAAGATGCAGTTCTCGAAATATACCTTCGGAGAGGCCTCACCAAATCCAAGGTGTGTAGGGCTTTTTCTGTACAGTGAATCGGCGCCGGACAGAAGGAGGGCAGGACTATCTCTTCGTTGATTATAAAAGCCAAAACTACTTTGGGCAGGAAAGAAGGAGAAGTCCTGAGAACCACCTTGTCCTGGTGAAAGGTAAGAAAAGGAGGTTTACAAGACAAGGCTGCCAATTCCGATACCCGCCTGATAGAGGTAATTGCCACTAGGAAGACAACTTTCCAGGAAAGAAGAGATAAAGGCACTTCCGGCAAAGGCTCAAAGGGAGATTCATGTAATGCACTGAGGACCAGATTAAGATCCCAAGGTTCCAAAGGCCTCTTGTAAGGGGGAACAAGATGTGACACTCCCTGGATAAAAGTCCTGACCTGAGACTTAGATGCGATCCGTCGTTGGAAAAGGACGGATAAAGCGGAAATCTGCCCCTTGAGGAGGAGAGTGCTAGCCCCGAGTCCATTCCTGCTTGGAGAAATTCCAGAATGGAAGGGATAGAAAAAACCAAAGGGGAACGACTTTTGTCCTTACACCAGGAAAATAATGTTTTCCAGACACGATGATAAATGCGGGCGGAAGTCGGCTTCCTGGCATTGACCATTGTGGAGACAACTTTGTGAGAAAAACCAGCCTGACCTAAGATCCAGGCTTCAATGGCCATACCGTCAAATTCAGCGCTTTGGAATTGTGATGGTAAATTGGGCCCTGCAAAATAAGGTCCGGACGATCCGGTAATCTCCAAAGGACGTCTGCGAGCAGACGCACTAGTTCCGCATACCACGGACGGCGAGGCCAGTCCGGAGCTACCAGAATGAGAGGAACGCCTTCCGCCTTGATCTTCCGAATCACCCTGGGAATTAACGGAAGAGGAGGAAAGATGTAAGGAAGACAAAATTGACTCCAAGGGAGGACTAGCGCATCCGAGCCGATGGCTAGTGGATCGCGAGATCGACTTATGAAAGTCTGAACTTTGGCATTCAATCTGGATGCCATGAGATCCACATCCGGCATGCCCCAACGCTGGCAAATGAGTTGAAACATTTCCGGATGCAGGGACCATTCCCCTGAGTCTAAGCCTTGACGACTGAGGAAGTCGGCCTCCCAATTGTCCACTCCTGGGATGTGAACCGCGGAGATGGGCGAGCGGTTTGCCTCGGCCCAGCGCAGGATGTTCGATACCTCGAGCATCGCTGTTCTGCTCCGAGTGCCTCCCTGACGGTTGATGTACGCCACGGCCGTGGCGTTGTCTGACTGGATCCGGATGGGACGACCGGCCAGAAGATGATGGAACTGCAAGAGAGCTAGTTTGATAGCTCTGATCTCCCGGATGTTGATCGGGAGATGGGTCTCTGGTAGAGACCAGCGGCCTTGAGCCGTGTGATGAAGGAACACCGCTCCCCATCCGAGGAGACTGGCATCAGTGGTCACCACCAGCCAATGGACAGGCAGAAAAGATTTCCCTTGATTCAGCGATGAAGCATTTGTCCACCATTTCAAGGAGCTTCTGACTCTGGGAGAAAGACGAAAGCGGCGACTTAGGGATGCTGGGTTCCTGTCCCAGACTGATATTAGCTCTTGTTGAAGAGGTCGAAGATGGAACTGAGCGAACAGTACTGCCTCGATGGAGGCTACCATCTATCCGAGGACCTGCATGGCGCCCCGCAGAGAAAGGGAGCGGCCTAGAGACAATAAGAGCACTCCCTGCCTCAGAGAAGCAATCTTCTCTGGAGGGAGAGATACCAACCCTTGGGAGGTGTCCAGAATCATTCCCAGAAAAGGAATCTTCTGAGAGGGAATGGGAGAAGACTTGTCCAGATTGACTAGCCAACCCAGACGGGAGAGGGTGTCGATAGTGATCTCGACACTCTCTGCGCAGGCCCGAAAAGTCGGTCCTTTGATGAGCAGGTCGTCCAGGTACGGGAGGACCACCACACCCCGAGAGTGTAAAATCGACATGGCGGCCGCCATGACTTTTGTGAACACTCTGGGGGCGGTTGCGAGTCCGAAAGGCAGGGCGGCAAATTGAAAATGATCCTCTCCAACTGCAAAACGCAGAAACCTTTGATGTCCTCTGAAAATCGGAATGTGTAGATACGCATCCTTGATGTCGATAGACGCTAGAAATTCCTTTCTTTCTAGAGATGCGACAACAGAACGGAGGGATTCCATTCTGAAATGGCGGACTCTGATGAATTTGTTCAGCAATTTTAGGTCCAGAATAGGACGCAAGGAGCCGTCCTTCTTGGGAACCACAAAGAGGTTTGAGTAAAACCCTTTGAATCTTTCCTTGTGAGGAACTGGAACGATGACCCCGCTGGTACAAAGTATGTTCAGGGCCTGAAGAAAAGGAATTGTGAGATCCTTGGACTTTGGGGGGCGAGACTGGAAGAACCGCCTTGGGGGGAGAGATAAGAATTCGATCTTGTAGCCGGAGTGTACAAGATCTCGGACCCACCGGTCTTGAATGACCGACCCCCAGACCTCGCGGAACAAGAGTAGGCGGCCGCCTACCTTGTTTCGGTCCCCCGTCCCCAGCAAGGAGTCATTGGGAAGATAATTTGCGAGAGGAAGAGCTCTTATTTCCCGCCTGGGAGAATCTGTTTCTCCAGGGCTGAGAGGACCTGAACGATGGTTGTGAGCCCCTGTCTCTGCGTGAAGAATGGGGTGCTCGGGACGAGGTCGAGGCAGAGGACCAATTAAAGGAGCTACGAAATGGCCGGGAGCGACTTTGGTATTGAGACCGAAAAGGCCGATTGATTCTGCGCTGCAGAAGAAATTTACTTTTCCCGCCTGTAGCGTCAGAAATAATTTGATCAAGACGATCTCCAAAGAGACGCCCTGAAAGATAAGGCAGCGAAGTCAAAGTCCTCTTTGAAGCAGCGTCTACACGCCACTCTCAGAGCCAAAGGGACCTCCGAATGGCGATAGCATTGGCGGCTGTGAGTGCAGCGCAATTACCTGCATCTAGGGACGCATGGACCATGTAGTCGCCTGCCAGAGTAATCGGATAGGCCAGATTACGTGTCTCGGGTGGAAGAGGGATATCATTAGTAATTTTAACTAAATTCTCAGCCCAGGCCACCATGGCCCTTGCCACCCAGGTGGCCGCAAAGGAAGTAGAGAGAGATGCTCCAGCAGCCTCAAAAATCGATTTGGCGAGGTTGTCGATCTGTTTATCTGAGGGGTTCTTAATGGATGAACCATCTGAAACGGATAGCAGGGTTTTTGAAGCTAAACGAGAAACTGGTGGATCTACAACTGGAGATTCAGTCCACTCTTTTTCTACAGTTGCTGAAAAAGGGTATCGTGCTTTCAGAGACTTTAGTCCTGAAAAACGTCTGTCTGGACGATCTCTATGTCCCTGAACAATTTCCGTAAATTCCGTATGGTTACCAAACACCTTGTGAGGATGTTTGGCTCTTTTGAAAGAGATAGGATGATTCGGTTGAGACCCGGGTTCTTCAACTCTGGCGAGTTGGGGTCGTCACCAGTATCCGACTCGTACTCAGAATCATGATCACTAAGATCTCTGGGAGAGGGGGAGCGAGAGCCTGAGCTCGCCGATGCCGAACCACTAGATGGAATGGGAGATACATTATGGCGGCGTTTTCTGGACGACCGCTTTGCTGACGCCGTGGGTCGGCCCCTGACTGATGAAGTCTCTCTGAAGGCTAACGGGCCCCTTTCTGGAAAGGGGACGCCCTGGCTAGAAGAAGAGCCACGGAAGGTATCCAAGGCCCTAGTCAGAGAATCCATGGACTGCGCCAGAAACGCAGGCCACCCTGAAGGATCCGGCTCATTGGGATCAGGAATAGGTAGGGGCTCCTGAACGGTAGTAGGGGGCTCCTGAGCAGTAGAAGCAGCGGGCTCTTGGGCACATGATGCACAGAGTTGGGAACCATGCTTTGACGGCAGGGAAGCGTTGCATGAAACGCAGGCGGCATACACTACAGTGTAGTTTTTGTCAGCCTTTTTAGCACCCTTTGGTTGCGACATATTTCTGCACCTGAGAGCCTGCTGCAGGAAAAGGGTCAAGCGCTGTGTAGACCTAGTCGCAGCATGCACTTACCCGGGTCCTGTGTCTGAACCCAGTAAGGGTGAGAATGGCGTCTGCAGCGCTGTCCCTCTAAGAAGATGGCGCCCGAGATTAGAATAGCGCTTCCCGTATGACACGAGAAGCGCCAGAAGTATTGGGAGGAGAGGGGGAAGGACCAGGAGGGATCCTGTGCTAGCTGAAGCCGGACAATGTTGTGCGATGTGGGCGGAGTCACGCGGGAAGCCCTCCCCCATAAGGCCTATCCCGGCCCGAAGCCGGGGACTAAATTTCAAGCTGCGGCCTATCCCGGGCCGAAGCTGGGGACTAACTTTCTGGTTGCGGCCTATCCCGGGCCGAAGCCGGGGACTAAATTTATGACTGCGGCCGCGACGCGACGCAGAAGCAGCCACGGCGACAGCTGGCCGCTGCACGGAGAAGCAGCCGCAGTGGGCGCAGAGATAAGCCATATACCCCGGGTGCTTGTACTCACTGCGGGGAGGTAATGAAGAAAGGGGGGCCTCCGCAGGGATTACGGCAGATGTGGCCGTACTTCCTCAATCCACCGTTCCCTTTGATAGGGGGGTGGAGAGGGATCTCAATCTGCCTCCATACCGCCACCGCTTTCCGTAGAGGTGGTGGGGGGTATCCATCCAACGTTCCGTGCCATATCACCTCGCCACATCGAGGGGTATCTCATGGGGAGAGCGGCCCATTCAAGGGATCTGTCGCCCCATGGTAGCGTAGCAGGAGGGGTACGTGGAGGCGACACTCCACAATGCCGCCTGTTGATGGTTTTTGGGAGGTCGTGACTTTTCGTACAAGTCCCGTCGCCCATCCGTGCGTGAAGAAAGCAAAAATCATAAAAAAGGTAAAAAATGAGAAAAAAAGTGGGTCTGAAAGCAGACCCTAGTGCCTTCTACAGACACTAAGCAAGAACTAGTTCAGGATTGAGCCAACAGAGGGTGTATACTGCAGGAGGAGGAGTTAATCTTCTTTGCTTATGTATTGCTTAGTGTCCTCCTAGTGGCAGCAGCATAACACCCATGGTCTTGTGTCCTGCAATGTGGAGAAAGTGGCGTAACACTCTGACAACATTGTTCACAGCAGTGACCTAGGAGTCAGAAATGCTTCCAGGGGTCTTCCCCAAGTAATTTGAGCAGTGTTCCCGTAGATTTTCAACGTTTTGATACCCTAATAAGACCCTCGGGGGGGGATGATCGCATCAAAAAAGCTCGGGTTTCCCATAGACTTACATTGGGCTCATTGCTCCGGTCGAGCACCAGAGCATTCCAATTTGCTTGATCCGAGCATTTTAGTGCTCGCCCATCACTAGTCCTGACCTTAATCCCATTGAAAATCTTTGGGGTGAGCTGAAATCTGCCATTGGGAAAAAGAACCCTGCAAACATTCTAGAGCTTGAACAAACTGCAAAGGAAGAGTGGGAGAAAATACCAGCTGAGAAGTGCAGGAAGCTAATAGATGGCAACAAGAAACATTTGGAGTCTGTCATCAATGCCAGAGGGTGTGTAACCAAGTATTAATTAGGAGTGCCTTTATTGCTGCAAAATAGAAAACGGTTTTGTGGTCATATGAACCAAAATGTGAAACTCTTTATGAAACCACAGACACCGTGTCTGGTAAACTCAAAAGCAGAGGGACCATCCAGCTTATCAGCCAGCCTGCATCTGACGGTATGAGGACTGCATTAGTGCCTATGGCATGGGCAGCTTTCACATCTTGAAAATAACTATCAATGCTAGACATTACATAAAGGTTTAGAATAACATATGATCCCCATTCATGAATCTATTTCCGGGAAGGTGATGCATATTTCAGTAGGACAACACTTAACCACATACTGCACCGATGACAACATCATGGCTTTACAGAAGAAGAGTTTGGGTAGTGAACCGGCTGCCTGCAGTCCAGACCTTCCACCAACAGAAAACTTTGGTGCATTATGAAATGAAAAATGCGGCAAAGAATCCACCAAGACTGTGGAGCAGCTAAAATCCTACATCATACAAGAATGGGACAACATTCCTCTTCCCCAACTCCAGCAATTGTCTCCTCACTTCCAAAACGGTTTTAGAAAGAGGGGATGCTACACAATGGTAGACATGGCAATATCCAAACTTTTTTTTAGATGTGTTGCTGTCATCCACTTCTAATGAGATTTTTTTTCAAATTTAATGGCAAAATGTCAATTATCACCTTCTAATCTGTGACCTATGCTCTGTTGTGAATAAAATATGGCTACAAGAGATTTCCAAATCATTGTATTCTTGTTTTATTTACTTCTTACACAGGACCCAACTGTTTTGGAATTAGTAAACTTTGTAAACTTTTTTTCAGAATTTTGTACACAGCATTGAGCATTAGACTTCTTTACATTTAGGTTTGTCTTAAATAGTAACAAAATTACTTAAAAAAATAAATAAAAAGTTGTATCTAGTATGGAAAGTTATGAAACCTTCCAAATCACTAATTGGATTTGTCTTCATTCCAGTACAAGAATTGCACATGAGTAGCTACCAAATCCCTGTTTTTCCCCATTCGATTTCCCTTTCTTTAGCTGCGCTGATATCAGAAGGTACTCGTACTCATTTAGAGGTCAGATGATGGCAGAGAAGGGTCAGCACTTGTCTCCTCCTCTGAGTTTTGTGCTGAAGATCTTTTAATTTACAGGCTAATTTTTTTCATAAGAATTTAGACAAATCCCTTAATAAAGCTAATTGCAAAGTTTTATAACTTTCCATACTAGACAAAATAAAAATAAGTTTAGATGGCGCCACTCACACTGGAGTGGTGCTTGAAAACAATCTAACTAAAGAAGTCTCAAGATAGAACTTTCATTCTTCTTCCTTGTGTAATATAGTATTAACTATGGCTTAGAGGGGTCTGATAACTTCCTAGTGTTAATCCGTAAAATGAAAAGTGGTTCGTAAGAAGAACCCCGCTCCTCCTGTTTTGGACAGGAGACTTGGCTTCTGGATTTAGCTTTTTCCTTCCCGTTACTTGGTTTATTATAATGTTATATAATGGAATTAATAAACCACTGTGCACCATTTTACTCCAGAGTAATCACATGAGATTATCAGATTTACTAGACAGAAGACACAGCACACAGTTGTTGTAAAAGTAACAATTTGCATTTTAATCATTATTGGTGGAGAGCAATCCGTACCAAAAAGTGCAAATGTCTGCAGATGAGAGCAGGATTTTATACACCTATGTAGCAGCAACAACTGCACCCAGCCCGCCTCAATGCATATAAATATATATATACATTTATAAAAAGATAGACGCCACCTCTAGGAATCATCGGACACCAAAATCAATAGATGGCTTGTGACAAAACGAAATTAATTTCCACATGTGTGGCTGAAAACTACTCTGGAAATACCCGACTCAAACCTGTCAAAATAAAAACGAGGAGGAAGGTGCACAAAGTAGGAAAAAAAAAGGCAAAGAATTGTCAACTGGACAATAACACGTGGATTATTGGATACAAATGAACTTCTGGAAAAATAAATATTTGCTTTGTCAATAATCAGGAAGCAATAATCAGATTTATGAAATACTTCTCATATGAAGATCCATCTTGCAGCAACACAGTTAAGTGCGAGGTAAGAGCCGACGCAACGGTAGCAAAGTGGTTTAAATAAGAGCTCACGGATCACATTTTTGGACCCAAAGTGCTCGTGTATCACAGGTTCCGCATCACCATTAAAATGATTAGTCTGTTAGGTGACTGGGAGAATATGCAGCAGATGCTGTGTTACCTAGACCCTCCGTGACGCATTTCACATAGGAGTTCTGTATACTTCCCTCCTCCACGGCATCACATAATTACGGACCTTACTCAACATTAGTAAATGTATTTTTAAGAAACCTTTGGCCCTTGCACTTGTCACTAATAGGTTAGAGTGGACACATCACTGCAGTCTTAGGCTAGGCTCAGTAATACAGAGCTCTCCGTCGAGCACGACGTTGGGGGTTTCTATCGGAATCCCCGAAAAACTAGATTCCAATGGGAACCCAGACGGAGCCACTCACCTAAATGAAGACGACTGGGTCACTGTCCGGCATCCGTCCTTGCAGTATTTATCTTTTCTCGATTTCCATAAAACACGGCCATGTTTTGTGCATGATGCAAAATCACACACTGTTAAGCCAGACGAGCTTCATTAAGTGAATGGATCCGTCCGGGTTCCACTCGGAATTCAATGTTTTGAGGATTCTGACAAATACTCCGACGTCGTGCTCAACGGACAGCTCTGCACTAATGTGCATGGAACCTTATACTGGCTCTCCTGATCCTATACCTATATATCATACACTGTCCTTCAGATTAGCCTCTGCTTTTGGTTGGACATTTGCCACAGGCACATGAAAACGGAGTATTGCATCTTGTATGAGCCACATCTAGTGTGGTCTCCGGTCAATCACCGATCTATATGACATTCACTGAATGTACTTTCTGATTTGCACACCCGGCAGATACGTGAGCTCTAGTTGTACTGTCCCAAGAAAGAAGATCTACAGTTAGGCGCTGTCATCCTGTACCACCCCCGTCATCAGTACTGCAGCATAGATAGAGACTTAATGCCCCACATTTATTTCACTTGTTGCCCTAGGAAAGAACAATGTCTTCTCACGGACAGCTAATCCAGTGTCCGGCCAGGGACAGGAAACCTCAAGTGTAACTTCTAGCACAAATAAACCTTGAAGCTACAGTTTTCTAACATCCTCCACAAGGGCCTGGGAAAGTCCAGTTTTCACAATTTCCTCCTGCTGAATATGGATTTCTTTCCAGTGTTCTTATCGCCTATGCTGAGTCCAATCAGCAGCCGAGCTTTCTCGTCCTCCTCCTGCTGATTCATGTCCGTCTTAGCCTCACTTTTGCCTTTTGTTTCTGCACCAGCGGCCGGTTTAAGACGTAGTTTCTCTTTAATTACCTGCATAAAGTGTAAAGCACATAAGCCGATAGAGGGTGAAAAGAAATCTATTATCCTATTTTTGTATTTTATGTATTATTAAACATTTTTTGGCATTTTTTTGTGGTTTATAACATGATCTTTATTAAAAATAACCACGAAGTAATAATCTTGCAATTTTCGCACTGGACACTTTCAGGAAAATTTTTCAACAGTTTCCTTATCCTCAGAGGCAGGATTATAATATCAGGTAACACCTTTATACACATCCACCAATCACAATAGGAGCTCCCGCTCCCATCACAATGACCTGTGCACATGCTCATTAGATCCTTTAATACAAAAGATAGTGTAATAGTCTCAGCTATGTACATGTGTTGTTTTCTAAAACAAAAATATAGATTTCACATAAAACTTGGACTTAAACAATGGGTAATTTTCTGATGATAGCTTCCCTCGTAACACATGCACATGGTAGTATTTGCCGTTCTCACCTGTGCTACAAGGGCCTTCCGACTGTCTCTCTTTACTGCCATGGCAAAGTCAAGCCATGTCCAGGTATTGTTGTGATACTCCAGACAGGGTAACACAAGGGTCAAGTCTCCCCAGTCCACACTGTTTTTCTCACCCTGGTGGCAAATAGTTTATATAGATTAAATTTGTGCTTTTCTAAAATAAAAATCATAATTAAATATGTCTTTAAATTGTTAAAACACCACTCAAATGATCATTTTCTTTATAAAGAAGGATCCCACAAATTGCCTATCCTCCCATTTATCAAGACAAATCTAGCCTGTCTGAATATAAGGATAATAGGTTGGAAAGGCAGCTGATTTTTTTGCCAACAAATTAGAAGAGTTTTTATTAAATCTCATCCATGTGCTGCACAGAAAATTTGCACTGGAAATTGACGTCCGCTGTGAATTTGAAATACGCATCAAGTCCATTTACGCTGCATCTTTCACGTGGTCTGCGCTGACAAATCTGTGTCTTTTCAGTTCTGAAATCTATAGAAGATCAGTCCCTTATGGACAAAGCCTGAATCACATCGCTTGAAGAAGCAAGAAGCAGGGAAGAGAGGAGGAAACTTTATCAGAAGAAACATACAATTCTAGAGATACAGTCATTCATGTAAAGAAATCAAGCCTGAAGGATCTCAGTGACATTAACACATTGAAAATAATGGCCACCGTCAGCCAAAGGACTGATGCAATGTACCAGTCCAATTCCAGCAGATACATGAAAATTAGGGAACAAAAGAACCACTGACTTCAGACACCTTGATTTCAGGTAAGAATTCACACCAGACTTTGTTCCTGGGCGTTCACTTACGTACCTTGTAGCTGACACATAGAGGCACCTGTGGGATTTTAATGTAGATGAATGAATTGTTCATGGCAGCTCGCTCTTTCATCTTGTCCAGATCATCCACAGGATGCTACGAAAGGCGAAGAATATACAGAAGTCTGATTTTGTGAGGTCACTATTAAGAGACATGTTTTTTTTTTTAAGGTAAAAATATCCCTCCAACTAACCTCAGGCGCTTTCCGAAATGAACGTCTGACTCCTGTCGTCCGATTTAAGCCCTGTCCACCACCCTTGCCTGGGCCTAGAGACACAGTGTCCTCGGCCACGATGAGCTGCCTTGGCTTTACCACAGGCATGCCTGGAACAGAGACCTTTATGTTAATCCCTCTTCATTTGACAGTTTAGTTACTAAACATAATTAAAGTGCACAATTGATCGCTTTGTAATCTGCTGTCCACTACCAGAAACAATACTCATTCATTAATTGAATTGGAACTTACAGTGTGAAATTGCAGTAACTACAGGGCATAGGATGTAGCTTCAGCCCAAAAAAAAAGACAAGGAATTGCATACAGCAATTAATTAGGCTTTGTATTACCTGTAATGGATAATGCAGGCTTTTGTTTCCCCCAGGTACTGTATACTCTGAACACAGCATACACACTGCACATCCATATTCTCACCTGTGGTGACAAGTTTAGATTTATCCTCCTCATCCCCAACCTCCTCTTCCTCTACGCTGCGTCCAGGGAAGAAGAATCCCATCATCCTATGGAAGAACTGATGCGTCAGCTGAATGGTTAGAGGAACCACATTCACCTGCGAGCAGAAAGATAAAGTATACACAGGAATATATAGGTGTGGGTTGCCAGCTACTGGTACATAGTCTGATTTTATACCATCTGAAAAGATGCATACAAGTACTTAAGTTAATAAAAAAGGACCTGTCATCATGCAAATTAATAAAGGAATTGTTAGCTATAAAAAAATTTATAAAAAAAAAATAATTTTATTTAAAAAAATCTATATAAAGTCGCACAGCCTTAGGGAGCAGTCAGATGACCGTATAATATGGACGGTGATCGCAACGCAATGCTAGGACGGGCTGGCGGGTCTCCTGACCCGAGCACGATAGCATGTATTTCTATGTAGATGTCACGCTCAGGTCAGCAGAGCTGCCTGCCAGTCCTTGCACTGCGATCGTTGTCCGTGTTATACCGCCATCTGACTGCGTCCTTATAGTGATTCCAAAGTCGCTGTTAGTGATCATTACAGGTACTTCTCAACAAGCCCAAATGGTCATCTCAGAACCCCCAGGATGCCCATCAGCAGAGATTGAAAAATTACTGTACAGGTACTGAAAAAAAAAAAAAATTTCCATCATGCAATAAAAAGGAAGAAGAATGACTACTACCTCAAAGTGCTCCTTTATGGAGATGCCTCCCACCGGTGGACGGACTTTGCTGTACAGTCTTAGTGCAAGCTGCCGGCCTGACTGAGCAGGGCTCTGTGGTCTCAGTGCCACCTGTGGAAGAAAGAGACCTCCAGGTAATGATGCGGTGGGCTTTACTGAACAATTCAGTTTACAAGTCACCTTAGATTTACTCACCTTGTAAATGGCATTAGGGAGCAGATTGTTCATGGTAAACCAGCCCAGCTCCAGCAGATGCTCAGCCGTGTCATCAGACTTATTCACCTATGGGAGAAAAGTATTTATTGCTTTCAAGTCATATCCACATTATATAATTATTCTATTTGCAGAAGAATTGAATTTATTTATTTTATTTCCCATTTATTATTATTATTATTATTATACATTTATATAGCGCCATTTATTCCATGGCGCTTTACATATGAAAAGGGAAAAATATAGACAGGTACAATAAACATGTGCTAGACGAGGGACACACAAGTACAGAAGGAGAGAGGACCCTGCCCGCGAGGGATCACAGTCTACAGGGATGGGTGAGGATACACTAGGAGAGGGTAGAGCTGGTCGTGCGATGGTTCAGTACACTGAGGATCATTGCAGGTTGTAGGCTTGTCGGAACAGGTGGGTCTTCAGGTTTTTCTTGAAGGTCTCCGTTGTTGGTGAAAGTCTGATGTTTTGCGGCAGGGAGTTCCAGAGTATGGGGGAAGCCCGGGAGAAGTCTTGTATGCGGTTGTGGGAAGAAGAGATGAGGGGGGAGTCGAAAAGGAGATCTTGAGAGGATCGAAGGTTGCGTGTAGGTAGGTAGCGGGAGACCATGTCAGAGATGTATGGAGGAGAAAGGTTGTGGATTTAAAGGAGATGTTTCCTCAATGCAGCCCCTCCTTTAAATATCCTTTTCCTGGAGAAGTTAGGAGGAGTGTAGCCACACACTGCAGTCATTTAAATAATTGGTTCAACCATAAAATAATGAAAGAAATGTGTTTAAAGGGATTTTCCAGAATTTTAATATTGACAATATCAAAGCCCCTAAACATGTTTTCCCTAACTATACTGAAAGCGCCCCACAATTCTTCAATGTACGTGGGTAGCACGGTGGCTCAGTGGTTAGCACTGTTGCTTGCAGCTCTGGGGTCCTGGGTTCAAATCCCCCCCAAGAACAACATCTGCAAGGAGTTTCTATGGGTTTTCCCGTGTTTGCGTGGGTTTCCTCCCACACTCCAAAGACATACTGATAGGGTATCTAGATTGTGAGCCCTAATGGGGACAGCAACGATAATGTCTGTAAAGTGCTGTGGAATCAATGGCGCTATATAAGTGAGGAAAATAAATATGTATTACACCACATCCAGGAAGAACAGCGTACAACTTGAATTCCCTGATGACGGGGGCCTGAAAATATTTATTTTCACCTTCTATGAGATTAGGGGATACTGGGCCAAGGGGTTCAGTTCCTACATAACAGCATGGGAATGCCCATAACAGATGACCCCAAGACTTGTCTATTAGTTGTTGAACTTGGAAACTACCAAAGGAATTTATAAAGATTATTCCTGACTGAAGTTCTATGTGGTCAGACATCGGATGTCATCAAGAGTACCAAACATCACGCAATGGAAATCTATATACGACATGGCTGCCAGGAAAATTTCCCAATATTTGGGGTACATGGATTGAATAACCTCTGACTTTTTAATCGGTGGGTGGTGAAGAGGGACTGAGCGTTGGAGGAGGGATTTTGGGGCTGCACTTTCTTCTCAGTGGTCTTCGATCACGCCCTTTATCAGCTTATCTCTCTAAATAGAAAGAGACAAGCAGCAAAAACTATTATTTTTTACTTTGTTTATCTAGTAGGATTTTCCATTTTGTGGGCAGAACCCACTAAAATATGTTTAGGAATATTCTACTCAAGTTCTCAGCATCTGTTCTACAATTCCTTATGTTCTTTCCTGGTAATTAGCTGGACATCAAAACTTGTTAGTTTGCTGTATCCATTATGCATAGTTTATCAATATATATGTGAGGGATGGCCCTGCCGAGCGATGCACCTTCCTCATTGTTCATCAGTGAGCGCCATGCAGCGGCTGTGGTGCTGCGGCTGTGGTGCTGTAGTGCTGCGGCTGTGGTGCTGTAGTGCTGCGGCTGTGGTGCTGGGGCTGTGGTGCTGCGGCTGTGGTGCTGTGGCTGTGCTGGTGGTGAATCAGGTCTCTGCAGCTCAATCTCATTCAGGTGAATTGGAGTGAGGTGCAATATCAGGCTCAGCAATTACACAATATGTGGAAACTGTGCCAGGTGCCAAAGTACTCCTCCAACCAGCAGGGTGTCTTGGCTGCTAGATCCCCACCAATCACATAATGATGTCGGAGCCTAAAGACCTGAAAAACCCTTAGTTCAATTTACCCTGTCTGGTGCACATTTTTATTATGCGTTTCAGTTTTTTACAGATATTTCAAATCAACTTGTTGTTCCTACCTTGCTATATAGAAATCTCTGTAATTCTAGTTCTGCAATGCCCAATTGTCCATCCTGCTCCGTGAGTCTCCATCGTGCCTGTGCAAAGTAGAATTCAGTCCGACGGACCACGCTGACGTCTTCTGGCTGCTTGCGCAATTCCATCTTATTTGCCCTTTGGAGCTGGAAGTCTTTAAAGCACCTGAAATGAGACTCAATACATTTTATCTAGACTGCTAACAAACAATGGTTAATTAGTAAGGTCAATGAAGCTGGCCATAGACATTAGATTGCAGTCGGGCAAACTATGCTTCAGCCGATCATTCGTCTGACCGCTATCTCAGCAGTCTCTCCTATACACAGGAGTGCTTGTGCAGCCGTGCGCTCCCGTGTTCTGAGAAAGCTGCCGACAGACATGTTGGCCGGCAACTTATCTCCGAAATCAGACATGCCATACAATTTCCCAACAATCAGTCAACTGGCGACCCGACAGACAAAGTGTTGGCCAAACTTGTTGATATTGGTGGTTTAGACCAATATTAGTCCAATGACGTAAGACAGAGCATGACTGCAATGCTTTTTGTTTTATGTTCTGCATGGTTCAGACACATTAGGCAATGTAATATTAAACAGTTTGGCTTCCGTCTCAATAAGATGGTTGCACATTGTCATGTATGCGGGAGGTTACCTAATGAGGATGTTCAGTTCTTCGCTCTTCTGCTGCAAGTCCATCTTCTCCTGGAAGAGCTGTCCTTGTAGTTTGAGGTGCTGCTCGTTCAAAGATTCATTCTTGCTCTCATCATGAAGCAACTGGAAGACAATGGAAATGTTACAAGTGACAATTTAGAATAGAGATGCATCCACTAGCGATATCACAGGGTATGACATGGGCTGAATTCATAAAGTTGTATACAAATAATGATCAGACCTTCACTACAGAATACATTTGCTTCTCCATTTGTCGAATTTGCAGCACGTGCTGTCGGACGGCTTCCTGGAGATGTAGGATGCTGCTCCGCTGCTCCTCAGGATTACTGGAGATCTCTAACTGGAAACGCACTCGCTGCTTCTTCTCACTGTGTTCCTGGTGATACAAGAAAACATGCGTTCCACCTATGAGGTCTGAGTGCAAGAGCAATAGCGGACTACGCTTTACAACAAAGCGGAAAAAGATAATCTAATGATATGCTATTGACATTACACAGAGCATGGAATCTATTTAGGCTGTGAACATACATCACTGACATAGCCCAAAACTAGATGTGATTAGAGCCTTTAGCCACTTAGAGAAGTTATCCAGGACTATTCATTTATTTTTTAACTATGGGCCTAAAAAACTAACAGGCAGGTAGTTGCTAGCGGAGTCAACAACCTACCTGTCTGTTCATCCCGGTGCTGGCTCAGAGTAGTCACCATCCACTCCTATCAGGTATTCAGCTGCACCACATCAACAAGGCAAATCTTCGCCTTCCAGGCTGCTCTGTTAATGGGACATGACTGCAGATGTCATGCTGATTGAGAGCCAGCTCCCCGCAGTTAGGCAGTGGGGAGTCAGCTATCAATCAGCATCACATCAGCAGTCATGTCCCGTCAACAGAGCAAAGGAGAAGAGAAGCCACTGCCCTGTTGATGTGTCGTCAGAGGAAGCCATCTGTGCCCACTCAGAGATCGGCGTTGGGCACAACAGGCAGGATGTTAGTAACTACTTGACTGTTAGTTTTAAGGCATGTGATAAGAAAAAAATTAGATAGTCCAGGATCACCCCTTTAATGCTTAATAATGAGCACCCAATACCAAACGCATACTCAGAAATATGTTTTAAACCTATGTGCTTCAATGTGCTAGTAAAGCATGTTTTTTTTTTCACCTCAATTTTTTCTGGAGTGCTACCTGATCTCTTTGGAATACATTCAATGTATACAAATATATATACACATACACTGAATGTTTTCCAAAAAGATCAGGTAGCACTTCAGAAAAAAAATACTAATAAAAAAATGTATAATATATATATATACACACACACACACATATACAGGGGTTGGACAAAATATAGGAAACACCTGGAAACATCAACAATTATTATTATTATTATTGTAGATTGTAAGCTCTCACGAGCAGGGTCGTCTTATTTTGCTTTAATTATTGTATTGTTAACGTTGTTACTTATGACTTGTGTTTTGAAACTGTTAAACTGTAAAGCGCTGCGGAATATGTTGGCGCTATATAAATAAAGATTATTATTATTATCAACAAAAGTTAGTTTAAAATGGTGTAGGTCCACCTTTTGTGGCGATTACAGCCTCAATTCTCCGAGGTGTGGATTCATACAATGTGTGAATTGTTTCCAAAGGAATTTTAGGCCATTCTTCAGTTAAAACACCCTCCAGTTCTTTGGGCGACGATGGCGGCGGAGATTGACGTCTAACTTGAATCTCTAAAATCGACCATAAATGCTCAATAATGTTGAGGTCTGGGGATTGTGGGGGCCAGATGAGATGCTCAACTTCATTAGAATGTTCCTCGTGCCATGCTTTAACGATTGTAGCTGTATGAATTGGTGCATTATCATCCTGAAAGATGGCGTTCCCCTCCGGGAACAGTGCTTGAACCATAGGATACATTTGGTCGCCAAAAATAATCGCGGCTGTTAATTCTTCCACGAAGGGATATCACTGGCCCGGTGGATCTCCACGAAATAGCACCCCAGATCATCACAGAACCTCCGCCATGTTTTACGGTTGGTAGAAGGCAGTCTGGATGGAATGCTTCTTTCGGCTGTCTCCTGTCTTCGGCCGGAGGTCGGAAATAGGGTGAACAATGATTCGTATGAGAATATCACGTTTCCACGGCTCGAGGGACCAATTCTGGGGGGTTCTTCACCACTCTAAACGCTTGAAAGCATTTGTCATTGAGAGCAGCGGTTTTCGAATTGCAGCTCTTCCGTGGAATCCAGATTTGTTCAGCTCCCGACGAACAGTTTTCATGGAAACTGGGTTCTGTAGGTGTTTATTGAGCTCAGCAGTGATTTTTGGAGCCGTGGTCTTGCGATCCTCTCTCACAATTCGCTTTAGAGTCCGACGGTCTCTCTCAGTCAACTTCGACTTTCGGCCGGACCTGTGCTTTGCTGCGGACGTTTTTCCTTCTCTTTGAAACGCAGTCATTACTTTAGAGACAGTACCTCCTGACACGCCAAGCAGTCGGGCACTTTCGGTTACACTAGCGCCTGCCATACCAGCACCAACAATTTGGCCTCTTTGAAAATCCGAGAGGTCTGCCATTGGTATCAGGTTCTCATCAATGTTCTTACAATTATGCAAAACAAACAGTTAATTTACATACACATATCACATAACACAAATAATCAACTACAAAACATTACCATATGTCACGGTTTGCATGTTTATAACATGTTCGAAGATTATGATGCCAAAACGTTAGGTGTTTCCATTATTTTGTCCAACCCCTGTATATATATATATATATATATATATATATATATATTCTATATATCGATATCTATATAGATATCTATGTATATATCTGTATCTAGACTGTTGATAAAAAGATAGAGATACGTAGAAACACACATTATATAATATTTATATACACTGAATACATAAACACACATTTTATATAAATATATATACACACACACACATATGTATGTACATACATAGACGCATACATAATATATGTACATACATACTCCATATCAAAATGATCACGCACCTTTCGTTTCGGCTCCACATGTAACAGCAAGTTGTTGACGATATCCAAAATCATGGCATACTGTGCGGGGTTGGTGGAGATCTCCAGATGCTGGTGTTTTAAAGTAAAGGTATCAGCAGCAGCTGCAGAGAAGAGTATTTTATGTCAGTCATAACCTGAATGCCATAAAAGCAAATCTACATAGCGAAACCGTCATACAGTACAGGAAAGTATTGGAATGTTTTCTTAATGGTGGTACTCCAATAAAACTACCGGTACCTTCAGCAATTTAGTGGGGTGTTATATGCTTCAGCCCCAAAACCTGACCCTAAAAGGCTATATCTCCTTACAGGTCAGGAATACCGAGCGCTCCTTTAAAGAACAGATCGGGAATTCAAAATAAGAAAACGGCAGCTTTCTTTCAGACATAATGCTATACCTTTCCAATGGTTGTGTCCAATATTGAGGCTAGTTGAAGACATAAGAAAGCAGACATGTTTTTCATAATTCTGTACAATCCTGTTGAGGATGTACCAGGACTCTGGAGGCAAGTAACTATTTTCCAGATAATGGGATCCCGGTACATTCAGAATAGAACATATAATATAGTGCAGAACTACAGGGCGGTCTTTTTTGTCCACTTGTTTGCTACATCCTAAGTAATGTACATGTGATCCATAGTTTGGGCACTTTGTAAACAGGTTTGTACTTGATTCTTTGTACGCAGGTGACTATTTCCCCTGAGCAAATGCTCAGCAGTAGGCAGCGGTATTCCGAGTGCAGCAGTATATACCTTCTTGTCCTTTTAGCAAGTCTTCTTTTTCTGGATGTAATGGCATTGGGGGAGGTTTAATTTGCAAAGCCAGCTCAGGGTCTATGTCGTGACTGTAGCTGATGTAGTACATGTGGCAGTTACAGCGGGAGATTATTCGCTGCACTTGTTGGCTTTGTTGAGCCTCTGCTGGCTGACTCCAGTCTGTAAGAAGACAGAATATAAAATATAATTTCTTTTTAATGGGAAACAGTCAGTTCATTAGAATTCCCTGCACATGACTGAGTCTAACCTGTGGTGGTGCTGACCATGCCTCCGACCGCCTGGCCACTCTCCATGAGCTCCTGCACAGAGTCCAGGTTCCTGTGACGGTGCTCCTCGATGTTCTTAACCTGAGTTGGCAAAGAAGTAATTTATGGTCTCCAAAAAAAATGCATGGAAGACAAATAGACCATAATATACACTGAATATGGTAAAGCAATGATAAAGAATAGCGAAAGACTGACCTCCAGCCAACATTGCCCATCCTCGCCATCACTTGGACTGCTCTCAGTAGTGGCAAAGTACTGCATACTGTCAAGTTGGCACGTCCATGAAGTCTTCTGCTTCAGGGTGTCTCCATACCAAGAAGGATGATGTTGGCACTGCAAGAGCTGGGCTTTTGCTGCAGACACAATCACGCAACCTTCTGTTTCTGCTCCTCGAAGCACCATCTGTAGAAAAAACAGGGATTTTTGTGTGTACTCACCGTAAAATCCTTTTCTCCAAGCCAATCATTGGGGGACACAGGGTGTTATGCTGCTGCCACTAGGAGAACACTAAGCAAATACACAAAGAAATTAACTCCTCCGCTGTATACACCCTCTGCTGGCTCCATCCTGGACCAGTTCGGTGCCAAAGCAGTAGGAGCTCATAAATAGCAAACAGAAACACAACATGTCAAAAACAAGAAACAACCACAAGCCAACAGGCTAGCAGAGTGGGTGCTGTGTCCCCCAATGATTGGCTTGGAGAAAAGGATTTTACGGTGAGTACACACAAAAATCCCTGTTTCTCCTTCTTCTCATTGGGGGACACAGGACCATGGGACGTCCTAAAGCAGTCCTTGGGTGGGAAATAGCACAGCAGCTGAAACCTGCAGCTGAAACCTCGTGTACCAAACGATTAAATCTGGCCTACAGATGTGATACTGCCTATTGCAGAATCTGCCAAGGGCCGCATCTGAAGAGGCTTGAGAATGAATGTTGTAATGCTTAGCAAACGTGTGAAGGCTGGACCAAGTCACAGCCTTGCACACTTGCTGTGCCGACGCCTGGTGCCGAATGGCCCAGGAAGCCCCCACTGATCGAGTGGAGTGTGACTTGATTCCAGCCAGGATAGGCTGACCTCTGACATGGTAAGCTTCTTGGATCGCAGAGCGGATCCATCTTGCTATTGTAGCTTTAGAAGCAGGTAGGCCCTTTTTGTGACCCTCCGGAAGCACAAAGTGGGAATCCGATTTGCGGAAAGACGCTGTTCTGGAAATTTATTTCCTGAGTGCCCTCGCCAAACCCAAAGTGTGGAGCGCTTTCTCAGTACGATGGACCGGAGCTGGGCAGAACGAGGGTAAAACTAGGTTCTTTTCAGATGAAAAGAAGAGACGACTTTAGGCAAAAAGGACGGAGACATCCTTAACACCACCTTGTCCTGGTGGAAAACCAGAAATGGAGGTTTGCAAGACAAAGCCGCCAATTCCGAGACCCGCCTGATGGATGTTATTGCCACAAGAAAGGCAACTTTCCAGGAAAGAAGAGCGAGTGATGCATCCTGTACGGGTTCGAAGGGGGTCTCTTGTAAGGCACCTAGGACCAAATTAAGGTCCCAAGGCTCCAGTGGCATCTTGTAGGGGAGGACAAGATGCGACACTCCCTGTTTGAAGGTCTTGACCTGCGGTTTGGAAGCTATCCTACGCTGGAACAGGATGGACAGGGCTGAAATTTGGCATTTGAGAGAAGCCAGTACTAGGCCTGAGTCTAATCCTGCTTGGAGAAACTCAAAAATGGAAGGGATAAAAAACACAAGTCAGGAACATCTGCGGGTTTTACACCAAGAGAAAAAGACCTTCCAAACACGATGGTAAATGCGCATGGAAGTAGGTTTCCGAGCGTTGATCACGGTGGACGCCACTTGTTGCGAGAAACCGGCCTGGGCTAGGACCCAGGATTCAATGGCCAGGCCGTTAAACTCGGAACTCTCGAGCTCTGGCGGTAAATGGGCCCCTGAGAGAGAAGATCTGGGCGGTTCGGTAACTGCCAGAGAACGTCGGTGACTAGTTGCACTAGTTCCGCGTACCACGCTCGGCGTGGTCAGTCTGGTGTGATGAGAATCCCCGGGATGCCTTCCGCCTTGATCTTTTGGATGACCCTTGGAATTAGCGGAAGCGGCGGAAAAATGTAAGGGAGGCAAAATTGATGCCACGGAAGCACCAGGGCATCCAACCCAATGGTTAATGGGTATCGGGACCGAGCTACGAAAGCCGGAACTTTGGCGTTTAGCCTGGAGGCCATGAGGTCCACATCCGAAGTTTCCCAACGCTGACAAATCTGCTGAAAAACTTCCGGATGAAAGGACCACTCTCCTAAGGCCAGACCCGGACGGCTGAGAAAATCTGCAGCCCAATTCTCTACACCCGGAATAAGAATTGCAGATATGACTGAATGGTTTGTCTCGGCTCATTGCAGAATGTGTGCTACTTCGAGTATCCCCCTGACGATTGATGTACGCCACCGCCGTGGTGTTGTCTGACTGGATCCGAATGGGACGACCGGCCAAGAGATGATGGAATCGATGAAGGGCCAGCCTGATCGCCCGAATCTCGAGGATATTAATTGGGAGACGTGATTCCTGAAAGGACCAGCGTCCCTGAGCCGTGTGGTGACGGAAGATCACTCCCCATCCAAGAAGACTGGCATCGGTGGTCACCACCAGCCAGTGTACTGGAAGAAAGGACCTTCCCTGACCCAATGAGGACGTTGATGTTCATCACCTGAGAGACCGCCTGATCAGGGGGGACAGGGGAAACCTGCGGTCCAGGGAGACTGGATTTCTGTCCCAAGTTGAGAGCAATGTCTTTTGCAGAGGACGGAGATATAATTGGGCAAACTGTACTGCCTCGATCGACGCTACCACTTTCCCCTGCATGCCGAACCACAGGGAGTGGGGGCGGGCAAGAGAAAGCTTCCGGGCTCCCCGGATCAGCGTCAAGATCTTTTCTGGAGTGAGAATTACCAACCCTCGGGAAGTGTCCATGATCATCCCCAAAAAGGAGATTTGCTGGGATGGGACTGGGGAGGACTTGTCTAGGTTCACTAGCCAACCTAAGCGAGTGAGAGTGTCCACCATGACACTGACTGTTGTGAATACCTTGGAGGCGACTTCTGAGCTGGGGCTCCCTCTGGTGGTTGCTGAGGGTAAAGAACTAATTACTGAATGGCCTTCAGCTGGCTCTGAATGGTATGATATAAGTGACCTGAGTTCCCAGCAGACTTGCCGGTAATCAATTGTTCCTCCTGCTCTTGCTTGGAGCACATCTTGCTTTCCTGCTCTCATTCAGATAAGTGTTTTGCTTTTTTTTTCCTCTGGTCCCCTTTTGGGGTCTTGCGCTGCAATTGTGCTCATTGTGTGTTTGCATTTTTGCTTTGTTCCTTTGTCACTTTTTATTTGCTGTGTTGCTGTGTGTTACACCAGAGATCTGATTTAGGTGGTAGAGATCGTGTGATCTCAGGTTTCTGTTAATCAGAAGTGTTTGTATTTTTGTCAGGGTTTTTTTGGGTTGCAGTCAGAATTCTTTCCTATACTTTTCTATCTAGACAGATTGGGCCCCAGCTTTTGCTCATTCTATTTTCTGTCTGTGTTTTCTTCTTGTCTAACCGCCATTACATGTTCGGGGGCTTCCTATTTCTTTGGGGATTCTGCTCCGGGGCAGATAGCATTCATCTTTCTGACTTTAGGTGTAGCTATCTCTCCGGCTGTGACGAGGCGTCTAGGATCACCGTAGGTATGCTCAACAACTACTTCTAGTGTGGCGGTTAGTTTAGGTTACTGCAATCCAATAGTTTCCAGCCTCTCTGGTGTATTGCTACTTTGGCTATTTTTTGCAGTTTCTCCTCAGCTACCGAAACATAACACTGACACTCTCCGCACAGGCCTGAAGGGACGATCCCTTGATGAGGAGGTAGTCTAGGTAGGGCAGAATCACCACGCCCCTAGAGTGCAAGATTGACATGACGGCTGCCATGACCTTGGTGAACACTCTGGGAGCAGTGGCGAGACCGAAGGTCAAGGCAGTGAACTGAAAGTGCTCGTCTCCGATTGCGAAACGTAGAAATCTTTGATGACCTGCGAAGATTGGAATGTGAAGATATGCGTCTTTGATATCGACCGACGCAAGGTATTCCCCTTTCTCCAGTGAGGAGATAACAGAACGGAGAGATTACATTCTGAAATGACGCACTTTGACAAACTTGTTCAACAGCTTTGGTTCCGTCCTTCTTTGGAACCACGAACAGGTTTGAGTAAAACCCCTTGAACTTTTCCATGTAAGGGACCGGGACGATGACTGCATTGTTGCGGAGAGCGTATATGGCCTGATAAAATGGTGCTGCATGCGCCTCAGTCTTTGGAAGATGCGACTGGAAGAAGCGTGTTGGCGGGGAAGACGCAAATTTGATTTTGTATCCGGAGGACACCAGATCTCTGACCCATTGGATGTGAACGACAGCCAGCCAGACCTGACGAAACAAGAGTAGACGGCCGCTTACCCTGTCTGTGTCCTCCAGATACTGCAATGAGTCAATGAACAGAGAACTTGCGGGAAGAGGTACCCTTGGGTCCAGACCTGGAGGATCTGTTTCTCCAGGAATGAGAGGGCTTGAATGAAGGTTGTGAATCCCTGTCCCTGCGCAGGGGACAGGCCAAGCTAGAGGAAGCGGTTGCAGATGACCAGCTTGTGGTACTGCGAAAAGGCCGGAAGCGAACCTGGTGTTGGTTCCGAAAGGGCTGACTGGGTCTTCGCTGAAGGAGGAATTTGCTTTTTCCTCCAGTAGCATCTGAGATAACTTGGTCAAGTTTATCACCGAACAAACGCCAGCTCTGGTAAGGCAGGGAAGTTAAAGATTTCTTTGAAGCGGAGTCTGCACGCCACTCTCTGAGCCATAGGGCTCTCCTGATGGAGACGGCGTTTGTGGCTGCAAGCGCGGCACAGTTAGCCGCATCTAGAGAGGCATGCACAATGTAATCCGCGGCCCGGGCAATCTGGTAAGCGAGACTGACCGCCTCGGGAGGAAGGTTATTGTCTCGACCGGTCTTAACTAGGGCTTCTGTCCAGGCCACCATAGCTCTGGCCACCCAGGTGGCGGCGAAGGAAGGGAAGAGTGCTGCTCCAACAGCTTCAAAGACTGACCAAGCAAGATTGTCAATCTGTCGATCAGTGGGGTTTTTAATGGACGAGCCGTCAGACAGACAGGAGAGTTTTGGAAGCGAGCCGTGATATGGGTGGATTTACTGCAGGGGACGCAATCCACTCTTTTCTTACAGTAGATGCAAAAGGGTACCGTGCTTCCAGCGGCTTTTGTCCTGTGAATCGCTTGTCTGGGCGACTTCTATGCCTCAGATCAATGTCCGTAAATTCAGGGTGGATAGCAAAAACCCTGTGAGGACATTTGGTCCTTCTGAAAGACACAGTGTGATCCGGACTAGTACCGGGTTCTTCGTCTACTCTCAGAGCCTTATTAACCGCTTCGATGAGAGAATCTAGAGACTCCTGGAACTCTAGCGAGTCCGGGTCTACGGCCACATCTGACTTGTATTCGGAGTCGTGTTCGCTGCAAACACCTGGTGAGGGGGAGCAGTAAGCAGAGCTTGCGGATGCCAAGGCATCAGAGTGCCTGGGGGTCGAGCCACGGGGACGTATTCTACATTGTATGTCCCCTGTCTGAGGAAGACTCTTGTGTGGCTGAAGGGCCTTCGACGGGTAAAGAGATGCCCTGGCTTGAGGAGGAATCACAGAAGGATTCTATAGCTTTAGCCAGGGAAGCCATGGACTGTGCCAAGGACGTGGCCCACTCGGGTGGACTAGGCCCACTAGGGTCGGCATTAGCAGGTGGCTTCTGTGCGCATGAGGGGTCGCAGGCCACACAGATTGCGGTACGGTGTCTCCCTGGTAGTGGGGCATTACATGTGGCACGAGGCATATACTACTGTGTCTTATCAGCCTTCTAAGAAGCCTTTGATTGAGACATATTGCATATGGCGGATGCTTAGAGGCTACTAAAGAGAAGGGGTTAAGTGCTGTGTACTAGCTTACCCAGGTCCTGTGTCCGTGACCCCAGAGAAGGTAGTCAGCGCTGCGGTGTACAAGATGCTGCCTGTATACTTCCTGTGCTACACGCGTGCCAGGAAGTAGAGCCCAAGAACACGTTGGCGCTTCTCGTGAGGAACGAGATGCGCCAGAGAAGTGTGTGGAGCCGGCCGGGTGGGCGGAGCTTGCCTACCATGGCCAGAAGCCGGGACTAAATTTGTGGTGGCGGCGGCAGCAGAGAGAGATGCAGTGGACCGAACATCTCCCTGGGGGCCCGGACATCCACAAAAGGACCATGGGGAGCAGGGACACTGCGCTATTCACAGATGGGCAGATGAAGCAGCGTCGGGTGCGCTGGGCCACAGGTGAAGATCTTTGGCCGCGCCATTCATCCTCAATCCACCATCCCTTTGAAAGGGAAGTGGAGAGGGCTCGTTTGCCTCCTGACACCAGCCACTTTCTGACTGTTGTGGTGCAGTGGGGCCACACGGACGCCTCAAGTGAGCCTCTGCCAGAGTACCTCAGCTATATCTTGGGAAGAGCAGGGTAAGTGTCCGGCTGAAGGCCTGGCTCCGGCAGGGGGTATGTGAGGGCGACACCCCATGTCCCTGTCCGTTGTCGGTGTGGGGAGAGCAGACCCATTAAAGGGATCCGTCGCCCCTAAGGAGAGCCCAGGCACGGCATGGAGGTTACATGAGGGGGTACGGGGAGGCGACACTCTGCGTTCCCGCCTATTGATGATTTTGGGAGATCGGGACATTGAAAGGCCCCGTCGCCCCTTCAATCCATGGGAAAAAAGTAAAAAAATAAAAAATAAAATAAAGTCGGGGTCTGAAACCAGACCCTAGTGCCTCCTACAGACACTAAGCAAGAACTGGTTCAGGATAGAGCCAGCAGAGGGTGTATACTGCGGAGGAGGAGCCAATTTCTTTGTGTATTAGCTTAGTGTCCTCCTAGTGGCAGCAGCATAACAGCCATGGTCCTGTGTCCCCCAATGAGGCGAAGGAGAAAAACAAGATTTACGTACATGGGACCACATAACCAATGATGACTGGAAAAATAAGCAGAACACTGAAATATGGCCCATTACAAGTATTATCATATACCTGGAATTCAATAAAAATTAGTTAAACATAAGTGGATCCAGAGTATTAGATTTGGGTGGAAACTGGAATTGGTCAAGATGGCAGAGATGTCACTTAAAGCTTCTGGACTCAATATAAGACCTGTACCAAGTTCTCCTCACCTACGATTGCCCAGATTTCGTGGGGGTAACCTTTGGGCCCCCTAAGGCACCACGGCCTGGATGTGACAAAGACGGATTTTGGTAAGAACTTACCTGTAAAATCCTTTTCAGCGAAGAAGGAAGGGAGACACAGTCATTACTAGTGGGTAGGCGGAGCCCAGATGAGATAGACACCTCAGATTAAAAAGAGTGTTGACCGGCCCCTCCAGCTCAGGCTCCTCCTACTCAGCTCTCCAGTTGTACATAAGCTTAAGGAAGAGCAATATCACCAGCGGAGCAACATAACCCCTTCTGAAGGAATTCAGAGAAAGAAACACAAAAAAACACAGGTTATGCATGCATATAGGCAAAAAACCACACAGTTCCAGGTACTACTCACTGGACCTGATCACTGCGATGAGCTGGCGATGCTGGAACAGAGCCTTAGCGCGTCGACCTCATCCCAGATAATCGCTATCAGAGAAGGGTCACGCCGCATCTGAAAACAACAACACACTTCTGCCATGGGAGGGATCTGTGTCTCCCTTCCTTCTTCGCTGAAAAGGATTTTACAGGTAAGTTCTTACCAAAATCCGTCTTTCAGCTTCAGATGAAGGAAGGGAGACACAGTCATTACGAGTGGGACGTCCCAAAGCAGTCCAAAAACTAGGGTGGGGAAAAAACCAAAATAGGCAGAATCCCAACAACCTAGATAAATGTGCAATAGGCGCCAAATACAAGTTAACTAGAACTTTAAGCTACGGCCGCCTGCAGGACCCTACGTCCTAAGGCCGCAGCAGCGGAAGTACTGACGTCCACCTTATAAAAATGTATAAACGTGTGGACAGAACGCCAGGTCGCCGCTCGGCAGAGCTGAGCTGCCGAGGCCCCTTGATGAAAGGCCCACGAGGAAGCCACAGCCCTCGTGGAGTGAGCTCGAATCTAAATCGGGCAAGGTTCGCTTTTAAGTCGGTAAGCCTCTAAAAAGGCCGACCGAATCCAACGAGCTATAGAGTCCTTGGAAGCTCGTTGACCATGCTGACGACCTGCTGGAATCACCGGGAGTTCCGACTTCCGGAAATTTTGAGTAATAAACAAACGGAACTTCAAAGCCCGCACCAAATCCAATTTGTGCAAGGCCCGTTCCTTCATATTCCTCGGCTCCGGACAGAGCGAGGGCACCTTAGGTAGGAAGTCGCCCCGTGTGCAAAGTACTACACGATCCGGGTGAAACTCCAGGAAAGGAGGCAAACAAGAAAGAGCCGCCAACTCAGAAAAACCTTTCTCAAAAAGGTAACCGCCACTAGAAAGGCAACCTTCCAAAATAACAAAGGAAAGCTAGCAGAGACCATAGACTCAAAAGGCCCATGTTGAAGAGCTTCCAATACAAGATTGAGCCGCCAAGGCGACACAGGTGTTCCGCAGCGGAAACTGATGGGTTACTCCGCGAATAAAAGGAACGTACGTCCCTACACGAGGCGATAGCCTTCCGAAAAGCAAAAACAGGGCAGAACCTGACCCTTCAGGGTGCTAACTGCCAAAACCTTGTCCAGCCCGTACTGCAAAAGGCCAACAAATTGGGAATGGAAAGAATCCTCGGGTTCCTTGAAGAACCTGAACACCACAAAAAGAAGGCTTCCCAAGATTTTGTGATAAATCCTAGTAGTAGTTGGACCTCTGGCAGCCCACAAAGTGGCAATGACTCTGGCTGAAAAACCTTGACGGTTAATATTTTGGTCTCAAGAGCCACGCCGTCAAACGCAGAGACCTCAGGTCCGGATGACGAACGGGCCCTTGGGTAACAGGTCCGGACGAAGAGAAAAAGGAAAAGGAGGCGCTGTCAGAAGCGACACCAGTGTCGAGAACCACGTCCTCCTTGGCCAATCTGGGGCTATCAACATAGCCGGGATTCTCTCCAGTCTGGTCCGACACAACCCAAGAGGAAGTAAGGGTATCAGCGGGAACACCTTTTATAGATTAGCTCTAATTGGTCCAAAAGAGCCACCAGAGCGTCCACCGCCACAGCCTTCGGGTCCTTGTACCTGGACATGAAAGTCGGTAACTTGGCATCGAACCTGGATGCCATCAAATCCACTTGGGGAGTTCCCCAACGGGAGCACAGCAGTGCAAAAAAATCTCCGGATGAAGACTCCATTCTCCGGGATCCATCTTCTCGCGACTGAGAAAGTCTGCCGCGATTCTGAACTCCTGAAATGTGGATCGTAGAGCAGGCTGGCAACTGTGGTCTCGGCCCATACCGGAATCCGAGAAACCTCCACCATGAGCCTGGAACTCCTTGTCCCGCCTAGATGGTCGATATACACGACCGCCGTCGCATCGTCTGTCTGCACTCGGACTGGCAGACCGCTTAAAGGGACCGTCCAGTGTTGGGGACAAAGGAAAAATGCCCTCAATTCCAGGATGTTGATCGGCAGGAGACTCCTCCGACGACAATACTCCCTGATCCAGAGATCGTCCAGACACCTCCCCAGCCCATCAGGCTGGCATCGGTGGTTATGACCGACCACCTCGGAGGGGATTAAGACTTCCCCAGGGATAAAGCTTCCGGACGTAACCCCCATCCTAGGGACTCTCGCACCCTGTGGGAGATGATGAGACTGCAATCCAGCGAAGACTGCGATCGATCCCAACGGCTCAGAATGAGCCTTAGGAGGGCCCTGGAATGAAACTGCGCAAACGGAAGTGGCTCCATGGACCACCATCAAACCCAGAAGGCGCATACACCCTCGAAGAGACATCGCTGTCGAAGCCTTCATAACCAGTACATGTCGAAAGAGACATGCTTGCTTGTCTGGAGGTAGAGACACCACTGCTCGTACCGTGTCGAAATGCTTCCCCAAAAAAAAAGGATTGACTGCGACGATTCCAGAGACGACTTCTCCCAACTGACCAGCCACCCGAAGTCCTCCAGGAGCTGAAGGGATAGATTGCAAGCAGCCACTGCCTCCTCCTTTGAGGATGCCACAATCACAAGGTCGTCCAGGTAGGGAAGAATCGAAGCCCCCTGTCTTCGAAGAAAATGCCATGAGAGGCGCCAGAAATTTTTGTAAAAACTCTGGGCGCTGAGACCAACCCGAATGGCAGAGCCACAAACTGGTAATGGTCCTGACTTATGGCAAAACGAAGGAAGCGTTGGTGGGCTCTTTCGATTGGGAAGTGCAAATAAGCGTCGCGAATGTCGATTGACACCAAAAAGGCGTTCTGCGACAGGGCCGCCAAAACGGAGCGAAGCGACTCCATGCGGAATTTTCTGGCGTGGACATGCCGATTCAATCTTTTGAGATCCAAAATGGTCCGAAATTTGTCCTCTTTTTTGGGGACCACAAAGAGGTTAGAATAAAAAACCTTCTTCCCCTGCCCTCCGGCGGAACCGGCACCACCACACCTTTCTGCAGAAGGGAATCTACCTCCCGCAGCAGAGCGGCAAAAAGCTCGGGCTCTGACGGAACGCGAGATTGACAAAGAAACTTGTCTGGGGGTCGAGAAAGAGACTCTATGAAGTAGCCTGCCAACACAACCCGTGTCACCTAGGCGTCCGACATGCGGAAAGTCCAAGTCGGTTTGAATGGAGTAGACGACCCCCCACTCGAGAGCACTCGAGTGAGACCCAGGCGTCGGTCCGCCTTAGCGGGCTTTTTGTCAGCTTCCCGCTTGTCTTAATGGCAGTTCTATTTCCAGGGTATGCGGAATTTCTGAGAATTCCCTTTTTTTTTTTTCTTTAAAAAAAGAGAGGGACGACCCGAACCCCAGAGGGCTGACTGAATCATCCCCTGGACTGAAAAGACCGCCGTCAACTACCGGCACTAGTCCTGCCAGACGCAGAAGTCACAGCTCTGCGCTGCGGTAAAGCTGTTTCTTTTGCCTTTACCTTGGCAATCAGCTCCGTGAGGTCAGGTTCAAATAGCTGACCACCTAGCAAACTAGCAAACCCCGTTTGGAAGCTGCGTTCCCAGTCCACTGTCCAAGCCACAGTGCTCTTCTGACTGTGACTGCCGAGGACTGCGCCCTGGATAGCAGTGACGCAGTATCCCCCAACAACTGGAAAAGCCCATCTAACTCGATAGAGGAGATCCACTTTGACACGCCGTCCGTAGACGGTCCAACCGGCTCAGGGAAACTTTACAAGTACACCTGGATCCTTAATACTGAATCCATGATCCGCGGCCTCGGAGATGGATTTTTCTGCCCTCTACGTTTTTCTGTCCAGCGGGTCCTGCAGACTCGCCTTCCCCTTAATAGGAGGATTTTGCTAAGCTGGGATGAAGGGACATCCACTTCAGGAGAAGGATCCAATTATCATCAACTCCGTAGAACACGGATACGGTGTCCCAATTTTCTGGACACAGGCGCTACTTCTCCCCTGCCCCATTAAGCTCATCCAGTGATGGAGCTTGATCGTGACTGAAAACATCCGGGCCGACTTGCTAGGACGTCCAGATACCTCCTCCGGTAACTGTAATGCCTCTTTACGGCTTAAAAGTTAGGGAGTATCCCTACCGATCCTCCTTATCCGAATCGGACATTTTCGTTACGCGGGAAGGAAGGCACCGGCTTGAGCCGTTTTCCTGACATGAGAGAATCTAGCTGACACTCAATTATAGAAAATCAGACAGCCATCAATAGAAACTAGCGAGGGCCTCCATTCCGACACCACTGGAACCTCCGACCGCTGCGCTTGACGCCGTCGAGGTCTGCGCGACAGATAATCGAGACTGATCCTGTAGCGGATCTGGGAGACGGTTGCACAGTATATGGCAGGTTAAACCTGTCAGTAACTAGAAAGTGTGTTTCTTAAAGAAAAAACGAACGCTGAAGGGTTAAAGCTCTTGAAGAGAGAGCTACCCCAGCTGTCCCCCATTAAGAGTTAACCGCCTAAGAAGGGGTTAAAGTCGCAGACTCCCCACAACCTTAATAATGAAAAGGGTGTGCGAGCCCCAAGTGCTTCTTATAAGGCAGCAGCTGCAGGACAGCTATGCCACACTAAATTCAACAAGATCGCTCTTTTGTAAATCGCAATGACCGTCAAAGTCATTAAGGGGATCGCTAACCGCTTATGCGTTCTACTAGCGACCTTAACAAATGATCACACAAACGATCGCATAATATGCGCCGTTATCGGGATCGTTAGCGGGAAAAAATAGTGGCAATAATAATATCGTAGGCTCCCCACAACCTTTTTATGAAAATGGTGTGCGAGCCCCCTGTGATAACAGCTGCAGGCAGCGCAGTCTGCCACCCATTTGTGCCTCAGAAAGGCGCCCGCGCTGTGGGAGTGAGGGGGTTAAACTTCTGCCCTGCGGGTAGAAGTGACTCACCCAAGCTGGTCGCGGTGCAGCGTTGCCGGGAGGGGAGGAGAGCGATGTTCTGGACACAGGCGCTCCGAGGGAGCTTTCAGCCTGCTCAGTAATGGCCGCCGCGCTGTGCCTCCGTGTGCTCCATGTAGAGAAGCCGAAAATGGAGACTGCAGTAAAGCGCGAGCTCAGTGCGGCGCAAAATTCAAATAAAAAAGCGCGCACTCCTCTCTCCCCCGCTCCTATGTTCTGCAGGCATCCACCTGCGAACAAAAAAACACCAGTCACCGCATGTATATTGTCACAGCGGCTGCCGCAGCAGTCGCTAAATCACTCACACACATCATAAAAATGTGGAGTACTCACCACCCGAAAGCGCCACAGGGACCCCCAGGGGTTTCTGGCGCTATGCCCATGCTTTCCCCCCAGGGCGGGGAACGCAGTGACCCCTACAGCGCGGTTTGCGTCCCCGCCAGGGAAGCCATCCTCATCCCCCCGGGCCGGCAGGGTTCTGCAGGGACCACCATATAGGGTAATACAGATCCGCCAAGGGAGAGGTTGGGGTCCAGCAGCGCTGAGACCCCTGAGACCTGTAGACCACTCTGGTGATCCAAGTCTCTTGTCCGTATAAAAAAGAATAAAGTCTTCTGAGGAGCTGCTTCCAGCAGCGACTATCTCTCTGAGACCTCAAATTGTAAACTGAAGAGCTGAGTAGGAAGAGCCCGAGCTGGAGGGGCCGGTCAACACTCTTTTTAATCTGAGGTGTCTATCTCATCTGGGCTCCGCCTACCCACTAGTAATGACTGTGTCTCCCTTCCTTCATCTGAAGCTGAAATACCAATTCATACATGAAGATCTTTTCTTTGCAGTATGACAGACATCTATCTCATGTGTATGGCCAGCTTTATCTTCTGTAGCTAAAGGGATGTCATTTAGGAAATGTGAAGACCCAATGTGCTTAGGTTTGTGCATTTACAATGAATCATGAAAAATACCTGCTTGTTTCTTTGATACCTCTTTTTTTACTCTTTGACAATCTCTGTCTTACTACATGGCTACAGCCATTTCATAGTATTTTTTTCAGTTTCCTAATTAAAGGGGTTGTCCAGGATTAAATATAACATGGCAGCTTTCTACCATAAAGAGTCTCCCATCTGCCCAAAAGTTGTGTGCAGTTCTAAACCATAAAAATAACAGATGCTCCCCTCCCGCACCGGTGCATGACAGCTAATCAGCGGTCGCTGACACTTCCTTCAAACAAACTGAAAAAAGTGTGAAATCTGCAGCCCGATCACGGCTGCTGATTGGCTGCAGTGCTCAAGCGAAAATCTCATGTGAGCTGGAACTCGTGCGGGAGGCGAGTATCGGTTATTCTTAGGCTTTACTGTCTGAGAAATGGACACCACCTTTCATAAAGCTGAGCTATAATACCAGATACAAGCTGTGGATGAACGTGGCACTGTTTTGGTAAGAGAGCAGCCATGTTTTTTGTAATCCTGTAAAGGAACTTGAACTGTTTCAAACTCACTTATCACCCCATCCTGCAAACGCTCCTCATGTACAATTTTCTCAACAAGCGATCCGAAGATCCCGTGATTCCGCCAGCAATCCCTACCTGGCAGTTCACCAGCTCTATGAGCCAGTTGTGGTTGTAGATATCTTGGTCTTGGCAGGCGGCTTTTCCGCACAACTGCTCGCTCACCCCAGACTCCTCTTCTGTGAACACCACAAACTTATCAGTCTCTTCAATCAGCTTCTGAAGCATGTCTGCTCCTAGAGAACCATGAGGAAAAAAGCAATCAGAGGGTAGCGCAAGAAAGAAGATGTCACCAACCGTCCCGTTACATTAAAGCAGAAGCAACCAGTCAACGTTTCGCACCTCCTGATGGCGATCGCTCAGTCCGTCCAGTAACCACAGGTGGGGCCACTATTTTAGGTGGAGGAAAGCTGCGCACGGAGCCACGTTTTATCTTCTTAGCCTGCAGCTGAGTGTCAATTTTCAGTCCTTTTAAGGCCTCGGTGGAAAGATTGCGCTTCAATATGGCGGCTTTCTTGTAACCGTCATACAGTGCAAACGCGATGTCTCTGTTTAAAGTTGTCCATGATGCACGAAGATCGACCAGATGCAGACGGTGGGTGTAGGTCGGGTTCTCCTCACCGGTGGCAGACAATTCCTTGGCAGAGAGTAAAAAAAAAAAAATCTCAGATAACCAGTCATGAAATAAAAATGCAATTGGACAATTTTTTATTTTGTAATCAAAGACGTTTTATTTAATTGACTATCAAATGAACATCCAACACTGGAAAGCAGAGAGCCCATATGTCACAGATGGACAAGATACAAAAATACAAACCTGCCATTGTATCACTTTTAACAACATTTTAACTAAAGTTTTGGGAGCAATAGGACAATTTTTTTTTACTTTCCTTGCACTTGTAACATTAAAAAAAGCACAATATATACAGAATATCCAAAAACAGCACTGTACTCTGCTGTTCAACGTTTCCCAACCTGTTCCCAAGTGAGACGATAAATCCCCAATTCAAAACCTCGTGCGATTATCTCAGGACTGGATTAGTAAATGATGATCCGGTTCATAATACAATCTCATGGCGGAGGATGTGGCAGGGACAGAGAGGGAATCACAGTTGAGATTGCCATAAGTATGTTTATGGTTAAAGGGTTATTCCACAAGGTAGGAGATAAATTGAGGATTGCTGGGGGTCCGAAATCATGGACCTCAGAAATGCCGAGATCGCTGGCCCGTGAGAGTGTGGCTGGAGACTTCGGAAACAGACAATCCCTGCATATGTTGAGGCTGTCGAACAGCCACGAGACATGCTGCTGCGGGGACTAGAACATATTTTTCGAGCACGCCGAAGACACTCTGTTAGCATCCGAGCATGCTCAGATAACACCTCATCCGAGCACATACAGATACGCTTTTCCAATATGTCTTCTGTACTTACCTGCCTTTCATAACTCAGTGAGGACAGGCTGAGCAGATGGGTTTTCTGCACAAGATTGTCAATCTGGTGGTCGGCATTTTCATCACACGCAGAGGCCATTAGATGCACAGTTACCAGGTTTAATTTGCTGGTCATCTGTGGCACGCTCCATTCTGAGATTAGGCGACGCATTACTGTGCCAGCTGTTAGACAGCAGATAAATAAAAGCCGGGTTAGAAAGACACTACTGAATGCTACATTTTACTCTTTTACATGAGAACATCGTGCGATTTCTGTTTTACTTTTTAAAATACTTAGCCCATTAAAATGCCAAGCTAACTTTTTTTTTGTTTTTTTCCATTGATTGTTTTAAGTTGGCATGTTAAATTATTTAAAAAAAATGTGATTGTGCTTTTATATTATTTTTCATGTCACTATCTACACTGAAAAAAAAAACAAAAAACTTGCAGTTTTCCAGTAGACCAAAATTGACCCCCATATCCTATGTAGCACATGGACATTAAGGGGCAATGGAACAACTCGGATCCTATTTATATTGAAGCCTTCTCAGCTTCTAATCTGGACATGCTCTGATCTGGATTAAGGTCTTGTGACGGTAGAGGAGGCAGATGAGCTCACACATCACCAATTGTGGATGGTGGATTTCGTGTTAACACTGTAGATAGATGTGTAATTTTTATGGAAATTTTGTTTGTGATGATAATGAGGCTGCTGAAAAGTTTTCTGTTCAAAACAGGCAATAAGGAAACTAAGATTAGCCTAGTGGCCAGTGTTAAGAATTGAAACCTTAAATATTTTGATAATTAAAATACATTCAACTTAAAACCGGATTTAAATATGTCATGTAATTTTTTTTTTTACTATGGATCTAAGAAATAACAGGCAGGTAAGCTGCTAACTACCTGCCTGTTCTGCCCGGTCACAAACTGTGCTGGCACAGAGCAGTCACAGACCGCTCCTGCCAGCGATATAATTGCTTCTGCTGACGTCACGTCCACAGAGCAGCAACTTCTCTTCTGCGCTACTCTGTTGAGGGGTGTGACTGCCGATGTCATGCTGATTGACAGCTGGATTCCTGCTGCAAAGACGCTGAGAGCAAGCTGTCAATCAGCATGGCATTGGCAGTCGCACCCCGTTGCCAGAGCAGCCCGGGAGAGGAAGAGCGGTGCTGTTAACGTGGAGCAGCTGAAACACCGACAGTGACTGATCTGAGCCAGGTAGAACAGGCAGGTGTTAATCCTTAAAGGGATAATGATTTATAGTTATGAGAGATGTAAGACGTTCAGGATCCTGTGACTTACCTTGAGGGATCAGCCTTTGCACTCCGCGGGTAAAGATTTCTCCTTGACTGCACTCAACCTGAATTCCTCGCTGTTGTGCAAACGATGCCCAGTAGTGGATCTGCAGAGAGCACAGGTGGTCACTCACGTACATTACGCAGTTCTTACATTATTCTTTTTTTTACATTTGTAGATGAGCCGCCATTGGGTCCAGACTACTCACCTGTAGCTGTGGAAATAAGGCCGTGTATGAAAGCTCCTTATAGTGCTGTCCCAGCTTCTTCTTCCCTGGCTTTAAGTTATTAAATAGCTTCCCACGGCAGATCGGGCGACTGACACTGCTCCATGTCGCCCAGAAATTCTGCATCCATCGTAAGGTACTGCTATAAACCAAAATGCGAGGCTGGCAGACTTCTGTAAGAAAATACGGATTTTTGTGTTACTCACCGTAAAATCCTTTTCTCCGAGACGCTCATTGGGGGACACAGGACTGTGGGTGTATGCTACTGCCACTAGGAGGCTGACACTAAGTAAACATAAAAAAAGGTTAGCTCCTCCTCCGCCGTATACACCTCAGCACTGGCCGCAGGCAAACCCAGTTTAGTGCAAAAAGCAGTAGGAGGCTAAAATAAATCAGAGTTAACACAGATACAGTATATCCAGAAGAAAAAACTGCTGATACAGATTAATCAGAGAATAAAGTTAACTCAAAACAAAGCCATCCGGCTCTTAGGGAGGGAACTGTGTCCCCCAATGAGCGTCTCGGAGAAAAGGATTTTACGGTGAGTAACACAAAAATCCGTATTTCTCCTTCGTCTCATTGGGGGACACAGGACTGTGGGACATCCCAAAGCAGTCCCTTGGGTGGGAAACCGACTCCACAGTGTAATTTATAATCAAGCATTGCTTATAGGTGCGCAAACCGCGCCCTGAAGAATCCTTCTACCCAGACTGGCATCCGCAGAAGCCTGGGTATGGACATTATAATGCTTGGAAAAGGTATGCAGACTGGACCAGGTTGCTGCCTTACAAACCTGTTCCACCGAAGCCTGATGCCGAAGGGCCCAGGAGGCACCCACCGATCTGGTGGAGTGAGCCTTGATCCCTGCGGGAACCACCGCGCCTCTGATGCGGTAAGCCTCCTGAATGGCTAACCGAATCCACCTAGCCAAGGTTGATCTAGAGGCAGCGAGTCCCTTCCTGCGACCTTCAGGGAGGACAAACAGCGTGTCCGTCTGTCGAAAGGACGCCGTCCGAGATACATATCTCCTGAGTGCTCTCACCAGATCCAGCGTATGGAGAGCTTTCTCCACTCGGTGCGTCGGAGCTGGGCAAAATGAGGGCAAAACAATGTCCTCATTAATATGAAATGAGGACACGACTTTAGGCAAAAAAGGTGGTGTTGGTCTGAGCACTACCTTATCCTGATGGAAAAGCAAGTACGGAGCTCGACAAGACAGTGCAGCCAGCTCCGAAACCCGCCTTATGGATGTTATGGCTACCAAAAACACCACTTTCCAGGAAAGAAATGACAGAGAAACCTCCTGCAAAGGTTCAAAAGGAGCCTCTTGCAAGACTCCCAGGACTAGATTGAGGTCCCAAACCTCTAAGGGAGCCTTGTAGGGAGGAACTATATGGACAACCCCCTGAATAAAGGTCCTAACCTGAAAATTAGACGCGATCTTTCGCTGAAAAAGAACCGACAAGGCTGATATCTGTCGTCTAAGCGTACTTGGCGCTAGACCTGAATCTAGGCCTGCCTGGAGAAATGACAGAATGTTTGGAATTGAAAAAAGAAGCGGGGAACAACCATGTTCCCTGCACCAATCAAAAAAGACCTTCCAAGTACCGTGGTAGATGCGAGCCGAAACGGGCTTTCGGGCGCTAGCCATTGTCGCGGCGACTTTTTTAGAGAATCCAGCCCTGGTCAGGATCCAAGATTCAACGGCCAGGCCGTCAAACACAGGACCGCTGAGTTCTGGTGGTAAACTGGGCCCTGGGAAAGAAGATCCACGCGTTCTGGCAGACGCCAGGGAGCGTCGCTGAGCAACTGTACCAGCTCTGCGTACCATGAGCGACGCGGCCAATCCGGAGCGATTAATATCGCTGGAACCCCCTCTATCCTGATCTTTCTGATCACCCTTGGGAGAAGAGCTATTGGTGGAAACAAGTATGGAAGATGAAACTGATTCCATGGTAGGACCAGAGCGTCTACTGCAAATGCCTGCGGATCCCGGTACCGGGCTGAAAAATCTCGGGATGCAGTGACCATTCCCCTGACGCTATGCCGTGGCGGCTGAGAAAATCCGCTGCCCAGTTTTCCTCGCCCGAAATGTGGACCGCTGAAATCACAGAGTGATTTACCTCTGCCCAGGTCAGAATCTGTTTTACCTCGTGCATGGCCGCCCTGCTGCGGGTACCTCCCTGATGGTTTATGTATGCCACTGCCGTGGCATTGTCCGATTGTATTCTGACTGAGTGGCCCGCCAGATGCTGATGAAACTGCCTCAGAGCCAGCCGAATAGCTCGGATCTCTAAAATATTGATCGGGAGGGTCGATTCCTGCTAAGACCAAGTTCCCTGGGCTGTGTGGTGACGAAACACTGCTCCCCATCCGAGCAGGCTGGCGTCCGTTGTGACAACCAACCAGAAATTTGGAGGAAACAAACGACCCTGTTGAAGAGTGGTGCTCCTCGTCCACCACATAAGAGTCTGCCTGACCTGCAGGGACAGACGGCACCGAAGATTGAGGGAGTAAGGGCTCCCGTCCCATACTGCCAAGAGTGCATGTTGAAGGGGGCGAAGATGAAATTGGGCAAATGGAATAGCCTCGATTGCTGCCACCATCCTCCCTAGGACCCTCATGCAAAAACGGATGGTGTGAGAAATTGGTCGGCGAAGGATCTGTACCTCTTGACGGAGAACTAAGGCCTTGTCCTGAGGAAGAATTATCAACCCCTGAGCGGTGTCGAAATCCATCCCTAAAAAGGTGATCTTCCGAGATGCACGGGAGATGACTTCTTCATATTCACCAGCCACCCCAGGCGAGCAAGGGTGTCTAACGTAATGCTGACACTTTCCTCGCAGGTCTGAAAAGACGGACCCTTGATGAGGAGATCGTCTAAGTAAGGCAGGATGACTATCCCCCTGGAGTGCAGAATGGACACAACAGCAGCCATGACCTTTGTGAACACCCTGGGGGCTGTGGCTAGCCCGAATGGCAAGGCTGCGAACTGAAGATGAAGTTTGCCGATGGCAAACCGAAGAAACCTTTGATGAGGAGGAAATATGGGGATGTGAAGATAGGCATCCTGGATGTCTATTGATGCTAGAAATTCCCCTTTTTCCATGGCTGCAATGACCGAACGGAGAGACTCCATTCGGAAATGCCGAGTTTTGACAAACCGGTTCAGTCGCTTTAGATCCAGAATGGGCCTTACGGTACCGTCCTTCTTGGGTACAATGAACAGGTTGGAATAAAATCCCTGACCTCTTTCGACCTCCGGTACAGGTACGACAACCCCGCTGTGCCGAAGAGACTCGACCGCCTTGAATAAGGCACGAACCCGAGACTCCTCCTTGGGAAGGCGCGAGGGAAAAAAGCGATTTGAGGGAAGGCTGGTAAATTCTATTTTGTACCCCGAGGAGACTAACTCCCTGACCCACTCGTCGTGAGTCACTGATAGCCAAGTGGGGCGAAACCAGAGTAAGCGGCCGCCTACCCTGGATAAATTGACCGGATTCTGCCTCCAGTCATTTGTCCGAATATCTTTGGGGTTTGGACCCTCTAGATCTTGGCTGATAAGATCGCCCTCTTCCCAGAGGGTTGGTCCTGTAGGTGACCTGGCGATCTCTGGCCTGATTAGGCCGACCTGAGCCGCTGGAGGTGGCTGGCACGGCCCAGCCTGGGTTACGAAAGGCCCTAAAACGAGGCTGAGGTTGTCGACGAAAAGGTTGTCTAATCCTTTGCTGAGGAAGGAAACTGCTCTTCCCTCCCGTTGCATCAGATATGAGCTGATCCAGTCTCTCGCCAAATAACCGACCACTCTGATATGGTAAAGATGTAAGCGACTTCTTTGAGGTTGAATCCGCTCGCCAGGTTCTTAGCCACAAGGATCTTCTAATGGCAATTGCATTAGCAGCGGCTAATGCTGCGCAATTTGCCGCATCCATGGACGCATTAATTAAGAAGTCTCCAGCAAGAGCTATTTGATTAGAAATCTGGGTTACCTCAGATGGCACCTCTATGCCGTGAAGAGCTCTATTTAGAGACTCCGACCAGGATATCATGGCCTTGGCAACCCAAGTCGCTGCAAAAGAAGGAGAGAGAGCAGAACCTGATGCCTCAAATACCGAACGGGCCAAATTCTCAATTAGACGATCCGTTGGCTCCTTAATAGAGGAACCGCTGGGAATGGAGAGGAGCGTTTTAGATGCCAAACGCGAAACAGGAGGATCAACCGAAGGAGATTCTGTCCACTTCTTAAGGAGCTCAGGAGCAAAAGGATATCTAGTATTGAGAGCCTTTTGTCCAGCAAAGCGCTTGTCCGGTTTCTCCCGGTGGCGCTGCACTAATTCCTCAAACTCAGGATGAGCACCAAAAACCTTATGGGCTTGCCTGGCTCGTTTAAAGGACACCTTGTGACCAGAGGTCAAGGTGGACTCATCGTCTATCCCCAGGGTTTGATTGATAGCTTCGATCAAACTGTCAATTGTCTCCTGACTATACGGTGCCTCTAGATTAAGTGATTCTTCCAAATCGGAATCCGAATATTGATCACTTGCCAAAGGAGAGGGAGAGCGGGAGACGGAACTAAAAGATGCCGAGGCTCCGGACGGCATGGGCGACACAGTGTGGGTTCGTTTCCCCTGTGTCTGCCTGGTGAGAGCGCGGCCCCTGCAGGCCGGAGGTTCATGAGACGTAGCCAAGACGGGTGAACCACTGTCCCTGCTCCTATCGGGAGCTTGAAGGGACTCGACCGCTCTGGTTAATGACGCCACAGATTGAGTCAGGGATAGGGCCCACTCAGGGGGACTTGACGCACTAGGCTCGGCTATAGGAGAGGGTTCCTGAGCCCGTTCAGAGTCACAGGCTTCGCAGACCCGAGAAGTCTGGGCGTGCGGAAAAGGGGACTTACAAGCAATGCATGCGGTATAAAGTATCGTATGAGTCTTAGTTCTTTTGGACATTCTGAATCCGTCACAGAGTACACAATAAACTGGATGTGTCGGTCAGCGGAAGGGGCGCAAAAGTGCGCAACAATCAGGCTGGAGGTAGTAGCACTTACCCCAGTCCAGTATCCCCTGCGTCTTTTCGTGTTCCGAATCGGAGTCCGAATATAACCGCAGAAAAAAAGGACATCCGAGCTCCAATCTTTCAAAAAAGAGCGCTCCTCTGTCAGAGAGGAAGTGCTCATGTAGCCGAGCCTCAGGAGGGAGGGTCAAGAGGCGCGGCCTAGAAGTCAGGGCTTCCGTCCCACCAACTTCCGGCCGCGGCCTAATCCCCGGCAAAAGCCGGGGACTAAATTTGAAGCCGCGGCCTAGCGCCCGCCGAAGCCGCGGTCTAAATTTCCGGCGGAGGCCGCCCCAAAGTCGGAGGGCGGGTCCGCCGGAAGGAGACGCCGCCGGGGGCGGAGCCTACTCCCGCGACCCCTCTAGCTGACGCCGGCATTACATTCCGGCCAGCGGCCTAGTCCCCGGGAAAAGCCGGGGACCAGATTTGAAGCCGCGGCCTAGCGCTATCCGAAGCCGCGGCCTAAATTTCCGGCGGCGGCCACCCCAAAGTCGGAGGGCGGCCCCGCCGGAAGGAGACGCCGCCGGGAGCGGAGCCCCACTCTCACGACCGCGGCCCCCCCTCCGGCCGACGCCGGACCATATTCCAGCCCGCGGCCTAGTCCCAGGGTAAAGCCGGGGACTAAATTTTTTACCCGAAGCGCTGCTGTATCCTTAGGCGGCGGCTGTCCTGGACTTTGAAGGTGAGATTCTGTAGATCTTCCACTTCTTATGTCTTCACATGCAGCGCATTAGAGGGGGACTCTCAGTAAAAAGGGGAAGGACGGTGCAGGAACCCTAACTCCATCACCCCTTCAGGGGATGAGGAGAGGGACCGTCCGCCACCTTGCAGCACCGCAGTCTAGCATTGGTGGTGCAGTGGGGGCCGCACGGACTAACTCCTGCCTCTGTACAGCCTAGGGCTTCAATACCTTAGGGTGGTCAGGGCTGAGTCCGGCATTTATGTCCCACGTTGCGGGAGAGGATACGTTGGAGGCTTTACTCCACGTGCTCGCCCGTTGATGGTTTGGGGAGATCGGACCCTTTCAATAGGATCCGTCGCCCCTATCTCATCTTCGTGGGAAAAAAAAAAAAAAAAAAAATGGTCTGGAAAGGAACCAGACGTGTGCCTCCATCAGACACTAAGCAATAACTGGGTTTGCCTGCGGCCAGTGCTGAGGTGTATACGGCGGAGGAGGAGCTAACCTTTTTTTATGTTTACTTAGTGTCAGCCTCCTAGTGGCAGTAGCATACACCCACAGTCCTGTGTCCCCCAATGAGACGAAGGAGAAAGACGGATTTTGGTAAGAACTTACCTGTAAAATCCTTTTCAGCGAAGGAAGGGAGGGAGACACAGTACTTCATTACTGATGGTAGGCGGAGCCCAGACGGGATAGTCACCTCAGATTAAAAGAGTGTGCTGACCGGCCCCTCCAGCTCGGGCTCCTCCTACTCAGCTTACTCAGTTGTACACAAGCTTAAGGAAGAGCAATATCACCAGCGGAGCAACATAACCCCTTCTGAAGAACTTCAGAGACAAAAAAAAACACAAGAATACAGGTTATGCATGCAGATAGGCAAAAAACCACACAGTTCCAGGTACTACTCACGGAACCTGACCACTGCGATGAGCTGGCAATGCTGAAACAGAGCGGTAGCGCGTCGACCTCAGCCCAGAAATCGCTATCAGAGAAGGGCCACGCTGCTTCTGTAAATTAACAACACACTTCTGCCATGGGAGGGATCTGTGTCTCCCTCCCTTCCTTCGCTGAAAAGGATTTTACAGGTAAGTTCTTACCAAAATCCGTCTTTCAGCTGCAGATGGAAGGGAGGGAGACACAGTACTTCATTACTGATGGGACGTCCCAAAGCAGTTCAAAACATTAGGGTGGGAAACAAAACCAAAATAGGCAGAAACCCAACAACCTGAATAAAAGCGCAACAGGCGCCAAACAAGTTAACTAGACTCTTAAACTACCGCTGCCTGCAGGACCCTACGTCCCAAGGCTGCATCAGCGGAAGCACTAACGTCCACCTTATAAAATTTTGTAAAAGTGTGAACGGAGCGCCAGGTCGCCGCCCGGCAGAGCTGAGCCGCCGAGGCCCCTTGATGAAAAGCCCACGAAGAGCCCACAGCCCCCGTGGAGTGAGCTCGAAGTTTAATCGGGCAAGGTTCGCCCTTAAGCCGGTAAGCCTCCAAAATGGCCGACCGAATCCAGCGAGCTATAGAATCCTTGGAAGCTCGCTGACCACGTCGACGACCTGCTGGAATAACAAACAGAGAGTCTTATTTCCGAAATCCTTGAGTAACATTCAAGTAGAATTTCAAAGCCCGCACCAAATCCAATGTGTGCAAGGCCCGTTCCTTCACAGTCCTTGGCCTCGGACAAAGAGAAGGCAACACAATATCCTGGTTAACATGAAATCGCGACACCACCTTAGGTAGGAAGTCGCCCCGAGTGCGAAGCACCACACGATCCGGGTGAAACTCCAAGAAGGGAGGCGAGCAAGAAAAAGCCGCCAACTCCGAAACCCTCCTCAAAGAGGTAACTGCCACTAGGAAGGCCACCTTCCAAGAAAGTAAATAAAGGCTAACCGAATCCATAGGCTCAAAAGGCTGATGTTGAAGAGCCTCCAAAACAAGATTGAGCCGCCAAGGAGATACAAGAGTTCTCCGCAGTGGAAACTGATGGGTTATTCCACGAAAAAAGGAACGCACGTCCCTACGCGAGGCGATAGCCCTCCGAAACAGTAAAGACAGAGCCGAAACCTGACCCCTCAGGGTGCTAATGGCCAAACCTTTGCCCAACCCGTGTTGCATAAAAGCCAACAAATTGGGAATAGAAAATTTTCTCGGGTTCTTTGAAGAACTCGAACACCACAAAAAGAAGGCTTCCCAAGTCCTGTGGTAAATCCTAGTAGTAGCTGGACCTCTAGCAGCACGCAGAGTAGCAATGACTTCGGCTGAAAAACCTCTACGGGTCAAAATTTCGGTTTCAAGAGCCACGCCGTCAAACGCAGAAACTTCAGGTCTGGATGACGGACGGGCCCTTGGGTTAACAGGTCCGGACGAAGAGGAAGTGAAAATGGCGGTGCCGCTAGAAGCGACACCAGTGTCGAGAACCACGTCCTCCTTGGCCAATCTGGAGCTATCAAAATAGCTGAGATCCTCTCCAGCCTGATCCGACGGAGTACCAGAGGTAGCATAGAAATCGGCGGGAACACATAGATTAGATTGAATTGGTCCAACGGGGCCACCAGAGCATCCACCGCTACAGCCTTCGGATCCCTGTACCTGGACACGAATGTCGGTAACTTGGCATTGGCCCTGGATGCCATCAGATCCACCTGAGGAGTTCCCCAACGGGAGCACAGCAGTGCAAAAATGTCCGGATGGAGACTCCATTCTCCGGGATCCATCCTCTCGTGACTTAGAAAGTCCGCCGTGATATTCTGAACTCCTGGGATGTGGATCGCAGAGATGGCTGGGACCCTGGACTCTGCCCATATCAGGATCCGAGATACCTCCACCATAAGCCTGGAACTCCTCGTTCCGCCTTGGTGATTGATATAAGCGACCGCCGTCGCATTGTCTGTCTGCACTCGGACAGGCAGACCATGTAAAGGGACCGTCCAGTGTTGGAGGCAAAGGAAAATTGCCCTCAATTCGAGGATGTTGATCGGCAAGACAGACTCCTCTGGCGACCATACTCCCTGAACCCAGAGATCGTTCCAAACGCCCCCCCAGCCCGTCAGGCTGGCATCGGTGGTTATGACTGACCACTTCAGAGGAAGAAAGGACTTCCACCGAGACAATTCTGTCGAACGGATCCACCATCCCAGAGACTCTCGTACCTTGCGGGAGATAACCACACTGCAATCCAGTGAGGTCTGCGACCGATCCCAGTGATTTAGAATGAACCCTTGGAGCGCCCTGGAATGAAACTGGGCAAACGGAAGAGCCTCCATTGAAGCCACCATCAACCCCAGAAGACGCATACATCTTCGAAGAGACATTGTCACTGAAGACCTCATCACCTGCGTATGTCGGATAAGACATGCTTGCTTGTCTGGAGGAAGAGACACCACTGCTCGTACTGTGTCGAAATGCATCCCCAGAAACAGGATTGATTGTGACGGTTCCAGAGACGACTTCTCCCAATTGACCAGCCACCCGAAGTCCTCCAGGAGCTGAAGGGATAGATTGCGAGCCGTCACCGCCTCCTCCTTCGAGGATGCCACAATCAAAAGATCGTCCAGATAGGGGAGGATCGTGACTCCCTGCCTTCGAAGTATAGCCATGAGAGGTGTCAGAATCTTTGTAAAGACTCTGGGTGCCGAGGCCAAACCGAATGGTAGAGCCACAAATTGGTAATGATCCTGACCTATGGCAAAGCGAAGATAACGCTGGTGAGCCCCTCCGATTGGAACGTGCAAATAGGCGTCGCGTATGTCGATTGACACCAAAAAATCGTTCTGTGACAATGCTGCCACTACGGAGCGAAGCGACTCCATGCGAAACCTTCGGGCGTGGACATGCTGATTCAACCTTTTGAGATCCAGGACGGGGCGAAACTTTCCCTCCTTTTTGGGGACTACAAAGAGGTTGGAATAAAAACCTCTTCCCCTGTCTTCTGGTGGAACCGGAACCACCACACCCTTCTGCAGAAGAAACTCGACTTCCTGCAGTAAAGCGGCACATAGCCCGGGCTCTGATGGCATGCGAGACTGGCAATAACTGTTCGGGGGTCGGGAAGAAAACTCTATGAAATAGCCTGCTGACACAACCCGTGTCACCCAGGAGTCTGGGACACGGGAAACCCAAGTCAATTTGAATTGGAGCAGGCGACCCCCCACTCGAGAGCCCTCGAGCGGGACCCTGGCGTCAATCTGCCTTAGTGGGCTTTTTGTCAGATTCCCTTTTATCTTGACGGAAACTCTGTTTCCAGGGAGCGCGGGATTTCGGATTTGTCTTTTTTCCCGAAAAAGAGGGACGACCCGACCCCCATGAGGGCTGACCGAATCGTCCCCTGGAACGAAAGGACCGTCGACCACTATTGGTACCAGGCCTGCCAGACGTAGAAGCCACAGTCCTTCGCTGTGGTAAAGCTGTCTCCCTTGCCTTTGCTTTGGCAATCAGTTCCGTAAGGTCAGATCCAAATAACTGACCGCCTTTGTAAGCTAAGGCTAGCAAACCATGTTTAGAAACCGCATCACCGGTCCACTGTCTAAGCCACAGTGCCCTCCTGACTGAGACCGCCGAGGATTGAGCCCTGGACAGCAGTGACACCGTGTCCAGGTTTGCATCATGTCCATATTGTAAGGCACTTTCTAACAATTCAAACAGTCCATCCACCTCAGGTACTTGAGGTTCACATTTCCTCCGTAAACGGCCCAACCAGACCAGGGCAGCTTTATAAACACACATGGAGCCTAACATTGCTCTGAAGCCATAACCCGTGGCTTCATAAATGGACTTTGCCGCTGACTCTGCTCTTCTGTCTAGCGGGTCCTGCAAACTCGCCTTCCCTTTAATAGGTAGCAAAGAAGATTTGCTAAGCTGAGATAAGGAGACATCCACCTCGGGAGACTGAATCCAACAATCATTAGATTCCGTAGTACACGGATACAGTGACTCCAAAAGACGAGTCCCCTGAAAACGCTTGTCTGGGCACAGACGCTCCTTCTCCACTGCCTGGTTGAACTCAATCATAGATGGCAAAGTCGCGACTGACTTATGCGACTCCTGGAACATCCTGGCCGACTTACCAGGGCGAGTAGTTACATCCTCCTGTAACTGCAACGCCTCCCTCATTGCCTCAATTAAAGCCTCTACACGACCCGAGCAAAAAGCAGAGTGCATTTGCCGATCCTCTCTATCCGATTCGGATATCCCCTCTGAACTTAAAGGGGAACCCTCCACGTCAGAACTCTCTGAGTCGCTATATGAGCGAAAAGACACCGGCCTATGACGCTTCCTGCTATGAGGGGGTTTGGCTGACACCCAACAACCTATAAGGTTAGACAGGCTATCAATCGAACGAGTGAGAGCCTCCATTTTTGCGTCACTGGGTCCTCCGACCGCTGCACTCGATGTCGAGGTCTGTGTGTCAGATATGCGAGACTGATCTCGTAACGGAGCTGGATGATGATCCGCACCTGTGCCCTGATCTGACATGTCTTACTCAGTACAATGACAGGTTACACTGATAGTAACACGAAAAAATGTGGTTTTAGGAAAAAAACCTTTTAACCAGACGCTGAAGGGTTAACTCTTAAAGAAAAAAAGGTTACCCCAGCCACCATTAAGATTTAACCGCTTGATAAGGGGTTAAAATCACAAAACTCTTCACAACCTGTATTCAAGTGACAGATGTGCGAGTTCCAGGAGCCTCAATGAGGCAGCAGGCAGAGACAGAAAAAAACGTCTCAAAAAAATACCACACTTAAATCGCTAAATATTTGCGATCAATTTTGTATCGCAAAGACCTCCAGCGACCCAAATAGCGTCGCTAAACTCAGCGTGTGGCAACCTGCGCTACGGGGAGAGAAAAAGATTCTCTAAGCTTCTGCCCCGATTGGGCAGAAGCGACTCACAGTTTTGCGGTGCTGTTCTTCACTTGTGCAGGAGAGCAGAGAGGAAGAAGAGCCCGGTGCGCTGTAATGGCCGCCGCACTGAGGAGGCAGCCGGAAGAGAAGGAAGCAGGAAAGCGCGCTCAGAGAGCGCTTCCTGCCCGGGAGACGCAAAGCCACCCCCCCCCGCCTTCAAAAAAAGCGCGGGACTCCCCTTCTCCGGTACCGCGATCCCCGTCCTGCAGGCATCCACCTGCGGACAAAATACACAAAATCACCACATGAAACTGTACCAGCTGCTGCTGCAGCAGCCGGTGAATCACTCAACACACTGATAAACATGTGGAGTACTCACCCCGTTATGCGCCACAGGGACCCCAGGGGTTTCTGGCGCGTGCCCATGCTTCCCCCCAGGGCGGAGATCGCAGTGACCCCTGAGCGGGGTGTGCGTCCCCGCCAGGGAAGCCATCCTCATCCCCCCGGGCCGGCAGGTTTCTGCAGGGACCACCCTCAGGGTAATACAGATCCCCCAAGGGAGAGGTTGGGGTCCAGCAGCGCTGAGACTCCTGAGACCTCTAGACCACATTTGGTGATCCAAGTCTCTTGTCCGATATAAAATAATAAAATCTTCTGAGGAGCTGCTTCCAGCAGCGACCATCCTCTGAGACCTCAAATTGTAAACTGAGTAAGCTGAGTAGGAGGAGCCCGAGCTGGAGGGGCCGGTCAGCACACTCTTTTAATCTGAGGTGACTATCCCGTCTGGGCTCCGCCTACCCATCAGTAATGAAGTACTGTGTCTCCCTCCCTTCCATCTGCAGCTGAAATAAGGTTTATAATTTAGATGAGTTCATGGAATGACTGACTCAGGAAAAAAAAAAGCTGCCTTTAAGCTTTCTTATTCTGTCCTACTCTGTCCCAACCCTACTCTATACTGATGAAGAGCAAAAAGCCAGAAACAATACTGTCCTCAGACAGAGCATCTGGTTTGGCCGATATCCGTACTCATGATTCAAGTGTCGGATCTTCACTTGTCTTACAGGATAGTTATCTACAGCTGACAATAGACACAGATAATTTGTATAATATGGAAATGTTCAAGGACATTTAACCCCTTCCAGGTTTATGAAATAGCTAAAAAGTTCTCAATATCGTCTTCTCATGAATGTGCTGTGACAGTTTCTTGCTCTCCATTGGCTGTTTTGTTTTCCTGCACCTACCATATATATATTTTAAGGTCACCGGCCCCCAGTGCCTCCCCTATGGGGAGAAGTCCCCTTTGCCACTGATAATGGAAAAGAAAAAAAAGAGTGCCAAACGTCACATGGATGCTGTACTCTTGGCCATTCAGCAATATTGTGACAGCTCATATGACATATGTCTTCCTTGTGCCACATACTCAGGGAGCACAGAAAAGCCTCTGGGTATTCCCTCTACCAACATGGTGGTCTTTCCTGTACCCCCCCTGATCAGCAGAGGAAGCAGCTGGAGGAAACCCGCCCTGTAATGGAATCTTTTCCAAACCATTCTTCAGAGTAAAATATAGAATTTTGCAATAAGTGAGCCCATCAGTATTTCACGTTGCCAGTGGTCAGAGCCGCATAGTTCTACTGATGAATTAAGGGGTTATAAAGCCTTTAAGAATATGACCCTACAGCTGAACAATGTACACAGCGGCTGCAGGCTGGTTCGTATTTGCCGATGCCGAATAGTTTTTAGCAGCTGTTTTAAGATTTTGCAGCGTTTTTAGATTAGCGTCAATGGCTGGATGAGTGCAGCAGCCTCTTCAAACAGCTGGTTAGAGCTGGTGCCGAAAGTCGGACCCCTGCCTGTCTAGTATTGATGACTTATCCTAGGGGCTGGAAAACCCTTTTTACTTGAACTTGCTCCTAGCTGTCCTGGACAATTAAGCATATAGTGTTTTTTGTTTTATACGGAAAAAAATCAGATGGAAAGAAGCATCGGAGTTAAGAACACATTTGTTTCAATACTTACATAACCATTTAAGGGGTTGTCCGGTTAAAAAAAGTTATCTATCCTAAGGATAGGTGTAAAGGCCCCGTTACACATAGCGAGATCGCTGAAAAGTCACCGATTTTGTGACGTAGTAGCGACCTAGCCAGCGATCTCGGTTAGTGTGACACTCAGCGACGATCAGCCCCCCTGCTGGGTGTCGCTGATCGTCGCTGAATGTCCTGGACCATTTTTTCATCGCTGGTCAGCGCGCATTGCTGCGTGTGACAGGCGGGAGACCAGCGATAAGCAAGCTGGAGCTGGTAACCAAGGTAAACATCGGGTTTCCAGGCGCCGGGCGGTGCCTAGAAACCCGATGTGTACCTTGGTTACCAGCTCCCCGCACCAGAGCGCTGGTATCTAGGGTACACTGCCGGTAACTAAGCGACGTGCGTCGCTTGTTACCCGCATAGTCGCTGTCCTGATCGCTGCTGAGAGCTGCCTGTTTGGCAGCTCAGCAGCGATCATGTAGCGACACACGAGCGATCCTGACAAGTGCATATCGTTGTCGGGATCGCTGGTGAGTCGCTATGTGTAACGGGGCCCTTAACTTGGTGATTGGTGGGTGTACTGTTGCTGGGACAGTATAGGAAGAAGGAGAGAAAGTGTATAGAAAGCACCAGTAACGCTAAATAAGCAAAAAATGCAAAGACACTTGGAAGAATGAAAAGTGGCAAAATACCTTTCATTGAATAATCTAAGTGCTGGGGCATGCATCAATCAGCAGAAGGGGAATCGCCGTTACAAGATGGCGTGGCAGGTCGGATGCCCCAGCACCAGTCCATTCATTCTCTATGGGGCTGAGGCATAAAGCTGGGGGAAGAGCTTGGCAGCCCTAGAGAATGAATGAAGTGGCAGGTTGCACATATACACTGATGCTCTATTCTAACGCAGAGAGGTGTACCCCATTACACCGATCAATGGCGGTCCCAGCGGTAGGACCCTGACCGATCAGCAAGTTATCACCAATGCTGTTGATCGGGGATAATTTGTTTTCACAGGACAAGCTCTTAAGGTGTAACTATTGTTCTCACGACATGTGTCAGCAAAGATCTGAGCAAAAAGATCCTCCCTGATCAGTAGACGTGGTGTCTACGATCTGCTAACCCTCACCTATTCGGCCGCCCTTACCTTTCACATTAGTGAGGTCAAGACAGATTAAAAATTCTAAGGAAAAACTCGGCTAGGTCAGAAATAATAGGAAACATTAATATTTAATGTCAGAAGAAGAGAGACTATTCAGAAAACCGATACTCAGAAGACCACCGATTACGTACCAATATGGGACTGGGTTAAATCCATTTTGATCGAGAGTATGAGGTTCTCGGAGCGGAAGGCACGGTACGAGTCATGAGGCTGAATGGCCGAGAACTCGGTAATGACGTCAGGGGAGCGAAGTGCTACACTATGGTGATCGTCTGGGTTTCCGTGGCATAGCCACTGCATATCGAAAGTCATACAGAGGTCGGGCAAGTGAAGGAAGCAGCAATCATCATACCTGCAGATTACAAAACAGATTTTATGCATCATGTTCACATGGAAAGTGGTGGATGGAAGCAGCACCGAGTATAATTGGACCACTTATTCACCGATCGCAATGGTGAATGGCAAACCATGAAAGCAGGCACGGACAGTGACAAACATCCAGGGTGCACTATAGGCAAATGCCCCACACTCATCAGAGGCTTATGGTGCTTTACACTTGGGGTAGCTTAGGTCTATGAGTAAGCCATAGGACTCTGGTGGCAACTGCAAGTGTAACAGGTGGCTAGTCATGTAGAATACGAGAAGGAGAATTCAGCTTCAGCCACTCACTTGGAAGCGGTGCGCACATTGACATCCAAGTCCCCTTTGAAGATGAACTGCCCAGGACTCCAGGCAAACTTCAGCCGGTTCCACTCCCAGTGCATGTTCTCAGTGGTGTTATATGGGTCCTAAGGGAGGCAAGACTGAGGTATTATATTAATGGACTATTACACACACAGAACTTTGCCAGCGTGGCGTTCGAAGAATCCTTTACCTCCGTTGCAAGTTGATGAAGATTAGCTTGCTCGATGTCCATGCTGAAGTGTCCATGAAGCAATAGCCTGCTCTTGTCCCACCATGGTAATGGGGCACTGGGATCCACAGAAGTTTTAGTAAGAAGGTCAATATACTGCCCTACCAGGGTCCAGGCTGGGTCCCAACATGGTCCCCAAACTATGGTGTACAGCTGAATTTCGGCTGCAAAAAAAAAAGTCACAGCTAAATAGAAGAAACTCAGAGATCAGATTTCTGATCATAGCAAAAACATTACCTCTCTAAGACTCGACAGTGGATATCTCATATAAGGCACCTTCAGCACATCCAAAACTATCTGGTGAGATAGTAGCTGGGTATCAACAGGAATATGCACATTGTACATAGGAATGCATCCAAGGGAGAACTGCGGGTGTGCTGCGCTGCGGGTGTGCTGAGCTGCGGGTGCGCTGAGCTGCGGATGCGCTGAGCTGCGGATGCGCTGAGCTGCGGATGCGCTGAGCTGCGGGTGTGCTGAGCTGCGGGTGTGCTGAGCTGCGGGTGCGCTGCATGTTATGTTTCGGTAGCTGAGGAGTGCAGGCAAAAAAGGAAATACACCAGAGCAGTTGGAATCTATGAGATTGCAGTACCCTGACTAACCACCGCAACTAGAGGCAGCCGTGGAGCGTTCCTACGTTGGTCCTAGACGCCTCGTCACAGCCTGAGAAACTAACTACACCTAAAGATAGAAATAGGAAAGCTATCTGCCCCGTAGCAGAACCCCAAAGATAATAGAAAGCCCCCAAACATGTAATGGCGGTTAGACAAGAGGAAATACTGACACAGAAAGAAAATAGTATGAGCAAACGCTGGGGCCCAAACTATCTAAATAGAAAAGGACAGGAAGGGTACTTACTGCAATCCCAGAAAACCCTGAAAAACACCAACTCTACTAATTTCAAAATCACCTGAGATCACACGACCTCTACCACCTAAATTAGTTCTCTGGTGTAACAAAAACAGCAGCCACTGAAAAAACTGGAAAAAGCAAAAGTACAAAACACAGTGGCTGAACTAAACTGAGAGGGCAAAAGCCCCCGGAGGGGACCCAGAAGGCCCCCACAGAAGTGCAGGACAAAATGCAAAAATATAGCAAAAACACAAAATAAGAAATTGTCTTATCTGATAGCAGGAGATGCAGACACGACACAGCAGGCTACAAGGGAAACTGGAAAGAAGGATTCAGACCAGAACAATTGATCACCGGCAACCCTGATGGGAAAATGATTCCCTTAAATAAGACCAATCAGTAACACCTGATTCCCAGTCCTCACAATCCTCACTAGTACCGCTTGTAACCACCAGAGGGAGCCTCTGCTCAGAACTCATCTCAAACCCATTCACAACAGTACCCCTCCTTGAGGAGGGGTCACCGAACCCTCATTTGAGCAACCAGGTCGGTCAGGATGAGTTCTATGATACGCACGGATAAGTCTCCTAGCATGGATGTCCGAAGCAAACACCCAAGAATTATCTTCCTGACCATAACCTCTCCATTTAACCAAATACTGGAGTCTTCGTCTAGAAAAACGAGAATCCAATATTTTCTCAACCACATACTCCAGATTGCCCTCAACCAAAACAGGGTCAGGAGGCACAGCAGCAGGAACCACTGGCTCAACAAACCTCTTCAACAAGGACTTGTGGAACACGTTATGGATCTTAAATGTCCCTGGAAGAAGCAAACGAAAAGAAACAGGATTAATAATCTCCATGATCTTATAAGGTCCAATGAACCTAGGCTTAAATTTAGGAGATGCTACTCTCATAGGAATATTCTTTGAGGACAACCAGACCAAGTCCCCCACTTTAAACCGAGGACCATCAGTCCTATGCCGGTTAGCAAACCGCTGGGCCTTCTCCTGAGAGAGGGACAACCTCTCCACTACCTGGTCCCAAATCTGCTGCATACGCTCAACAACAGAGTCAACACCTGGACAGACAGAAGCCTCCGTCTGTCCTGAAGAAAATCGAGGGTGAAACCCAAAATTACAGAAAAACGGAGACATCAAAGTGGCAGAGCTAGCCCTATTATTAAGAGCAAACTCAGCCAAAGGCAAAAAAGAGACCCAGTCATCCTGATCAGCAGACACAAAGCATCTTAGATAAGTCTCCAATGTCTGGTTTGTTCTCTCAGTTTGACCATTGGTCTGAGGATGAAATGCCGAGGAGAAAGACAATTGAACACCCAGTTTAGAACAAAAAGTCCTCCAAAATCTGGAAACAAACTGGACTCCTCTGTCAGACACAATGTTCTCAGGAATGCCGTGTAAACGAACCACGTGCTGAAGGAACAACGGCACCAATTCAGAGGAGGAAGGCAACTTAGGTAATGGCACAAGATGTATCATTTTGGAAAACCTATCACAAATTACCCAGATGGTGGTCATTCTCTGAGAAACAGGAAGATCGGAAATGAAATCCATAGAGATATGGGTCCATGGTCTCTTGGGCACAGGCAATGGCATCAACAAACCACCAGAGCGAGAGCAAGGCTTGGAGCGAGAGCAAGTCCCGCAGGACTGCACAAATTCCCTGACATCGCGAGACAAGGTAGGCCACCAAAAGGACCGACTAACCAAGTCTCTGGTACCAAAAATTCCGGGATGCCCAGCCAATGCGGAACAATGAATCTCAGACATCACACTCTTTTTCCATTGGTCCGGGACAAACAATTTTCCAACAGGGCAGCGCTCGGGTCTATCCTCCTGACACCCCTCCAGAGCAAGTCTCAAATTGGGCGAGATGGCGGAAAGAACTACACCCTCCTTCAAAATAACAGAGGGATCAGATAGCTCAGGAGAGTCCGCAAGGAAACTCCTCGAGAGGGCATCCGCCTTAACATTCTTAGTGCCAGGAAGAAAGGAAACCACAAAATTAAAACGTGTGAAAAACAAGGCCCACCTGGCCTGTCTAGGATTGAGTCGCTTGGCAGATTCCAGATAGACCAGATTCTTATGGTCCGTAAGGACCACCACCTGATGTTTGGCTCCCTCCAGCCAATGTCTCCACTCTTCAAAAGCCCACTTCATGGCCAATAACTCCCGATTACCCACGTCATAATTACGTTCAGTAGGAGAAAATTTTCGAGAGAAAAAGGCACAAGGGTTACTTTTAGAGGTCTCTGGATCTTTTTGGGACAAAACGGCACCTGCCCCAATTTCAGAGGCATCAACCTCCACCTGAAATGGCAGAGAAACATCAGGCTGCCGTAGAACAGGAGCAGAAGTGAATCTCTGCTTAAGTTCCTGAAACGCAGAGACTGCCTCAGGAGGCCAATTCACCACATCAGAACCCTTTCTGGTCAAATCAGTTAATGGTTTAACAATAACAGAGAAATTACCAATAAATTTACGATAAAAATTGGCAAAACCCAAAAATCTCTGAAGAGCCTTTAATGAAGTAGGTTGGACCCAATCACAGATGGCCTGAACCTTGACCGGGTCCATTTCAATAACAGATGGGGACAAAATGAATCCCAGAAATGAGATCTTCTGTACGCCAAAAAGACACTTTGATCCCTTCACATACAGAGCATTCTCTCTCAAAATCTGGAATACAGTTCGAACATGTTTCACATGAGAGTCCCAGTCATTAGAAAAAATCAAGATATCATCCAAATAAACAATCAGAAACTTGTCCACAAAATCCCTGAAAATGTCATTCATGAAGGACTGGAAGACGGAAGGAGCATTAGTGAGCCCAAAGGGCATCACAAGGTACTCAAAATGCCCTTCAGGGGTGTTAAATGCCGTCTTCCATTCATCCCCGTGCTTAATGCGAATAAGGTTATATGCCCCCCTGAGGTCAAGCTTGGTAAACCAAGTAGCGTTTTTCACCCTGGAAAACAGGTCAGAAATCAAGGGTAACGGGTATTGATATTTCACAGTAATATTGTTCAAGAGACGATAATCAATACACGGCCTTAATGAACCATCTTTTTTGGCCACAAAGAAAAAACCGGCACCTAAGGGTGAAGAGGATGGTCTGATATGACCCTTCTCCAATGATTCCTTGATATAAGACCGCATAGCGTCATGTTCAGGTACAGACAAGTTAAAAAGGCGACCCTTAGGGAATTTACTACCTGGCACTAATTCAATAGCGCAGTCATAGCTCCTATGGGGAGGTAAGGATGCAGATTTACTTTCGCTAAACACATCAGAAAAATCAAACAAAAAGTCAGGAACATCCTCAGCCTGGGGGAGGCAGAAAAAACAGGAGTGTTGGCACTAACACATTGGCAGCCCCAACTGGTTACAGACACAGATTTCCAATCCAAAACAGGATTATGAGACTGTAACCAAGGGAAACCCAGCACTATAATGTCATGCAGATTATATAGAACCAAAAATTTGCAGCACTCCTGGTGATCAAGTTCAACCCTCATTATCACCTGAGTAGAAAACTGGGGTTTATTCTCAGCCAAAGGGGTAGAATCGATCCCCAGTAGGGGAATAGACTTCTGTAGGGGTATCAAGGAAAACCCACAACGTTTAGCAAAATCATAATCCATCAGGTTAATAGCTGCTCCAGAATCAACGAAAGCCTGAGCAGAAAATGAGGACAGAGAGCATATCAGAGTGACAGTTAATAAAAACTTAGTCTGAACACTACCCAAGACAACTGAGCGTGCAAAATGTCTTCCCCGCTTAGGGCAGACTGAAATAGCATGAGAGGCATCACCACAGTAGAAACATAACCCATTGCGCTTTCGAAACTCATGACGCTGTGCCCCAGACACCACTCCATCACACTGCATGGGCTCAGCAGCTGGCTCACAAGGCAACAGCACTCCACGCATACTTCTCCGCTCACGCAAACGTCTGTCAATTTGAATCGCCAATGACATAGAATCATTGAGACCAGAGGGGACAGGGAATCCCACCATAACATCCTTTACATTATCCGACAGACCCTTCCGGAAAAGGGCCGCCAAAGCGTCGTCATTCCATTTGGTCAGGACTGCCCACCTACGGAATCTCTGACAGTATAACTCAGCGTCATCAAGCCCCTGATTTAATGCCAACAAGGCTTTTTCAGCTTGATCAGTGACATTAGGCTCATCGTACAATAACCCCAAAGCCTGAAAAAATGCATCAACATCACTCAAAACAGGATCCCCAGGTATCAGGGAAAAAGCCCAATCCTGAGGATCGCCGCGCAGGAGAGAGATGATAATTTGAACCTGCTGCGCTGCGTTTCCTGAGGACTTAGATTTTAAGGCAAGAAACAATTTACAATTATTTTTGAAATTCTGAAACTTAGCTCGATCCCCTAAAAACAAATCTGGCATGGGGATCCTAGGTTCCACAACAGGCAACCTAGCAAGATATGCAGCAATACTCTGAACCTCAGTGGCAAGCTGATCCACACGGCCAGACAACTGTGCAAACTCCATTGGGAGAAAAGATCCTCCCCAGCACCCAGAGATACAGAGGGAAAAAAAAAAAAAAAAAAAAAATGCAACAAACAGAAAAATATCTCTGACAACTTTTCTTCCTTCAAAATATTTTTTCCCTTCTGTGAGTACCATACAATCTTTTTTTAGGCCGGTGATACTGTTATGTTTCGGTAGCTGAGGAGTGCAGGCAAAAAAGGAAATACACCAAAGCAGTTGGAATCTATGAGATTGCAGTACCCTGACTAACCACCGCAACTAGAGGCAGCCGTGGAGCGTTCCTACGTTGGTCCTAGACGCCTCGTCACAGCCTGAGAAACTAACTACACCTAAAGATAGAAATAGGAAAGCTATCTGCCCCGTAGCAGAACCCCAAAGATAATAGAAAGCCCCCAAACATGTAATGGCGGTTAGACAAGAGGAAATACTGACACAGAAAGAAAATAGTATGAGCAAACGCTGGGGCCCAAACTATCTAAATAGAAAAGGACAGGAAGGGTACTTACTGCAATCCCAGAAAACCCTGAAAAACACCAACTCTACTAATTTCAAAATCACCTGAGATCACACGACCTCTACCACCTAAATTAGTTCTCTGGTGTAACAAAAACAGCAGCCACTGAAAAAACTGGAAAAAGCAAAAGTACAAAACACAGTGGCTGAACTAAACTGAGAGGGCAAAAGCCCCCGGAGGGGACCCAGAAGGCCCCCACAGAAGTGCAGGACAAAATGCAAAAATATAGCAAAAACACAAAATAAGAAATTGTCTTATCTGATAGCAGGAGATGCAGACACGACACAGCAGGCTACAAGGGAAACTGGAAAGAAGGATTCAGACCAGAACAATTGATCACCGGCAACCCTGATGGGAAAATGATTCCCTTAAATAAGACCAATCAGTAACACCTGATTCCCAGTCCTCACAATCCTCACTAGTACCGCTTGTAACCACCAGAGGGAGCCTCTGCTCAGAACTCATCTCAAACCCATTCACAACAGCTGCAGTTAAGGAATTCTCAGGATTCAGATGAATAGAAATACACTGTAGTTCAAATCTTTATTGTGGTTCCCCTGAAGAAGAGGTCCATTCAACCCAGAAACACGTTGGGAATAAACTATACTCTGTTTTGATTCATCTGGATCCTATGAAGTCCTTACTGGGTGCACAGCACACCCACAGCGCAGCACCTCCGCATTACTCTCTTTGGTACATATTAACGTTGGACTATCGAACCAGAGGAGCAGCTGCCGGGGTATAGTTATAGAAGGCTATTCAACTGCACTGTTTTAATGACGTCACTGGGACACCAGCGTAGAACCGGCATTGGACCTGGGGGAAGGGGAGTACCATCTGTGTTTGTTGAAAAATATGGATTTTTTGTGTTACTCACCGTAAAATCCTTTTCTCCGAGACGCTCATTGGGGGACACAGGACTGTGGGTGTATGCTACTGCCACTAGGAGGCTGACACTAAGTAGATATAAAAAAAAGTTAGCTCCTCCTCCGCCGTATACACCTTCACACTGGCCGCAGGCAAACCCAGTTTAGTGCAAAAAGCAGTAGGAGAACAAAAAATTAAATCAGCGTTAACACAGGTACAATATATCCAGAAATAAAACCACCGGAACAGACAAAAATAGAAATAACTCAAAAACGAAGCCATCTGGCTATCAGGGTGGGTGCTGTGTCCCCCAATGAGCGTCTCGGAGAAAAGGATTTTACGGCGAGTAACACAAAAATCCATATTTCTCCTTCGTCTCATTGGGGGACACAGGACTGTGGGACATCCCAAAGCAGTCCCTTGGGTGGGAAACCGACTCCACAGTATAAGCCGTAACCAGGCATTGCCTATAGGTGTGCTACCGCTGCCTGAAGAATCCTTCTACCCAGACTTGCATCCGCTGAAGCCTAAGTATGGATATTATAATGTTTAGAGAAAGTATGCAGACTGGACCAGGTTGCCGCCCTACAAACCTGTTCCGCCGAAGCCTGATGCCGAAGAGCCCTGGAAGCACCCACCGCTCTCGTGGAGTGAGCCCTGATTCCAGGGGGAAGCACAGCGCCTCTCATGCGGTAGGCCTCCTGAATGGTTAACCGTATCCATCTGGCCAAAGTTGATCTTGAGGCAGCGAGTCCCTTCCTGCGACCCTCGGGGAGGATGAACAGCGTGTCCATCTGCCGAAAGGATGCCGTCCGTGATACATACCTCCTGAGTGCTCTCACCAGATCCAGCGTATGGAGAGATTTCTCCACCCGGTGCGTCGGCGCTGGGCAAAATGAGGGCAAAACAAAGTCTTCATTGATATGGAATGAGGACACAACCTTTGGCAAAAAAGGTGGTGTTGGCCTGAGCACCACCTTATGGTGATGAAAAAGTAAGTACGGAGCTTGGCAAGATAGTGCCGCCAGCTCCGAGACCCGCCTTATGGATGTTATAGCTACCAGAAATACAACCTTCCAAGAAAGGTATGTCAAGGAAACTTCCTGAAGAGGCTCAAATGGAGATTCCTGCAGCACTCCCAGAACCAGGTTGAGATCCCAGACGTCTAAGGGAGCCCTGAAGGGGGGGTACTACATGAACAACTCCCTGTATAAAGGTTTTAACCTGTAAATTAGTGGCAATTCTACGCTGAAAAAGAACAGACAAGGCCGATATTTGTCTTCTGAGATTACTTGGCGCTAGGCCTGAATCAAGGCCAGCCTGGAGAAATGCCAGAATGTTGGGAATCGAAAACTGAAGCGGGGAATAACCGTGTTCCCTGCACTATGTAAAGAAGACCTTCCAAGTATGGTGGTAGATACGTGCCGAGGTGGGTTTTCGGGCGCTAGCCATTGTGGCAGCAACCTTCTGGGAGAATCCGGCCCGGGTCAGAATCAAAGATTCAACGGCCAGGCCGTCAAACACAGGACCGCTGAGTTCTGGTGGTAAACTGGGCCCTGGGAGAGAAGGTCCGCGCATTCTGGCAGACGCCAGGGAGCCTCGGCGAGCAGCTGTACCAGCTCTTCGTACCATGAGCGACGAGGCCAATCTGGAGCGACTAATATCGCTGGGACCCCCTCTATCTTGATCTTTCTGATCACCCTTGGGAGCAGAGCTAACGATGGAAACAAGTACGGGAGGCGGAACTGATTCCACGGTAGAACCAGGGCGTCCACCGCCATTGCCTGTGGATCCCGGTATCGGGAGACGAAGTTGGGTACCTTGGCATTTATCCTGGAGGCCATCAGGTCCACGTCCGGAGTTCCCCAGCGTAGGCATATCTGCTGAAATATGTCGGGATGGAGCGACCATTCCCCTGACGCTCTACCCTGATGGCTGAGGAATGTGGACCGCTGATATCACAGAGTGATTTCTTTCTGCCCAGGCAAGAATATGTTTTACCTAGTGCATGGCCGCCCTGCTGCGGGTACCTCCCTGATGATTTATGTATGCCACGGCCGTGGCGTTGTCCGATTGTATCCGGACAGGGCGGCCAGCCAGATGATGGTGAAAATGCCTCAGAGCCAGCCGAACGGCCCGAATCTCTAGTATATTGATCGGGAGGGTTGATTCCTGCAGGGACCAAGATCCCTGGGCTGTGTAGTGGCGAAACACTGCTCCCCATCCGAGAAGGCTGGCGTCCGTTGTGACTATCAGCCAATGGACTGGGGGAAAACATTGCCCCTGCTGAAGAGAGGTGCTCATTGTCCACCATGTAAGTGTCTGTCTGACCCGAGCAGACAGACGGCACCGGAGATTGAGAGAGTAAGGGTTCCCTGTCCCACGCTGCCAAGAGGGCATGCTGAAGTGGGCGGAGATGAAATTGTGCAAAAGGAATGGCCTCGATTGCTGCCACCATCCTTCCTAAGACCCTAATGCAAAACCGGATGGTGTGAGGAATCGCTTGGCGAAGGATTCGTACCTCCTGATGGAGAACTAGGGCCTTGTCCCGAGGGAGGATTATCAAACCTCCAGCGGTGTCGAAGATCATCCCCAAAAAGGTGATCTTTCGAGAGGGCAAGGGAGATGATTTTTTCAAATTCACCAGCCACCCCAGGCGACCCAGAGTGTCTAGTGTAATGCTGACACTTTCCTCGCAGGCCTGAAAAGACGGACCCTTGACGAGGAGATCGTCTAAGTATGGCAAGACGACTATCCCCTGAGAGTGCAGAATGGACACCACGGCAGCCATGACTTTTGTGAACACCCTGGGGGCTGTGGCTAGCCCGAAGGGCAAGGCTGCGAATTGAAAGTGAAGGTTGCTGATGGCAAACCGCAGAAATCTCTGATGAGGGGGAAATATGGGGATGTGAAGAGAAGCATCCTGGATGTCTATTGACGCTAGAAATTCCCCTTTTCCATAGCCGCAACGACCGAGTGGAGAGACTCCATTCGGAAATTCCAAACTCTGACAAACCTGTTCAGACGCTTTAGGTCCAGAATGGGCCTTACAGCGCCGTCTTTCTTGGGTACTATGAACAGGTTGGAGTAGAACCCTTGACCTCTCTCGACCTCCAGGACTGGAATGATAACCCCGCTGCGCTGAAGTGACTCGACAGCCTTGAATAAGGCGCGAAACCGGGTCTCTATTTTAGGGAAGGCGCGAGGGAAAAAAACGATTTGAGGGATGGCTGATAAACTCTATCTTGTACCCCGAGGAGACTAACTCCCTGACCCACTTGTCGTGAGTGACCGATAGCCAGGTGGGGGGAAACCAGAGTAGGCGGCCGCCCACTGTGGATGAATTAACCGGATCCTGCCTCCAGTCATTTGGTCGAAAACTTGTAGGACCTGGATCCTCTAGATTTTGGCTGGTGGGCTTGCATTCTTCCCAATGGGTTGGTCTTGTAAGAGACCTGACGATCGCTGGCCTGATTGGGTCGACCTGAGCCGCCGGAGCTCGCTGTCGTGGCCCAACCCGGGTTGCGAAAGGCCCTAAACCGAGGCTGAAGCTGGCGGCGATAGGGCTGCCTACTTTTTTGCTGAGGAAGGAAACTGCTTTTCCCTCCTGTAGAATCAGATATGAGCTGATCCAGCCTCTCGCCAAATAATCGGCCACCCTGATAAGGACGTGACTTTTTTGAGGTTGAGTCTGCTCGCCATGTCCTCAACCACAAGGCTCTCCTAATAGCAATCGCGTTGGCAGCAGCTAGTGCTGCGCAATTTGCTGCATCAATGGAAGCATTAATCAAAAAATCTCCTGCAAGAGCGATCTGTGTTGTGTTTTGGTAGCTGAGGAGAATAAGCAAAAACGGCAATACACCAGAGAGGCTGGAACCTATTGGATTGCAGTACCCTGAACTAACCACACAACTAGAGGTAGCCGTGGAGCGTTCCTACGCTGATCCTAGACGCCTCGTCACAGCCTGAGAGATAACTACACCCAAAGGCAGAAAGATGAAAGCTATCTGCCCCGGAGCAGATCCCCAAAGAAAATAGGAAGCCCCGAAACATGTAATGGCGGTTAGACAAGAAGAAGCACGGACACAGACAGAAAATAGAATGAGCAAACGCTAGGGCCCAATCTGTCTAGACATAAAAGTACAGGAAAGGATACTCACTGCAATCCAAAAAAAACCCTAAAAAATACCAACTCTTCTGATTGCAAAAACACCTGAGATCACACGATCTCTACCACCTAAAATCAGATCTCTGGTGTAAAAAAACTAAGCCGCAGCCACTGAAAAAACAGGAGAAAGCAAATGAACAAATAACAGTGGCTTCAGATAAACTGAGAGGAGCACAAGCCCCCAGAGGGGACCTGGCTGACCTCCACAGAAGTGCAGGGAACAATGCAAAAAGCAAGCACAAAAATAAAAGCAGAAAATATCTTATCTGATAGCAGAAGATGCAGGCAAGACTCAGCAAACTTCCAAATGAACCAGGAACCACAATTGAGACAAGAACAATTGATCACTGGCAACCATCATGGGAGGGAACCTCCCTTATATCAGACCAGTCAGCGATCCCAGATTGCCATTCATCGCTGAAAGGCTCAGTACTGTCTGTAATCACCAGAGGGAGCCTCTGCTCAGAAACCATCTCTAGCACATTAATAACAGATCTGATTGGAGATCTCAATTACCTCTGACGGCACATCCGTACCGTGGAGGGCTCTATTTAGAGACTCTGACCAGGATATCATGGCCTTAGCTACCCAAGTCGCTGCAAAAGAGGGAGAGAGAGCAGAGCCTGATGCCTCAAACACTGAGCGAGCCAAGCTTTCAGTTAGGCGGTCCGTCGGATCTCTGATCGAGGAACCGTTGGGAAGGGAGAGGAGAGTCTTAGACGCTAAACGCGACACCAGAGGGTTGACCGCAGGAGATTCCACCCATTTCTTAAGGAACTCAGGGGCAAAAGGATATCTGGTATTGAGAGCTTTTTGTCCTGAAAAGCGCTTGTCCGGCTTTTCTCGGTGGCGTTGCACTAGGTCCTCAAATTCAGGGTGAGCGCCAAAATCCTTATGAGTTTGTCTGGCCCGCTTGAAGGACACCTTATGACAAGGCCGAGGTGGATTCATTATCTACCCCAAGGGTTTGATTGACTGCCTCAATGAGACTGTCGATTGTCTCTTGACAATTAGGTGCCTCTCTAGATTGAGGGACCCTTTGGAGTCAGAGTCCGAACGCTGTTCACTCGCCTCCGCTGGTGAGGGAGAACGAGAAACAGAACTGATAGATGCCGAGGCCCCGGACGGCCCAGGCGACGCTGTGTGGGTTCGCTTCCCCCGCGTCTGCCTGGTGAGAGCGTGGCCACTGCAAGCCAGATGTTCCTGAGGAATGGCCAAGACGGGTGAACCATTGTCCCTGCCCCTATCGGGAGCTTGAAGGGACTCGATTGCGCTCGTTAATGACGCCATAGATTGTGACAGAGACAGGGCCCATTCCGGGGGACCTGACGCACTGGGCTCAGCAATAGGAGAAGGCTCCTGGGCACGTTTGGAGTCACAGGCTTCGCAGACCCGATTAGGCTGGGCGTGCGGAAAAGGGGACCTACAGGCAATGCATGCGGTATACAGCACCGTGTAAGTCTTAGCTCTTCTAGACATGCTGTACCTGTGCCGTTATGATTTGAGGTAGCACAAAAATAGGGTGCAGCGGAGTGGAGTGTAGCGTGGTGTAGCTATGAGGCTGGAAGGAGTAGCACCTACCCCAGTCCTGTGTCCCCAGACATCCTTGAATGGCAAGAATGGGCGCCGAGAAGTCCACGGAGGCTGCTGCTGTCTGCTGCAGTCTTGCAAACTTCAAAAAGCACGCCCCGTCCAGAGTGGGCGTTTCTGAAATAGGGCCGGATCCCTGCCCCCTCTGTCATATGCTGGGGGCCGGTTGCGAGCTTTGGGGGAGGAGTTGCGGGACGCCGAAGCCGGGGACTAAATTTTTGTCGGGGGTGGGCCCGCCGGAAGACCGCGCAAGCTGGGAAAAGACCCAGGCCGCAGCCTAGATTCCGGCTGAAGCCGGGGACTAGATTTTTGGCGGTGCCCGCTCGAGGGTCGGGGGGACGGGCCCGCCGGAAGACTGCTGATGGGGGAGGGCCTGGGCCGTGGCCTAGTTTCCGGCGGAAGCCGGGGACTAAATTATTGGCGGTGCCCGCCGGAAGCCGCGCGCCTCAGGAGGCGGGCCTGCGCAGACCAGCGCCCCTGGTCACAGAGCCCCCCCAGCCGCCCGAACCTTCCCAGGCCAGACTCGCCACTCTCCGCTCCGCATGCGATGACGATCCCGAAGGACCACCACAGGAGCTCCCAGCCCCCCCCAATCCAGGTTAGAGGAGGGCTATAAAAATAAAAATAGAAATAAAAATAAGGACGATGCAGGCACCCTAACTCTGTCATCCCTTCAGGGGATGATGAGAGGGACCGTCCGCCTCCTTGCAGCACCGCATTCCAGCATTGGTGGTGCAGTGGGGGCCGCACGGACTGCCTCTGCCTCTGTACAGCCTAGGGTTTCAATACCCTAGGGTGGTCAGGGCTAAGTCCGGTATATTGTCCAACGTCGCGGGAGAGGATACGTGGAGGCAACACTCCACGTGCTCGCCCGTTGTTGGTTTGGGAAGATCGGACCCCTTCAAAAGGGTCTGTCGCCCCTATCTCGTTTTCATGGGAAGAAGAAAAAAAATAGTCTGAAGAAAACCAGACGTGTGCCTCCATCAGACACTAAGCATAAACTGGGTTCGCCTGCGGCCAGTGTCAAGGTGTATACGGCGGAGGAGGAGCTAACCTTTTTTTTTATCTACTTAGTGTTAGCCTCCTAGCGGCAGAAGCATACACCCACAGTCCTGTGTCCCCTAATAAGACGATAAATAAATAAATAAATAAATTAAGGGGAATTGGTCAGAAGATATAGGGTAGCCAAACTAAATACACTGCTGGTTAACGTACTAAAAACCAAGTTCACTTACAGCCTCATTTATGTGATCGTCTTTTACTACCCTGCAATGTAATGAGTTTGCTGACCCTATAGCTGCGGACGGGAGCCCTTTATAAAACTTCAGGTAAGTATTAGCTATAGTGACACGCAGATAACAAATAAATGGATATTTGCTTTATCCTGAAGGAGGACTAAAGATAATTCAGAGTACTTACAGTGAAAATCATGGAAGAATTTTAGTGGTGGCATGTTCCTCTCCACTGTTGAATCCCCCCATGGTGCCCCTAAGTGTACAACTTGCTTTCTGCGTGCACTTGCTTGTCCAGTCTGCTCAGCGCCAAGCAGCCGCCCAGAAAGATGCCAGTCCCGGATCTCAAAGAGATATCTAGGATAATCACGGATGCGAACTGAAATGAAAAAGAGATAGAAAATTGTTACCATCAAGACCAGCTTAGGTGACAGATGTACGAACACAATACTGGATACATAGGAGGCTAGTACGTTTCCTCCTCCAGCTCTCCAGTGATCTCTAACAACACTTCACACTACAGTGTCATCAGACTTGTGGCAGAAATTAGATGGTTTCCTGATGGTCAACGACTGCCAAGGAGAAAAGGAGGGTAGAAGGTGAACTTGAACGAAAAAATGAATGTCTAAAAATAAAAACGGCTGTCAGTGCATCGGACGGCTAGAATTTTATACAACAGAAAAAAAAAATGCAAAAACTGCTGCAAAGACCTTGACCAAATCACTGCAGAAATGGCACGAGTGAGCAGAGCCATCACAAATCCAGCATATGGGGGAGCAGCAGATTTTCTGGCCTCATTAAAGAGAATCTGTCACCCCAATATTGCCATATCAGATAAAGATATGGCTGAATAGTGCGTCCCATAACAAAGCTATCGGTAGGTATCATATATCCTGATACCCCCGTTTTCATATCAAAATACCTTTGTAAACTTCGGTTTTTGCGCTGTCAATCACGGTGGTCAGGTCAGGAGGGCGGCGTTTTCTCTCTCTCTCCCCCCCCACTCCTCGGCATCAGTTGCGTATCGCCGTCTGTGAATCCCACAGACGGCGTTCGGCTTCCCGCAATTGCGCAATTCAAATTCGGGCCAGCGCATGCGCAGTGTACTTTGCCCAACAGTGGGCAAAGAATATAATCAGTACAGAGCATGCGCTACTCTTTCCTTGCCCCGGAAATGACTGCTTGCCTTGGACGACTTCTGGGGCAAGGAAAGAGTAGCGCATGCGCTGTACTGATTATATGCTTTGCCCACTGTTGGGCAAAGCACACTGCGCATGCGCCGGCCCGAATTTGAATTGCGGGAAGCCGAACGCCATCTGTGGGATTCACAGACGGCGATACGCAACTGATGTCGAGGAGCGGGGGGGGCGGGGAGAGAGAGAAAACGCCGTCCTCCTGACCTGACCACCGTGATTGACAGCGCAAAATCCGAAGTTTACAAAGGTATTTTGATATGAAAACGGGGGTATCAGGATATATGATACCTACCGTTAGCTTTGTTATGGGACAGACTATTCAGCCATATCTTTATCTGATATGGCAATATTGGGATGACAGGTTCCCTTTAAAGGGTTTATCCAGCACCACTCACACTTCGCACAGAAGTGAGCGGTGACGCTGACGTTACAGACTCACACCCCTGAATAGATGTGTGCCCGATCAGCAGGTATTGTGCCTGTGTCAGGTGCACAATACCCGACATTGGTGCACACTTGTGGGGCCATAACGTCATCAGCATTGCTCACTTCCGATGCAGAAGTGAGCGGCGCCGAATAACCCTGTAAAATTAAAGTATTCTAAATATAAGTAAGCCAAAACCTCAACCTAAAGACCGAAAACTATAAAGGAAAGATTGGCACCTCTTCCATGTTTTGGACCCACTCTTATTTTTGATTAACAAAAACTCATGCCTAATAATAATGTGTACTAGCTTGGCCTGTGCGAAATTTTCGCACATTGGTCGTCGGGGGCGCAGGCAATTTCAGAAAAAGCAAGTTGGTCAATTGTAAATGTATTTGATGAGATGATGAACACAGACAGGTATTTATATATGTAGCTTGGTAATACAATAAATTGGTTTGATAAGTAGAGGCCCAAAAATGTCTTCTGGTTGAGGTGCCACCTGCAGGTCATTGTGTCTTTCTGCAGGTTTATGAAAATGAATGTTTAAACTGTATTTAGCGATAAAATCGTGAAAGTGTGGTTTGTTTGGCTCTTTTCTTGCTGAAGAGGGCAAGTTTACCTTTCAAATGGTGTATCATTTGTGTGTGTGGGGCGAAGTAATGAGCGAAAAAGCAATGCATGTTTACAAATGTGTTTGCATATGTGACTCACCTGCAGTGAAGTGTGCAATCCTCCAATGTGCCTGAAATAGGCTGAGCAAGCTGTAAAGACCCCAAGGCAAATGTTTGGATTTGTTTGTGATGTCTGTAAGCAGATTTGTGGTAGTGTGCTTTGGGGTAGTGTGATGTCACCTGCAGGTAATTTTTCCTTACTGCAGGTTTATGAAAATTAATGTTTAAACTGTATTTTGTGACCAAATTGTGGATGTGTGGTTTGTTTGGCTATTTTCTTGCTGAAGGGGGCAACTTTACCTTTCAAATGGTGTATCATTTGTGTGTGTGGGTGCAGTATGAATGGAGATACAAAATAATCACAGAAAAACAGTGTTTAGAAATAATAGAATAGATGGGGTGTCCTGACTTTCCCTTCACAGCAGATATTGTAAAAAAGAAGGATCAGGCATATTGGATTTTAACATGCCTGATCCTATGTTTTTATGGGAGACATACTACGGTCAAGGGCCTCAACTAAATTCATACCTCCCAACCGTCCCAGATTGATCAGGACAGTCCCGATTCTAACCCTCCCACCCGCTGTCCCGCCCGGCCGGGATGCTATGTTTCTTGCAGTGAGAAGTCGCCACGCCCCCCCATGCACCCCATCCTCGCCCTCCCAGCACTCCACTTCAGCTTCTCACTGCCAGCAATGACGTCGCTGAGCTGTCCTCTTATGTGCGAACAGGACCTGTGATGAGGTCACATGAGGGGAGGAGTTAGTTTTCACATGGTCAGGCTCCTTGTGTGTGCAGGTCTCTGTTGTGCTGGTTGTCATGGTGCTGGAGGAGGGTAAGTTTATGTGTGGGGTCAGGAGGGGTTTACAGTGTGGAAGTAGCAGAGCCGTGTGTGTGCGAGGTGTATGGAGCAGAGCCGTGTGTGTACGAGGTGTACGGAGCGGAGCCGTGTGTGTATGAGGTGTATGGAGCGAAGCCGTGGTGTACGAGGTGTACGGAGCGGAGCCGTGTGTGTACGATGTGTACGGAGCGGAGCCGTGTGTGTATGAGGTGTATGGAGCGGAGCCGTGTGTGTACGAGGTGTCTGTAGCAGTGCTGTGTGTGTACGGGGCGTACGAAATGGAGCCCTGTGTGTACGAAGTGTATGGAGCTGAGCTGCTCATCTCCGTACACTTCATACACACAGGTCTCTGTGCTTGAGCCGTGTGTGTACGGGGTGTACAGAGTGGAGCCACGTGTGTATGGAGCAGAGCCGCGTGTGTACGAGGTGTACGGAGCGGAACCGCATGTGTATGAGGTGTATGGTGTAAAGCCGAATGTGTACAAGGTTTACGGAGTGTGGCTGCGTATGTACGAGGTTTACGGAGTGAAGCCGTGTGTGTACTGAGTGGAGCCATGTGTGCACGAGGTGTACGGAGTGGAGCCGTGTGAGCGTGAGGTGTACGGAGCGGAGCCGTGTGTGCGCGAGGTGTATGGAGCGGAGCCATGTGCGCGAGGTGTACGGAGCGGAGACGTGTGTGCGCGAGGTGTATGGAGCGGAGCCGTGTGTATATGGTGGGGAGCATTCATACCTCCCAACTGTCCCAGATCCAGCGGGACAGTCCCGATTTTGAGAGAGCGTCTGCCCCGCTGTCTCGGCCGGGAGCTTTCTTTTCCCGTGGACATAGGCGTACACGGCGGAGCCCCGAGGAGCACTTTAAAACTTGCACGTGACGTTCCACCGGAAGTGATGTACTGGAAGCTGACCGGAATTGAGGTAATTGTGGGAGGAGATTGTGACGGAACCATGGAGGCACTTCAGGGAATGCTTCAGATCCATCACCGTGTCCTCCTCCGACAGCGGGATCGCCTTGGAATCGGGGATGTCGGCCATGTGAGTGGATCATGATATGTCCTGCAACCGGGAGGCTCAGGTGGGCACTACAATGGGAGCCGGCCTGCTATAGTATCTTTATAGAATCTTTATTTCTTTCTCTCTCTGTTTCTTTCTCTCTCTCTAATCCTTTTTTCTTTCTCTCTCTCTGTTCTTTCCTTTCTTTCTCTCTGTTCTTTTTCTATTCTTTCTTTCCCCTCTTTCTTTACATCTCTCTGTTCTTTCTTTCTCTCTGTTCTTTTTCTTTCCCTTCTTTCTTTCTCTCTGTTCTCTTTCTTTCCCATATTTCTTTCTCTCTCTGTTCTTTCTTTCTTTCTCTCTGTTCTTTCTTTCCCCTCTTTCTATCTCTCTGTTCTTTCTTTCCCCTTTCTTTCTCTCTGTTCTTTCTTTCCCATCTTTCTTTCTTTACCCTCTTTCATTTTTCTATCTCTGTTCTTTTGTTCTGTCCCCTCTTTCTTTCTTTCCCATCTTTCTCTCTTTGTTCTTTCTTTTCCCTCTCTTTTTTTCTCTCTGTTTATTCTTTCTGTCCCCTCTTTCTTTGTTTTTCTCTCTATCTCTCTGTTCTTTCTTTCTCTCTCTGTTCTTTCTTTCTGTTCTTTCTCTCTCCCTCTGTTCTTTCTTTCCCCTTTCTCTCTCCCTCTGTTCTTTCTTTCCCCTCTTTTTTTCTCTCGCTGTTCTTTTTTCCCCTCTTTTTTCTCTTTTCTTTTTTTCTGTCCCCTCTTTCTTTCTCTGTTCTTTAATTCCCATCTTTCTTTTTTCTTACTTTCTCTCTGTTCTTTCTTTCCCATCTTTCTTTCTCTCTCTGTTTTCTTTCCCCTCTCTTTTTTTTCTCTCTCTCTGTTTATTCTTTCTGTCCTCTGTTTCTTTCTCTCTATCTGTTCTTTCTTTCCCCTCTTTCTTTCTCTCTTCCTCTCTGTTCTTTCTTTCCCCTTTCTTTCTCTCTCCCTTTGTTCTTTCTTTCCCCTCTTTTTTTCTCTCTCTGTTCTTCCTTTCCCCTCTTTTTTTCTCTCTTTTCTATTTTCTGTCCCCTCTTTCTTTCTGTTCTTTCTTTCCCCTCTTTCTTTTTCTCTCCCTCTATGTTCTTTCTAACTCCCTCTCTGGTCTTTCCTTCCCCTTTCTTTCTCTCTGTTCTTTTTTTCTGTCCCCTCTTTCTTTCTCTGTTCTTTCTTTCATTCCACTTTCTTTCTCTCTGCTTTCTTTCTTTCCCCTTTCTCTCCTTTCTTTCTCTCCGTTTTCTTTTTTCTCTCTCTCTGTGTTCTTTCTTTTCCTCAGTACCAGTCAGTGTGCCCACAGTACTAGCCACTGACCCCATAATACCAGCCACTGTGTCCTCAGTACCAGTCAGTGTGATCAGCAGTGCTAAATGGGTGTGGTTGGGGTGTGGACATGGGTGTGATTAGTTGTGAAATGGGTGTGGTCAGGGGCGTGGCCTAAAATTTCCAGCTACACGCACCGCAACCGTTATCCCTCTTTACCGTCTTCAAAAGTTGGGAGGTATGCTAAATTAGTGTTAGGTTGCTAAGGTTTATGGTCACATACGCCAATATATGATGTTGGATCTAGTCTATTCTGTCCTACTTACTAACCATTTTTAGAAAAATGGTCTTCTCACCACATTCAGGGTACACTCACCATAAAATGTTTTCAGAGAGCACTTCATCATGCGGCACCACTGGATAATGAGTGGTAGCCCCTCAGAGGGGAAGGGGCTGATGCCGTCAATGTCTTTCATGTTCTCCAACACTTTGTCCAGTCCATGCAGAGATTCATCCGCTAATGCCACTATTTCCAGGTCGGACATAGTCCATGTCAGGAGAGACTTCCGCATGGGAGTATTGCTGTAAAGACGACGGGAGCGTTGGATGTATATCTCAATGTTTTTCTTTTCCAAGGACGTGTAAAGCTCTTCTATTTTTCGGGCAGGCAATAACTCTCCATGTTGTTTGCGCAGGGCAGTAACCTTGTCGTCGAGCAGCCGTAACCTTTTGGCGCTCTCCTTACTCTCATCCTTCATTAGCTCGTAATTATCTCGCAGTTTTACTTCAAAGACATCGTCCAAGAAGGCAAATGAGAATTGCTTCACTCTGAAGACGAGATCTGGAGGGAGAGGCTCAGGCCGCGTCTTTGACGAGCGATGAAGACCTTTTAGCCACTTCTGCACTGCTATGGCCTCATCAAGTATGTAGGAGAAGTCGTAGCGGTGCGGAAACTCAATGGAAACGCTATTAATATCCAGGACCCAAGCGCGGTTTCTCTCCGTGAGAAGAGAGTTAAAGTGGCTTCGATGGAGCAGCATTTCTTCCAGCTCAGGCATCCTCTGCGCCTCCACATCTTTAAACAGAAAGATGTTGTGACCATCAGCAATGACGGATACTTCAGGCGTTCGGAGCTGGAGAGACCCGCCATGCTGATTGAGCCAGATTCTCTGTGCTCCGAATAGGAAGTAATTCTCCTTGCAAATCGCAGCGCGCAGCTTCACCGAACTAAACTCCACCGTTATCTGCATTCCCTTACGGCGAAGGCCGGGACTCTCAGCCACCGGGTTCTGTGACTGCAGGGGAGAATGCGGAGAACGCTCTCTGGACACGAGTCCGTCTGACTCCGACGGCCGGGATCTCCTGTGCAAGGCCGTGATCAGCAGATCCCTGCACTGCAGGGTGAACAATATGTGCTGATACATATACATGTGATCCCAGGGACTCCAGTGCAACGCCAGCTCCTCCACACACTGCACCTGAAAATGGGGCATAAAAAAAGAGGATAACCAGGAATCACAAACAAGGGCTGGAAAACCGCAAGCAGTGAGCCAAAGCAAAAGTGCATCTAGCAGGAAAGCGAGCTAGAAGTAAGCTAAGTAAAATACAGACAAGAGGGTAAAAGTAAAAAAAATGTACATATATATATTAATCAATAATCAAATGGAGCAGACTGATTGATTCTTAGTTAACTCATTCAGCAGTAAGCAACACAGTCCAATACAAAGCTGAATGGGGACTGGGATCCCAAAATTCCCAGATCCCACAGATGATGCTGAAGCTGAGATCATAAAAGTTTGTTTTACAAGAACCGTAACACGTCTGATGATACAATATGGAAACCAGGGAGCTTGTATTCTAGCAATGTGACATGAAGAATTCTTTGAGCTTCCTAAAAACAGGTTAGGAAAAAACTATTACAAAGTAAATGCAGGCACTGGGAACTCGCAAAGCAAATACAATGTGTCCATACAAAGTCCAAGAAGAATAGTTTAGTGATTATACTTTGTGACTACTTACTACTACTAGTCTTCTATACAGGTCTTTCTACATACATTTGTGTTCTTGAAGGGAGTCAATCAGCAGGTTTTGCCACCTCTTCTTAGAGCAATATGATGTAGGGGAAGAGACCCCAATTCCAACGATGTGTCACTCACTGGTCTCCTTAGAGTAGCTTTGATAAAAATAAATATTTTACTCACTAGGGGACTAGTAAACCTGCTACCAGGCAGTCCTCCACATTAATACGCCAACTGGCAGCTTTCTGCCTATGCACAGTGTACACTGAAAGATGCCAATCAGTGGTGGGGATGGGGTTATACAGAGCTCAGCACTCAGAGCACTTCTATTTCAGCAGCAGAGAAAACAGTTACTATTAAAAAACTGTAGCAAGCAGTCCAGTAAGTGACACATTTCTGGGATCAGGGTCTCTTCACCTATATCATGCTGCGCTTAGATAGGGTAGTAAAAACCAGGTGATTTCCTTTAATAGGAAGAAGCATTAATGAAATAGATAGTTTAAAGAGATAATCCGAAAATGTGAAGCTATTCCCTATTAATAGGCTAGGGGATAACTTGATGAACGCTGGGGGACCACAAGTGAAATCAAGAAAGTGGCTTTGAAATCCCAAGAACAGCTCTCTGCACCCTGATCCTGAATGGAGCAGAGAAGTATATGCTTGACTTACGCTCTATTCATGGTCTATGAGACTGCCGGAAATATCTGAGTGCGGTACATAGCATTCCCATAGAGGAGGCTGAGCATATGCATCTCCACTGCATTCAAGATGGGACTGCAGAGTCCATTTCTACGGGTTATGAAGCCCTGATCTCAGGATCGCGGGGGGGCCCAGCTGTCGGGCCCCCAGTGACCAGCAAGTTATTGCCTCACCTTTTGACTTTTTGGAGAATACCTTTTTGACATTATTAATAATTTAAGATCTTACCTCTAATGCGTGAATAGTGGTGAAGTACGACAGGGACAGGATAGGGAAGTAGAGCAGTGGGTCACTATGGTCCGGGCCTTATTGCACGGTTCCATTTTCTCAGTGATGGACTTTAACAGAGACGTGGCGACACCTTGCAGGCTCAGAATGCAGCACTCTGCGCTTCCTGCAAGGGTGAGGAGGTCTATCCGCACCAGAGCAGCACCTGGGAGAGACAAAAACACAATCCCATTACAAGACATACATTTTACATATGTAAAGAAAAGGTCTAGGTGAAAATCAAGAAGATGTCACTGCCAAAAGAAAAGTATCAGGCAACAAACCAATCATCAAGATCTGCAGTTTGCAGTTGCTCAGACATTAAACGCCCTCTCAGAAATTCTCGAGAAAATGTTGAAATAGATATTAATAAAAATTACTTTTGCTTTGTTTCTACAGCTCCTATGCAGACGATGTGTCCTTATGGTGGTTAAACACCCCTCCAGTGGGGTCAACAAGGGTGGTAAAAATGACAATAAAGACCCCTCATACACATGAGATGATAATAGAACGATCATTTGAACAGATGTTCATTTGCACGACTTCTCCCTGCACATTTCCCATAAAACTGTACAATGCATTTTTTGAGATGAAGCCATACATTTTTGATATATAGCGGAAAAAAAAAGTTCAATAATCTGAGGGGGAGAAGAGACAATCAGGTCTACACCGACACGTGGTGTAAAAAATAAATAAATCAAAAATAGATCTTTCATTTTTAAATGATCAGCACAGACATAGTATGCCATGGACATTAATCGTGTGAAAACATCAAACATGCCCAATCGATTCCTTGGACGACTACGGACGTTGGTTGTTCAAATGTCAATGGTTGCTCAATCATTCACCATCAAAAAAATTTAGTTGAAGTCATGAATTTTGGACAACTTTGTTCTAATGTGTATTAGGCCTTATTAGTTACAATTCTCACTTCTTCGCTAACTCGATCATCCAGTGCCTCCAGCCGAGGCTTCTTCAGGTTCCTGAACATTGTGCAAGTCCAATTCCTGCATCAAGGATCAATTCTGGAGAATCCAAAGCCTATCTAGTAAAACATGACTTTGGCAAGACAACACAAATTCAACAGAAGTGTAATCCTGTAGCCATTCCTCCATTTGTCCCCTACTAATTGCAGATGTACATCTGGAAGGGGGAAAAAGCCAGAAGGAGCAACCTGCTTGCTGCTGCACAGGGAGAGTCCGTAGCCTCTCCTGTGCCTCTGACCTCCATCTGTGGCTCTCCAGCATCCAAATTGTAATTTCTAATGTAATAACTATAGTTTCTGCTAAATATGATCTGTCCCAACTATCTATGCAATTAGTGGAAATTCATCAAGGAACATGCCCCATTACTTACTGCATACATAGGAATTCTTTATAGCCATCATGTCAAGCAGAAAGTGCAAGATTTGTATTTAAAAAAAAAGATTGAAAAACCAAATGCAGGTTTGCAGAAGGAAGACTAAAGCCCCGATTCATTATTGAATTTGAAGCTTTTCTTTAAAGTCTATTTTGTGTGTGTTCATCTGTTTGTTTTTTCTATTCATCATTGTGGGTGAGGGTTTGGCATTTCCAGATTGTCTTTAAATGATTCATAAACTGATACTTTTTGCATAATTTTGGCGCAACTTTACTCCATTACCCCTAAAATGATTACCATAATATAAGCATGTGTGTCAAATTTTGGGGGTCTAATGGGTAAGACAGAGATGTCAAAGTCAAACACACCGAGGGCCAAAAAAAAAATTTGCTACAAGCCGAGGGCCGGACTGACGCCGGCCCTGCTACCGGTGCATTGTGGGAAATGTAGTGTTGGTGCCAGGGCCGGCTCCAGGTTTTTATGGGCCCCGGGCGAAAGAGCCTCAGTGGGCCCCTTTAACACAGACCACGATTCATGATGCACAGATACAGCAGAGAAATATGGGTACAGTGCAATGCCAAATACTTCTCTTCTTCCATTACATGAGTGATATCTATTGTAAATTGTACAATAGCTCAAAAACCGTCAAATCCTCACAGCACACAGTACAGACTGGACAGTACAGTCCTCCATACAATATTATGGGAACCACAGTCTCCCCCTTATCACCCATATAATACCCCATGCAGGATGTCACCCCCCATATAATGCTCCATACAGAATACTGGACCCAATATAATGCTCCATACAGGATACTGGACCCAATATAATGCTCCATACAGGATACTGGTCCCCATATAATGCTCCATACAAAATATGGAGCTCTCCTCTGCGCTGTACTGCGTTCTGCACTGTTACAGCTCAGGAAAGGGCGCTGTGGAAAGACTCCCCATTATCATCATCATTGCCTCCCCATCATCATGGCCTCCCCATTATCATCAATGCCTGCCCATCATCATCATCTCCTCCCCATCATCATCAATGCCTGCCCATCATCATCTTCTCCCCATCATCAATGCCTGCCCATTATCATCATGTTCTCCCCATCATCATCAATGCCTCCCCATTATCAGCAATGCCTGCCCATTATCATCTTCTCCCCATCATCATCATCAATGCCTCCCCATTATCAGCAATGCCTGCCCATCATCACACACAGACAGCACACAAGCACTCTCTCACATACTTATACACACACACACACACACAAAGCACCGCGCTACATACACACACAGAGACATACACACGTCTTACCTGTCCGACGTCCGCGCGCTCTGTGCCACAGCCGGCCGCTGAATGATGACGTCATTCAACGGCCTGCTGTGAGAGGAAGCGCCGGCGCCCCTGGAGCCCGGAGCTGCGGCAGTGGAGGCACGGGAGAGGTAAGTATTGTGCCAGCTGATGCCGGGGCCCTGAGCAAGCGGGGGGGGGCCCAGTGGCGGCGCTGACACCGCTCTCCTCCGCTAACGGGCGGGGGATACCAGACTGCGAGTGGGCCCCCCCCGCCTGCTCAGGGCCCCGGCACTTGCCCGGGTGTGCCGGGTGCTGACGCCGGCCCTGGTTGGTGCGTGCAAAACACCAGCAGGCGGCTGTGGCTAATCTAATAGTAATTAAATATCATCCAGGGGGCCAAAGATAATCAATTCGCGGGCCGGATCTGGCCCGCGGGCCTTGACTTTGACATATGGGGGGTAAGAGGTCTTTCCATGTGGAGTGTAACATGCAAGTGTAAGGAGACTTATAGGCCATGCAATGCTCTGTTATGTTTTGGTAGCTGAGGAGAGCAGGCAAAAACGGCAATACACCAGAGAGCTTGGAATCTACTGGATTGCAGTACCCTGACTAACCACCACAACTAAAGGCAGCCGTGGAGCGTTCCTACGTTGGTCCTAGACGCCTCGTCACAGCCTGAGAGGCTAACTACACCTAAAGATAGAAAGAGGAAAGCTATCTGCCCCGGAGCAGATCCTCAAAGAACATAGGAAGCCCCCAAACATGTAATGGCGGTTAGACAAGAGGAAATACAGACACAGACAGAAAATAGTATGAGCAAACGCTGGGGCCCAATCTGCCTAGACAGAAAAGGATAGGAAGGATACTTACTGCAATCCCAAAAAACCCTAAAAAAAAACCAACGCTACTAATTGCAAAAACACCTGAGATCACACGACCTCTACCACCTAAATTAGTTCTCTGGTGTAACAAAACTAAGCCGCAGCCACAGAAAAAACTGGAAAAGGCAAATGAACAAACAACAGTGGCTCCAGAGGAACCGAGAGGAGCCCAAGCCCCCCGGGGAGGGGAACCTGGCCAACCTCACAGAAATGCAGAGAAATATGCAAATGGCAAGCACAAAAACAAAAAACAGAAAATATCTTATCTGAGAGCAGGAGAAGAGGCAAGACTCAGCAAGCTTCCAAGTGAACCAGGAAACAACGTTGAGACAAGAACAATTGATCACCGGCAACCATGATGGGGGGAAACCTCCCTTATATCCAGCCAGTCCGTGATTCCTGATTGCCAATCCTCATTGAATGGTTCAGTACCGTTTGTAACCACCAGAGGGAGCTTCTGCTCAGAATTAATTTCTAAAACATTCATAACAATGCTCCACTGGGAAAATAAATATGCAATTTGCCTCTTTAAAGAGGAAGAGAACTTGAACTCCAGTGCCACCTATTGGAAAGTGTCTGCAAATGGAGATTTGGGTTTGGCTTTTACCCCGAGTCATATTGCAAGGCTTAGTAATGGGTTGATACTGACTTTTAGTATTGCTACTTCCAATAGGTGGCGCTAGAGTTCTCCTTCCTTCTGAAGAGGCAATTTGCATATGACATGTTAGGCAAATTTTGCCACATGTAACTTTTTGTGTTAAGTTGTTGCAAAAAGGGTCAACAGAGAAAAAAATATTTTTCACAAAGTTCTTGAATGATGAGCATAATTTTTGAACATCCACAAATAACACAAGACAAAAAAATAAAAGATTTAAAAAACAAACGTCCACAAAAAAAAAGCATATGATGAATGAGGCTCAAAGTGTATATAAAATTGTGTATAAAATGGACTCACCCACTAAAGCAGACAATGTAAACAAGTTAATGTCTTCTACTCTGGCATCCACCTTCCAGAGAAGGGCCAACTTGCTGCCTTGCTCCCCACTCGGGGAGACAGGAGAGAGTGGGTCTTGTGGGGATGGCACAGGCGGTTTAGATGCCACGGGCATCAGACTCAGTAGCTGCGAGAGACACTCTGCGCATGTGTCGGAGAACTCTACATGCAGCCCCTGCACAGTGGACTCTATGAAGAGCGCGTCGGCTTGCATGATACAGACACCTATTGATTGGTTGTAGCTGCCCTAAAAAGGCACAAAGACAGTAGTTATCTCACTGTGAAGAAGCTGAGCAACACTAAATCGTTTATTACTTAGTAATGTTCAAAGTAGAAAAAATGCAAAAAGTTTTAAAGAAAAATCTTATTTTATTTTTTTTCCCATTATTAATTTTGCTCAGCATGGAAAACAGGGATTTTTGTGTACTCACCGTAAAATCCTTTTCTCCGAACCACTCACTGGGGGACACAGGACCATGGGACTGCAATTCCCAGGGGCCACCTTTACTCCACCCGGACGGCTCTTTACACGTGAAAAGCTGCTGGATTCTGCTGAACCCTGTGCCAGCACGTGTAAAGAGTAGGCCGGATGGAGTAATGATGGCCCCGGGAATTGCAGTCCCATGGTCCTGTGTCCCCCACTGTGGTGATGGAGAAATTATGAAACGTTGTAAATTTTTCTTCACTCCGGTGAAAAAAAATATAAATTATTGCATTTAAGTAGCATCCACTGCTCTGCTTTTCCCCAGTCTATTTTCTTGCATTGATATCAGAATGTACTCTGTGGAGGATAGATTCTGGCAGTGAAAGGGTCACTTTCACTGCCATCACTTAGTTCTCCAAATGCAGCTGAAGGCAGACAAATAAACTGGGGGCTTGGAAGGACTTACATGCCATGCAATAAACAGATTTGCAAAGTTTTAGAACTTTCCATGCTGGATAAAATAGTACAAAAATATAGATAGATAAAAGTTTACTGACATTTTCTTTGTAGATTTTAATTATTAAATCAAATAAACAAGACATTCTTAGAGAGACTAAGAACAACATATGTATCATATTTGATAACATTTATCAAAAATGTATAAGCACTTAAACAGTAGCTGAATAAAAAGGGAAAAGAAAAAAATAGCTCACGTCTAGCATATTAATAGAATAGGTGTTATTCGTGATGAAAGCAATGATGGAACAGGGAGCAGTCAGCTCTCTCCTCCATCATGCTCCAGTGCATCTGAGCTCTGACATATTGATAGGTGAGTATTTCTTTTTTTTTTTTTTTTTTTTAAATCAATGAGTACATTGTGGGGGCTATTATACTATTTGGATGGCTATGTGGAGGCAAATTATACTATTTGCAGGCATTACACCGTGTGAAGGGGCCTTCTTACTGTGTTGGGGGCCACTGTGGGTGTATCGCTCTTCGCGGGAGAGGGGTAATGTTGGGTCTTAATACCCTGCGTGTGGTGGTTACTATGGAGGTATTCACTGTAGGGGTATCCTACTGTATTCAGTGGGGACTTTTGTTGGCCATGAACGGGATATCTTAATGGCTTCAATAGGAGCAAAATTACTTTGTAAGGGCTACAAAGTTGTTTTATGCTGTTCTGTGACACTGACCATTATGTTTTTTTAATTTTGTGGGGGTGGGCTCAATTTGGACTTTTGCTATGGGGCCCCATGATATCTATGCACCTGGATGTTGTGATTAAATTATGTCACGTGTGGTTAAGAGCAAATTGTGATAACATCAATAAGTAAAGAATCCAGGATATTTTAATTTGAAAAAGAGAACCATTTGTTCCAGATTTTGACCTGTTTCTTTCACTTCTTCACTATAATTACTCTTTTTTTTTTCCAAATCTTTCAATTTCACATATTTAATTAAGCCATGCCTTAAAGGGATGCCACTACTAAGACAACCCCTTCTTGATCTAAATGTTTGACCCAGATACAAATAAAAAAGCCTCCTGTGCCGGCGCCATTCCAGCTGTGTCAGCACTCGCGGCCCCGAGGCTCTCCTGCGGTTGTTGTGACACGTGGTGCCCGGCACAAAATCAGCGCTGGCGTCACCGTCTCTGCCTTCTTACGAATTGTACATGAAGAGGCAGTCCGAGCTGCAGCTGATCGATTCGACAGAAGGTGGGGACAGTGACGCCATCCTCGGGAGAGAGAGTGCTAACACTACTGGTATGGCGCCAGCATGGGATGAGAGTATAGACTTTCTTTTATTTTATTGGAGCCAAGCGTGGGGTATGAGGAGGGATTGTCCTGGTAGTGGACAACTTCTTTACCACAAGATGTTCTACTGCCTTTCCAATTTCTTGGGATTAACATTTTGTTTTGGTCTCATTGATAATGTGAAAAGTAAAGGGGAAGTTTATAGCCGCTGTTTGTGCATCACATAAGTTTTAGTATAATTAAGCTCTATGATAAATGGATGTTTGAAGTATAAAGTTTAATAATTGCTCAATCTTGAGCCAAAACTGTTTGATAGGAATACAACGTAACCAAATATGTAAATAGCTTCCTACTTATTTTCTACACTTCCAACAAATTGAAGAAAGTTTACTTAATGTTTAAAAGGGTTGTCCGATCTAAAATGATAAGTCTGCAGTCACTCTGTGTGACTGACTGCAGACTTTTTAGTCCCCTTCCCCGATGCACACTGTGAGCTGGACGGATTCACCGTTTTCTGAGACGAAAATGGCGCTGTTGTATGTGACATGCATACTCCTGGGCAGAAGCGGTCTAGCGGGCACAGCCTTGCTCCATACAATGGGCACTGAATGAATTAGACGGCTGCGTCCACTAGATGGCACTGTCCACACACTTGTATGGAGCGAGGCCACACCCACTAGACGCCCGCGCGCCACACTGCACACACACTTGTATGTAGTGAGGCCACGCCCACTAGACGGCTTCCACCCGGGAGTATGCATAACACATACATCACTGCTGTTCCCAGCTCAGAAACCTGCAAATCCTCGCAGCGCACAGCGGGAATTCAAAAGTCTGCAGTCAGAGAGTTACCGCAGACTTATCATTCTAGACTGGACAACCCCTTTAAGAAAACAGATATTTGCTGAGGTCTTTGCAGAGCTTCCTCCTTATCCATGTTTGCAATAGAACATAACTTAATACTAAAGTTAGAGGAGTAAGAGTTGTGGTGTAGAGACCTCCACCGCTCATCATGAGCTTAACGGGTGGTGGTCGCTTCACCTCCACCCACTTTGTTCAGAGATGGGGCAAGTATGGCGTGAACACCAAAAGTTGCATCTTTTTGCAACCTTGCATTTCCACAAGCAAGAAAACAAAAATGCAACTCTTCAAAGATTTTTTGAAGAAAAAAAAGCCGGTGAGAAAGCCTTGATGAATCGTCCGCAATATGATGCTCTTATTTTTAAGTTACCGCTACAGATTTTCCTCCATATTGATGTCATACACAGTAAAAGAAGAAAACCAGAATAGACACTTGGAGGATGCAGATCTTCTGTCTTATTTCTTTCTTACCTGTAAGTTGAAGGAATCGAGCACAAAAGCCTCGCCCCACACGTGCGTATTTCGCGGGTGCAGGGCTTGCTGGATATGAGACTCTTTGCCCACTCTCCAACAGAGATTGCTGACAGTGAGAAGCGCCCTCTGGTGGAGATTCTGTGTGCGTAGATGCTTGAACTCTGCACGATAAACCCAAAATTAGTAACTTCACCAAACACCCGGATCTTACATTTGTACTGTAAAGCGACCCACCAGTAAATTAGGATGGCTATTTGCTACAAAATAGGACGTACCCAGTGAAACGGATGAAAATCCTACAGCAAAGGGCTGCGCTTCATCAAGCTGGACAGACACATTGACATTGGAGATGTTGAAGTTGAAAACTATTGGAGCCAATATCACAGGAAGTGGTCTGCAACAGAAAATAGGGATTTTTGTGTACTCACCATAAAATCCTTTTCTCCCAGACGCTCATTGGGGGACACAGACCATGGGTGTTATGCTGCTGCCACTAGGAGGCTGACACTAAGCTGAGACAAAAAAGAGTTATCTCCTCCTCTGCAGTGTACACCCTCCTGCTGGCTCCAAGTGAACCAGTTCGGTGCAAAAGCAGTAGGAGATTATTAACATCATTTCAGAGTACGATCATTCACATAATATTACACTATGTTCCAAATTATTATGCAAATGATATTTTTCTCTGATTTTCCTAAGTGGTCGGTGCAAATGACAGTCAGTCTAATAAAAGTCATCACCCGTTAGAGTATACATCGAATTTTATTGAAGAAACCTCCCAATGATAACAGTATAATCTCCAAATGGAAAAAAGCTCAAAATGCACTGTTCCAAATTATTAGGCACAGTAGAATTTCTGAACATTTGATCTGTTTTAAAGAACTGAAAATGCTCATTTATGGAATTTGCAGCATTCGGAGGTCACATTCACTGAACAAAAAAGCTACTTAACTCCAAAACATCCTAACAAGCCAAGTTACATGTTAACATAGGAACCCTTCTTTGATATCACCTTCACAGTTCTTGCATCCATTGAACTTGTGAGTTTTTGTAGAGTTTCTGCTTGTATTTCTTTGCATGAAGTCAGAATAGCCTCCAGAGCTGCGGTTTTGATGTGAACTGCCTCCCACCCTCATAGATCTTTTGCTTGATGATACTCCAAAGGTTCTCTATAGGGTTGAGGTCAGGGGAGTTTATCTCCTTCTATGCCCATAGCAGCCAATGACTCAGAGGTATTCTTTGCAGCATGAGATGGTGCATTGTCATGAATGAAGATGATTTTGCTCCTGAAGACACATTTCTGCTTTTTAGACCATGGAAGAAAGTTGTCAGTCAGAAACTCTATATACTTTGCAGAGGTCATTTTCACATCTTCAGGAACCTTAAAGGGCCCTACCTGCTGTTTCCCTATGATTCCGGCCCAAATCATGACTCCTCCACCTCCTTGCTAACGTAGCAGCCTTGTTGGGACATGGTGGCCATCCACCAATCATCCACTACTCCATCCATCTGGACCATCCAGGGTTGCTCAACACTCATCAGTAAACAAGACTGTTTGAAAATTAGTCTTCATGTATGTCTGGGCCCACTGCAACCGTTTCTGCTTGTGAGCACTGTTTAGGGGTGGCCGAATAGTAGGTTTATGCACCACACCAAGCCTTAGAAGGATCCTCCTACACCTTGAGGTTCGAGGGACTCCAGAGGCACCAGCAGCTTCAAATATCTGTTTGCTGGTTTGTAATGGCTTTGTAGCAGCTGCTCTCTTAATCCGATGAACTTGCCTGGCAGAAACCTTCCTCATTCTGTCTTTATCAGCACAAACATGTCTGTGCTCAGAATCAGCCACAAATCTCTTAACAGTACGATGATCAAGCTTAAGTTTTCGGAAAATATCTAATGTTTTCATCCCTTGACCAAGGCATTGCACTATTTGATGCTTTTCAGCAGCAGAGAGATCCTTTTTCTTTCCCATATTACTTGAAAACTCTGGCCTGCTTAATAGTGTGGAACATCCAGTTTTCCTGTTATTGGGCTCACATGGCAAACTAATTATCACAGGTATCTGAGATTGATTTCAGTTATCCAAAGAACCCTGAGAAACAATACCATTTCATTTACTAAAAAAAAAAAAAAAAACGCTATGACACTTAAAACCAATTTGCATAATAATTTGGAACATAGTGTAGAGAGCAACACATCGAATGAAAGAGACAAGCAGAAGCCGTTAGGCTAAGCGCACACGTTTGCAGAATGTTTGCAGAATATTCCTGAGCAAAACTGGACTTTTTGCGCGGCAAAAACGTGCGGTTTTGCTAGTTTTTGGTGCATTTTTTGCGCGGATTTGACGCGTTTTTACCGCGATTTTTTCCTGAACTTTCTAGGTCAATAATATAGCGGGAAAAAACACTAGAATTCCGCAAAATTAATGGACATGTTGCTAGATTTTCCGCGATGCGTTTTTTTCACGGAAAAAAACGCACCATGTGCACAGAAATTGTGGAATTCATTCTAAATGATAGGATGCTTAATACATGCGTTTTTGACGCATTTTTTCCCGCGAAAAAAAAACGCAAATATTCCTGAACGTGTGCACTTAGCCTTAGGCTAACAGGGTGGGTGCTGTGTCCCCCAATGAGCGTCTCGGAAAAAAGGATTATACGGTGAGCACACAAAAATCCTTGTTTCTCCTTCGCCTCATTGGGGGACACAGACCATGGGACGTCCCAAAGCAGTCTATGGGTGGGAAACATTAAAACATATAGAACCTCATGTACAGACTTGCGTAAAGATGCACTACCGTCTCTTGCAGAGTACATCTGCCCAGAATCGCGCTCGCGGAACTCAGAGTGTGACTAGTGCTTCGAGGATGTGTACAGGCTGAATAAAATTGCAGCCTTGCAGACTCATTCTGTCTGCATCCGAAACCGAATGGCTCAGGGGCGGACATCAACTACGTAGAATATGCCCTAATAGGCCCTATTCCCTACTGGGATGGGCATTCTTCTGATGTGGTATCACTCCTGAATAGCCGAGCGAATTTCAATGGTTATTGTGGCCCTGAAGTGGCCTACAGGAGAGAGCCGACCTCAGGACATACGTCCTGAGCCCTTAGTGCATGCAGGGCGGGCCACGTAGAATATGCACTAAACCCTACTGGGATGGGCAAGGTTCTGACGGGGATAACTCCGGAATAGCCAAATGTATAAATATATGAGGGGACAGTAGAAAGACCTTTCTAATGATCTTTTTACCCTTAGACCTGTGACGGGGACAAGGGGGAATCCTCTACGCAGATTCTTTACTGTAACAGCAGTGAGACTATGGAACTCTCTGCCGTATAATGTTGTAATGAGTGATTCCCTACTAAAATTGAAGAAGGGACTAGATGCCTTTCTTGAAAAGTATAATATTACAGGGTATATACACTAGTTTTCTAGATATTGCGTTGATCCAGGGAGCTAGTCTGATTGCCGTATATAGAGTCGGGAAGGAATTTTTTTCCCCAATGTGAAGCTTACTGTTTGCCACATGGGTTTTTTTTGCCTTCCTCTGGATCAACATGTTAGGGCAGGTTAGGATAGGATATGGGTTGAACTAGATGGACTTAAAGTCTTCCTTCAACCTTAATAACTATGTTACTATGATTTCCCTGGCTATTGTGGCTCTGAAGTGGCCTACAGGAGAGAGCAGATTCAGGACATACGTCCTGAGAGCCCTCAGAGCATGCATTGCTTTATCCACCCGATGTACGAGTGTCAGGCCCAAAGAGGGAAAGACAAATTCAACGTCAAAATAGGAAGACCCAACAGCGGTCTGGGGACCATTGTATCCTGGTGGAAAAGCAGAGAGAGACAACCAAATGAGCTCGCCAGGATAGAGCTGTCAGCTCCGACAAAAAGGGCGACCTTCTAAGACAGAACTGCCAACTAGACGTCTTGCGATAGCTCGAAAGGCATCCGTTAAAGCGCACCCAGGCCCGATTTAACGTTTCGGGCTTCTAACGGCCTTCTGCTGGGGGGTACACCTGCGAAGACCTATGTATGAGAGTCCTAACTTACATCTAGGAGGCAATTTTGCGCTGGAATAGAGACAGATAGAGTCAAACTCTGGCCTTTGAAGGAGCTGAGCGCCAAAAACTAAATTCCAAGCCAGTGTGTGGAAAACCTAAAATGAGAAAAAAAGGACAGGAAAGACATGAAGAAGACATCAGCGGTCCCTGCACTGTGCACAAGAAGGTGTTCAGGTGCGGAGATGGATGCGACCTGAGGCTTCCGACCACCATCATGGTGGAAGAGACCCAGAGAAGAGCTAAGATAGAGCTCAGGTTTCAAGAGATGAACTCGATAAACACCAGCCCCTTGTGTTCTGGTGACAAATCGGAGAACAGTAAAGCATATCTGAACTATCTGACAGACGACCAGTAGCAACTTTGTCTACCATGTCCAGCGTGGTAAATGAAGGCAACTGGGATTACTGGGGAAAAAAAAACAACCTTCGCCTTCATCTTTCTAATGACCGACGGAAGTGAAGGAAGACAAAACTAATGCCACGGAGTAGCAGAGCGATTCCTGTCTGCCCATCGGAGGATGGGGGGCTTACGTCGCGGGAGGCCGTCCCGCTGCAGGTACCCGTTTGAAGCATGGTTTACGCCTTAACTTGGCGTAATACTAATGAATTCGGATGGAGTGAATCGGAAGGTGATAAAGGAACTGCTGCCGGGTTAACTGGAATGTTCGGATTACTAGAACATCAACAAGAAGACTCGACTTCCGAGTTGACCAGCGTCTCTGAAAAGAATGATGAGAAGAGACTGCTGCCCCGCCAGGGAGGCTGGCGTCAGTCAACCACTAGACATTGGATTGGGAGAAAGAATTTTCCCTGGTTGAGAGAAGGATCTCAATGACCCCTCCTGAGGGGCTATCAGACCCGCAGGGACAGGCGGCACCGGCGGCTGAAAGGAATGGGTTTCTGACCCAGACTGCTTGAATAGCCTACCGTAGGGTAGAGAGATGCAATTAAACGAAGGGAACTGCTTTGATTGGTGCTACAATTTTTCCCCCGTACACTCACAGTAATTCAGAAGAAGTAAAAGGAAGAGTGTCAAAATGTGTGGCCACTCCTTGCAGGGTTAGGCTTTACTGTAACTCAAAGGAGAATCCCCAGGTCTTGAGAGGAGTCCAGGATCATCAGCAAGAAGGATATCTGCTGGACTGGAACGCGGAGGATTGCTTAAGTGTGTCTGACTGCCGAAAAGTATCAGTCAGGCCAAGCGAAGAAGAGCATGGCAAGTGACACAGAGAACTCTGCGCAGTCCTGGAAAGACGAATCATTAATTAGAAGGTCGTCCTAGAAGGGCAGAACGACCGCAGCCTTAGCGTAAGATGGACATGACGGCCGCCACGGCCTTAGAGAACACTCTGGGAGTGGTAGGGCTGTGACCTAAAAATGCTGTTCACGATCAGGGTAATGATCGAACAAAGAGACTCCGCCCAGGAACAGCGTACATTGACCCGCTTGTGTGAGCTCCAGTTTGGGTCCTACAGATTCGTTCTCTTTGGGGACCACGAACAGGGTCGAGGATAACCACTCGATTGTTACGTTTACATAGAACCGGACCAACGACTCAGTCTTGACGCGTGGGTCTATGACTCGGAAAGAAGACTTTGTCCTGGCGCCTAAATTTTGGAGGACATAAAGGAAAACACCGTTAAAGGACGAGGGGGCAAAAAAACAATTTTTGTATCTAGAAGACACCTGGTCTCAGGCCCGTTCAATGCAAATAGCTGCAGAGCAGGCCTGAGGACCCAGATACAGGCGGCCGTCTACACTGGAGGTGTCGGAGGATAACGGTAACAATTACTGGATGGGTCTCACAGATACAGATCTTTTGTGGGTGGACCCTTAAATTACTGATTGGGCCTACGGTAAGACAAAGGTCAGGGACCTTTTAGGGCGCAGTCCGCTTTCTATTGTCTGAACCATAATGCCCTACTGATCATGATGGCAGCCAGCCCTATGCAAAGAGGAAAGAATGCTGTTCCGAGGTCTACAGGATGGAGACTCAGATTCTCCATCTGACGGTGCGTGGACTTTTAATCGATGATCCATCCAGCCAGGAGAGAAGAGTTCTAGATGCCGGTCGAAGTACTGGCGGGCTACAACAGGAGGTTCAGCTCAAGGGGGATACCTCACTTCTAGAGGCTTCTGCTGTGAGTCATGTGACCTGTCGTTTCCTGAGCCGGTTGATTATAACTCAAACCTCTGGGTGAATGACAAATGTTCCTTTAGGGCGTATTGTCCACTGAAGGACGCTGCGTGATCCGGTACAGAACCGAAATCCTTGTCAACCATCAGTATCTGGTTAACTTCCATTGGAAACAAATTCGGTACTTTCCGAAACTCTGATGCGTCCAGATCCAAAGAAACATCCAATTCATACCCAACATCTAGTAAGCTGCAAACCTGTGGAGCGAGAGACAGAGCTCACGGACGCCAAGGCGCTTGATTGTTCGGTTAAGGTACTAGGGATCAGATTTCTAGACGCCTGTATGTTTCTAGAATGCTTGCGGACCCTGCCAGCCGACAGCTCCTTTGTAGGAAAGGATCCATCTGTGTCAGTCCTGCGAACGCTATGATCCGCCGAGGTGACACAGAGGTGTTCAATCTCTTTGCCCACAGAAGGCATGGATTGCGACAGTGACAAAGTCCACTTAGGGAGGCTAGGTACGCTGGGCTCAGTGGTGGCTGAATCACAGGGCTCAAGTGGAACGTTGCATGTCATCCTTGTGCACAGCCATACTAAACTGTCAATATCATTCCAATTTTAGTATATGTGCTGCCGAGGCAAGAACTCTATCCCCATGGTCACTATCCATCTTTAGGGATAGGCATGTATGCCTGAGGTCAGTAGCGGCGGAGGATAGTATGTAGCAGAGCCCATGTATATATTTATTTAGGGCGCCGTTCAGGTCTTACTCCAGTCCAGAGGCTCCATGAAAGCGGTCCGCCGACGGGGTCGGTAGTGGCGGAGGGCCCTAGAGTGCGTTGGGGATCACCGGCTGTGCAGAATTAAGAACTCTGCGCCCGATGGTAACGCAGACTGGCAGGCTGTATTAGCCTGCGAACTGGTGTGACTCCACTCTGACTGGTCAGCAGAACAGTCCCTGGATAAAGGAAGGTGACAGCCATTCTTGCCATGGGGAATGCAGAGATACTGCAGAGAGAAAACTCCTTACCCAGGTCCTCTGCGCTGCACTGGATCAGCTGTTCCAGGGCCAGGAGCTGCATCGGGAGTCCGTCGACAAGTCCAGAGGCGGCCAAATGATAGTAGTCTACAGAAAAATGGCCGCCGAGAGCTTGATGAGCGCTTCCCGTTCAAAACGAGAAGCGCCGGATACGAGGGTGTAGCCGTCGGATTGACGACGCATGGGGGCGGATCCTGTGTGTATGTGGCCTATAGAAAAAAATGGCCGCCGAAAGTTTGATGAGCGTTTCTCGTTCCAAACGAGAGGCGCCAGATACATGGGCGCGGAGCCGCCGTGGAGACGACGCAGGGTGGCGGAGCTTTCCTGGATGCAGACTACGCTAGGCCGAAGCCGGGGACTAAATTTTCGGCTTAGGCCGACGCACACCTGGAGGTCTGAGAAAAATTGCTGCGGAGCTTGCTAACATCCTCTCCGGTCCCCGCTGTTTCACGTGACCTATCGACTGCCGGAACTGCTTGAAAGGTTCCGTTGCCCTGGTCATCCAATGAAAAATGAAAAAGGTAAAATAATAAAAAGGTCTGAAGACCAGACCAGTGTGCCTCCTACAGACACTAAGCAAGAACTGGTTCACTTGGAGCCAGCAGGAGGGTGTATACTGCAGAGGAGGAGCTAACTCTTTTTGTCTCAGCTTAGTGTCAGCCTCCTAGTGGCAGCAGCATAACACGCATGGTCTGTGTCCCCCAATGAGGCGAAGGAGAAAAGGCAATCATGTAAAATCTCTAGCCTGATTTTATGTTTTTGTGAAAATTAAAAAAAATTAATAAATACGTTTTTACAGTTAAAGAGACAATTGAAAAACAAGTTCATATTAAAGGCATCATTTACATGTGTAAGGGGGCTTCTGATCCCCCCAACAGATAAGTGGAAGGGATTGGGCGTTCATTTCTAATCGATAGTATGTAAAGGGTGAGAACAGTCACTGAGCTCTGACCTGGCAGGTGCGCCAGCAGGCACAGTGCAACCTTACCTGGCACAAAGAAATTTATTTTAAAATATCTTTAAAGGGGTTTTAAAAACAAAAACTGTGCTTTACTCAACCTTCATGATGCTGAGACTCCGAGGCTTCACTGAAGTCTGTAGCGCTGATGTCACATTGATAGCGCTTCAGTCAATATCGGAGCTCAGCGGCTTGGGAAAAACTCCTCTGCTCACCGATTGCCTACAATGCAATCGATGAGACATTTGCGCTACAGACAATAACAGTCACCGGAAGTATCCATCTTTCTGACCCCGGCATCGTTGACCACCGAGAACCATGCGTCCCGGAAGAGAAGAAGCCGGCGACCCACCCTGGAGAGATTCTCGGGTGTGGGTGACCCATCACACCGAGGAGAACATGTTGGCGTGGGATCCTGAGGGCTTGGAAGAGCGACCCTAAGACAGACAGGAACAGGTTTGAAGGACGACTTCTTCCTTTCCCCTTGGGCGAAAGAGCAGTCCTGCTGGAAGTCCCTGAAGGAGAGAAGGGCCGAAAGGAACGAAATTGAAGCAACATTTTCCTATGGAAAGGACGTTTAGGTTTGGACTGGGAAGAGAAGTAATTTTCCCACCGGTAGCATCCAAAATTATTTGATCCAGTTTGGACCCAGTCTAGAGCCTTGGAAGGAAAGGTTAGTGGGGGACTTTTTAGACGGTGGATCTGCATTCCACGCTTTCAACCAGAGAATGTGGCATATAGCAACGATGTTGCTAGTAGCCCTGGCGGAACAACCGGCCGTGTCCAAGGATGCGGTCAGAAGATATCTGTCCGTAGCTTTTCAAGGTGTTCCCAGTGTTTAAACATGATTGCTTCAAACTCCTTGTGATGGGGAAAGGTCCGGGAAGAACGTTTCACTCGTTTAATGGAAACGGAGTGCTCCTGAGCAGGCACCTCATCTTTAAGAGTTTGACTAATTGCCAGGATAAGGCTATTGACCATATCCTGCACTTTTGAGACCTGGTCCGTACCAGACTCAGACTTGGAATCTGCATCCGACCCAAAAGCCGTCTCCGATTAGGGGGCATGGGGAGAGGAGGGCACCCTAGAGGATGCAGAGGCCCGGAAGAACTGGAAAGAGCCCGCTGCCTTGATTTTGTACCCGATCTGTCCCTACGAAGGTCGTGGTCAGGTGCATGTCAATCACTGTGAGAGGCGTTCGGAGCACTGGTGGCGGTGGACAAGAGTGGAAGTTGTGCTAGTACCGGGACCAGCGACTGTGATACTTTTGTCAGATCGGAGACCGGCTGTGACATAACAGCCCACTCCGGGGGCTCCTGTGGGGCAGACATGGTGTAAGGGCTGCTGAACTGCCAGAAAGGAAAAGGCTGACCTGAAGACCACTTTCTTTTGCAGAGGGTACAGGAGTAATGAATCACAGTAGGCTTAGAGGGGGAAGAAGGAGCCTCTCTAGGATTGGGCATAAGTCAAGCGTTGGGAATATTGCTGTGGAGAAGCAGAGACAAAGAGAGAAAGAGCAAATCCTACCCGATGTCAACGACGACCAGCAGATAATTGTGTGGTTGGCTGTGTCCCCCTGTGTGCAGGTGTCCGCAGGTCAGAAGAGAGCGCAGAGTATGGCGGTATTACATAGAAGCCAGTAAGCTGCAGAGACACATAGGCTGATATAGCATCGGCTGTGCTGTGGTACAGCAAGTCCGATGCACTGCGGTGGGCGTGCGGGTCTGTCGGCCGGAGAGAAAAGAGAAAGTATCTATCCGATTGGCTGACACGCCCCCAACGTGAACAGCCAGGAAGATCTGCTGGACGGTGAAACAGAAAGTTCCCCTCTGGTTGACACACCGGGAACGTGACCAGCCAGGAACAGGAAGCTCTGATAGGAGCGAATAACGCGCCAAAGAAGAGCGCACTGCGATACGGGGGGCGTGGCCAGATGGAGCCGGAATAGGAGGAAGAGGTAAGCCCTCCTATTGGTTAGAAAAGGGCGCGCTATTCAAAAGCGCGACGTGAATGGCCATGGGAAGCCAGGAGGTGCCGCCAGCAAGAAGGGATGGGACTGCCTGCAAGATCTGAGACTGGCCAGGAAAACATGGCCATGGCTGTGCAGGCTTGTCCACTACCAACGCCACCCTGTACCAATGAAGGGACTGTGATCTTTCCGGGTCTGACGTTCAGCTGTGGAGGGAAAGAAGGAGACATACCTTGAGGTGAGTCTCGGGCCCCCTGTGGCGAGGAGGGTCACTGGAATGAGGAATCCTCCTTCCCGCACCGCCTCCGGACGGTACAGAAGACAGCATTAACCCCTTACATGAAGGGGGAAGGCCACCACTGGTGACCACCGTCTTCCCCTGACATTAAGCTTAAACTGGGGTTCTTTGTGCCAGTCGGTGGGTGTATACTGCTGAGGAGGAGCTATTTTCCTTTTTTGCCTAGTGTCAGCCTCCTAGCGACAGCAGCATACACCCATGGTTACCTGTGTCCATTAATGAAGCGATAAAGAAATCCTTACAGTGCAGTGCGCACACTGAGAGGTTTCACAAGTCTGCAGCCACATAAAGTGACTGCACACATGCACGCTAAGGCTTTGCCTTCAGGCAAAATGCAGCTGGGAGAGAGGCTTTTTCTGAAACCAGAAAAGCCCATACATAATATGGACACATATGCTGTAAAGGGAGAGACGGCTACAAAGCTTTGTGAACAAACCATGCTATTACTCCACTGACGATTTTATCACAGGATATAGAAACAACACATCATTAATGTAGCGCTTGATTTATCACTGTCAACATCATGGACCAATCAGATCTCATTATAAACCAATGGGGCAAGTCATAAGAAGCAAACAGGAACGGAGACAAAAATACATATATTTGTAGTTTGGGTCTAAATATTCAGCCTACCCAATGAAAGAAAGATATGAAACAAAGAACTTGATCATATAACACCATCTAAACCAGAATTACAATGCACAAGGCCACAAATTCAGTCTAGAAAAAATTACAAAAAAAAAAGTTGAGAATTTGCTACAAGGTCTAATCTTACCGATTATTTTTGGTTGAGGCTTTAGAGGCCCTATGCATTTGTCGATCCAGTGCCAGCAAGCTGAACCAATGAGAGAACTCCTGGTGGCGGTAGTGAATGATGCAAGTATTGAGAGCCATGCTACTCTGGATATCGATAGAGGTGACCTAAAGGGTGTACGGAGGGTAATAGTAAGCCAACGTCAAGCCACAAGAACAATGTACACCGCACCCTGATTCTCGGGGCAGACGGATGTTTATCTCTCACCTGAACACCGGCCTTTAGATGATTTAGGCAGAGGATCCTTTGCCTGCTCTGTGACAGTAGCAAACCATCTGAACACAAAAGCCAGAGTTATCCTCCATATTTAATCTGCAATTACATTATTTTCTGCAGTTACAACTTTCCACATACCCTCTATTAGGAGCTCAGCACTCATCTGTGCCAGTTCGGAGGTGCCTATGAACTTTCGCATGGGCAGCTGATCCTCCTCACGCGTATAAGAAAACTTCAGATGTTTCAGGGTCCAGTTTAAGTGCCTGAGGAGTCAACAGGGAGCTAAAATATCAACCAGAACTCAATCTCCTAGGTCTTCTCCGTCCATCTTCTCACACAGGAATTACCTTTGCTGACTGTTCATAGACAGGATCACGGTGCTGCTCTCAAACGCCACATCCAGCTTACAAGGTAACCGCTCAACGAGCTGCAGCCATTTAGGAGCCATGATGTCTCCTGTGAAGGGAAAAGGAAAATAGTAACGAATCTGGACACTTGTTTAATACTTGATCCAATAGATTCTACTCCGCAGGTGCCACAGGTGCCATCTTGGTGGAGACAAATTGTCTTCTACCTCATTTAACTGTCATGACATGGGACATCTTGTTTTAACTTTGATCACATTTTAGTGTAATATCAATAAAAAAATTGTTTTTATTTTATTCTTTGACAACACTTTTCTTACTCTGGAATATAATCTAGTGTCTGTGCAGAGCCATGTTATGTGAAGTATGACTTTGCAAAAGTCTAAGGTCATTTGGACCAATAGGTTTACTCTTGATTTCCATGTAGCAAATATGCTTCAGGGATTTTTTGCGGCGGATTTGAAGATGGAAAATCCCCAGTGTATTAAATAGTAGCATTGTGGGTGACATTTTACCAAAACTTATCCTCACGCTGCATAAAACACCTGCAGAGTAAACTCACCTGCACTGTGGGTTGTCAGATTTAGGCCACGTTCACATTTTCAGTATTTTACGTAAGTATTTGTAAGCCAAAACCAGGAGTGGGTGATAAATACAGAAGTGGTGACAAGTTCCCATTATACTTTTCCTCTGATTGCTCCTGTCCTGATTTTGGCTTATAAATACTGATGCAAGATACTGACCAAATACTGAACGTGTGAACATGGCCTTATGCTGTGGATTTTCATGGCTGCAATCTGCGGAATTTCCACAACAAAACCCACCCTCTTACATTAAAATTGCAATTTATAAAGTACGTGCCTCAGTTGGTATAAAGATCAAAAGCTTCTAAAACAATGTTCACATCTTGCAGTGATGACGCATTTTTTTTATTCCAAGAATCAGATCAGTGTTTTGGAAGCAGTCACTTTTTCCCAACCATTCTTATGCTCACAGAAAATACTGATAATGATTGATATGGAGCAGCCACGTTCTAGATGTGTCAACATTTAAATTTTGATGCCCTTGGTGCCGACCTGAGTTTTCTTCTTCCTCCATACTGCTGCTCTCTTCGGTGTTGGCCTGCACTGCTGACACCAGTCTTTTCTGTAGCAAGTCACTGTGGAACAGACCCTCGTGCATCTCTGCGTTCAGGCTCCGCACGCGCAGAGCGATTGCCTGTAGGCTCTTCTCATGGATGCTGCACTCCAGAGTAAGAGCCAGAGAGAGCTCTGCCAGACAGGCACCATCCTGCAATCACAGGGGGGCAAAGTGACACCTCTCATAGATGGATGGGATTGCATTTTTTATTTTGGCTTTTACTTTCAGATAATGACATTTTGTCTATGTTCTGGAATGATTCACATTTTTGCTTTATGTGTACAAATAATCTGCTACGATAGGTAGGAAAGGATTGGAGGAGAAGTGGTTACCATTGAGGGTTTGGGAGCCGAAAATCCTAATGATTGTGCTTGATACGAACCTGATTACTGCTCTTCAGTAACTTGCTAGTCAGCTGGGTGAGGCTCAGGGTACAGTCCATCCTGCACGGAAAAGAGGAAATTAATAAAGCATTGCTCAGTAGGACTTAAGCTTTAGACAGATTATATATTTACAACACAGAACATACTGAGAAACAGATACAGGTGTCAGACTCTGTTCACACTTGAGATGTGCTTTCTGTAAATTACTGAAGTCCCAGCGCTCTGCTGGATCTACCATGTCTTTTACATGACCCAATTGATAGATCACATGATTGACCCTATTAGCAATGTGCCTAATAAATCTAAAAGGCTCCATACATATTTGGGTAAAGTCATCAGAACCCACCGATATCCACAGGGCCTCGCGACTCGGCCCTGACAGATGTCAGAGAGAGGGATCTGCCCTGCTGAATTTCAGCAGTCTATCTTTTTGTCCATCCTAAAGACAAGCTGCCACTGGAGGAATCTGCAGCCCACCATTTAATATATATGGGGGGCCCCCATGTTTTCTTGTGATGAATTTACATAAATGGGGTACATAATAGCATGATGACTTGTCCATAGGCACAAAACCAGGAAGGGTTCTGTGTCCCCCAATGAAGGCTCCAAGAAAGATTTTATGGTGAGAACCAAAATCCCCTCTTTCTTTAATCGCTTCATTGGGGAACACAGGTAACCAAGGGACGCCCTAAAGCAGTCCCGAGGGTAGAAAACAGGATATGTAGAACAAGTTAAGTCAGACGGTGGGTGACCACAGCCTGCAACACCTTTCCGCCCAAGCCAGCATCAGCCATGGCATGGGTATGAACCCTGTAGAATTTTGTAAAGATGTGCAAAGATGACCAGGTCATGGCCTTGCAAATCTGAGATGCAGAGGCCTGGTGGCGAATGGCCCAGGAAGCCCCCATCATATGGGTGTAGTGAGCCCTTACACCCGTAGGGGAACGTCTGCCTTGACGCAATATGCCTCCAGTATCGTCTAGTGAATCCAGCGGGCAATTGTAGATTTGGAAGCTAGGAGCCCCTTACAACAACTCTCAGGAATGACAAACAAGGAGTCAGAGGGTCGAAAAGAAGCGGTTCTTGAGAGATAGAAATGAAGGGCTCTGACTAAATCCAGCTTGTGGAGAGACTTCTCCAGGAGATGAACTGGAAAACGAAAGAGAGAAGGTAGAATGATTTCTTCATTAATGTGGAAGGAAGAGACCACCTTAGGCTGGAAGGAAGGGACAGGTCTGAGGATCTCCTTGTCCTGATGAAGAACAAGAAACCGAGAGCGACAAGATAGTGCCGCCAGCTCAGAGACTCTCCTGATTGATGTGATGGCTACCAAAAAGGAAACCTTCGATGAAAGGAGGAAAAACAATGTTCTGAAGGGTTTGAAAGGAGGTTGCTAAAGAACACCTATGACAAGATTAAGATACCATAGCTCTACCGGGGAACGATATGGGGGTGCCAGGAGAGCGACACCCTGAAGGAAGGTCTTGATCTGGGGACAAGAGGCCAAATTTCGCTGAAAAAGAACTGAAAGCGCGGAGACCTGACCCTTAAGAGTACTGAGATCAAGGCCGGACTGTAGAAAGACCAGTATGGACAGAAGGGAAAAAGACATAGGAACGGAATTATTATCTTCACTCCAGCAAAAGAAGGCCTTCCAATATCTATGGTAAAAGCGCGAAGACGCGGGCTTTCCCACATTTGTCATGGTCTGTATGACCTGAGGAGAAAAAAACGGCCTCCCTCAGAACGGCGGCCTCAACAGCCATGCCATTAAATTCAGAGACCAAGAACTCTGGTGGAAGAGGGGACCCTGTGAGAGTAAGTCTGGAAGCCTCCAGGGGACGTCAGCGAGGTTTACTAACTCCACGTACCAGGCCCTTCTGGGCCAACCCGGAGCTACCGGGATTACTGGAAACCAATTCGACCTTGATCTATTTTACAACTTTAGGAACCAGAGGGAAAGGAGGAAAAAGATAGGGCAGCTGAAATTGGGACCACGGAATGACCAGAGTGTCGTACCCGGTGGCTAGGGTCGCGGGAAATGGCTACAAAACGAGCCACCTTGTGATTCATCCGAGACACCATCAGATCGACGTCTGGGGTACCCCATCTCTGACAGATCTGGTCGAAGATGGTGGTGTTGGGAGACCACTCGCCCGAGGAGAGACCCAGATGACTCAGGAAGTCGGTGGCCCAATTGTCCACCCCCAGAATGTGGACTGCTGATATTGCTGGAACATGGTGTTCTGCCCAAGCAGAATCTTTGCTTGCTTCGTGCTCCACCTTGGGGATTTATATATGCGTTGTCCGACTGATCGCGAACTGGATGACCCGCAAGGGCATTCTGCCAGTAGCGAAGGGAGAGGTAAACTGCTCTGATTTCCAGCAAATTGATGGGAAGAGAGGCCTTCTGAGAGTTCCAGCGACCCAGGGCTGTGCTATGGAGAAAAACTGCTTCCCATCTGAGGAGACTGGCGTTGGTGGTGACAACTTGCCAGCAGAGAGGACGGAACGTTTTCCCGTGTAGAACAGAGGCGGAGAGGGTCCAGCATGTCAGAGACTGTCACACCCAGAAAGGTAGCTGAATGGGACGGTTCAGAGCAGAGATCCTCTTGTCCCAAGCTGACAGGAGGGCTAGTTCAAGGGGACGGGTATGAAACTGGGCAAAGGGTACAGCTTCCATGGCGGCAATTATCTTCCCCAGTACGCTCTTGCAGAGCCACAGGGGATGTGGAGATGGCCGTCTCAGGGAACAGATCAACCGGCGGAGAGGTTAAATCTTTTTTCTGGAAGAAGGACCTTGGCGCAAGCTGTGCCGAACAGAAGAACACCAGGCGGTGAGATGGGATAAGGAAAGACTTTTCCTTGTTGGCTAACCAGCTGAGACAGGCAAGAGTGTCCAGAGAGATCTGAAGACTCTGGTGACAGTCTCGGGAGGACGGACCCTTGATCAACAGATCACAATAAGGAGGGAGGTGGAGAGTCAGCTCACCAGGAAAGTTGCAGCAGGATCAGCTGGTAGACTCGCGCGGAGCCACCGTGGAACGGGCTGGATAGTGAAGCAGAAAGAAAGAAATTCCAGCGAGGCAGCAGGTAAGATCAACAATTTATTGGGTACTTCTCTAGTAGCATAACAAGGCTTTCAAAGCCTGACTCTTGGTTACCAAGACTATAAATGCATATAAGCATATTATCCATTGTATGATGCCACAGCGCAGGCGTGATGAATGTTAAATGAATGTTTAATTTTTTTTTCACACAATATGATATGCAGTATGCAGAATAGGGGGCAGGTCAGTGACGGATCAGTGCACTAGAATCTCATTAACTGAAAACTGCAAATACAGATTACCATATTTTTTGGATTATAAGATGCTTCGGATTATAAAACGCACCCCAAATTGTGAGGAGAAAAATAGGAAAAAAACTTTTTTTTTAATAAAATGGTGGTGCTTCTTATAATCCATTCGTCTTATTGCTTACCGGGGGTGGTGGCTGCGGTGAAGCGGGGTCTCAGGGTCGCTGCTGGAGGAGGAAAGAGTGGAGCATTGCTGCAGGCTGGGATGAGGGGGTGGTCAGATGTGCGGAGCGCTGCTGCGGGGGCTCTGCCGACATTTTGTGAAAGGCCAGAGCCCCCGCAGTTCCATGGTATCTTATGCGGTGGACTCCGGGAAAATAGCTGCCGGGGGCGGCGCATGCGCAGATGGGGATCTTGGCAAGATCTTGGGAGATGAGATCTCAGCGCTTTCACAAAATGTCAGCAGAGGCCCCGCAGCACCGGACACCACCCGGGAGCACCGGACACCCGCAGCGGCGCGCCACACATCCGAACAACCCCTCATCCCAGCCTGCGGCCTGCAGCAACGCTCCACTCTTTGCTCCTTCAGCTGCGACCCTGCTCCACCACAGCCGGTAAGGTACATCCGCATTGTAAGACGCACCCCATTTTCCCACCAAATTTGGGGGAAAAAAAGGGAGTCTTATAATCCAAAAAATACGGCAAACAACAACCACAAGACGGATTTCATCACCAAGGTATCATTAATCAGTATAACGGCGCTGACCTGACAGTGTTTGTAGTTTACTGTGCACAATCCTGCGGACAGGTTCACTTTAAGGATCAGTTACTAAAGTAAATGGTTACCTTTTTCCATCGCTGTTCAGTACAATGGCTGTCTTTGTTAGCGTCATGTGCCACAGAGACTCTGATGCGGCCACATTGAGAACCATGATATTTACCGAGTCCAAGTGCACAGAAAGCAGCTGCGAAACAAACAGATGAGTGTAAAACGTCATCTCATGATAGCAACACACATAAGTCCCAAATACGGTAAAGTCGCAGACTGGGAGAAATCCACTACAGCAAACGAGACTATAGGAAAAAGCGCCACATTTTCAAGATTTGCTGTGCTTTCCATTCCCCCCGATTATGAAATCAGATGTCCTGGGTCTGTGCCCACAAAGGTCAGGATAGGTGATAATTACTGATCAGAGGTGGTCTGCTGGGACCAGTAATGATTGGCAAAACAAGGAATTTTTAAACCAGTCTGGATACTTTAATTTTATGCTTTATTCAATCAGGAAAAAGCAAAGTGCAGCAGTTCGTAGCCCCAGAGGGGATGAATGAAACGGAGGTCACAGTGGCGCACATCAGCGCCAGTCTAAAGAGAAGAAAGTTCCCAGTTCTGCCCATCGGTGCAGTTCCATGTGGATAGCTGACAACCTGTTTTCACTGGACAACCCCTTTAAAAAGGAATCTGTTACGATGGAGTAAAACTGCCTAAGCTGACCTGTGTGGAGCCTTTAGGTCATAACGGGACTTTTGAAATGAGTTTTATTCTGGTGCAGCTGCTCCGACAAATGCACCAGGGGCAGTCCCGAATCCTGACATGTACTTTGGTGTCTGTAGTGAGCACTCCTTAACCTTCCCCTCTTCTCTTGATTGATGGCTACAGCAGGTTGGGTGCAACAGATATCAATCAGGAGGAGCTGGACGGGGTCTGGTGTGCTGGCTATAGAGATCTAATAGCATTTCGGCGTTAGCCTATGCCGGTGATGGACTTGTGAGCACAGTTGGCACCAGAAAATGTTATTTCAAAAATCAACTAAAGTACTCAACGCATGGTTTGGGCAGGTCTCCTACCAATCCCTGTCAGAAGTTTTGTACCATCAAACCTGCTGGCACTTTCCACTTTCAACACAACTGGAAAATATACAAAAAGAAGGGGAGATGTCAGAACTGCAGAATTGAGCAGAAATTACGTACCTGAGAAAGGATTTTCAGGATTGATGGGTTAAAGGACGTTTTCCCAACATGTTCTGATGTGACGTCAGACAAGGCATCAGGGACCTGCGTTTGTGGCGGTAAAAACCGCTGTAGATCCGTTCGGATGCGCACTTCCCCAAAGCACAGAGCAAAGTAGTGACTAGAAGTAAATAAAAAAAAAAACATGATGAACTTACTGCCATTGCCTTGTAAGAAAGCCCTGCGCCCCGCATTGCACAGGTATAAAAGCTATAGAAATATTGCATGTCTAATCTAGTCCGGGCGAACCTTCCAAAACGTGAGACCTGTCTGCTAAAACCTCCAATAACGCACTGCAGGCACGGCCACTAGTGATGAGCAACCATGCTCGGATAAGGTGTTATCTTAGCATGCTCGGGTGCTAACCAAGTGTCTTCCCCGTGCTCGAAAAACATGTTTGAGTCCCCAGGGCTGCATGTCTCGCAGCTGTTTGATAGCCACAACCAATGCAGGGATCCTGTTTGTTAGGCAATCTCTGCATGTGTTGCATCTGCCGAACAGCCGCGAGACATGCAGCCGCGGGGACTAGAACATAGTATTCGAGCACGCCGAAGTCACTCAGTTATCATCAGAGCATGCTCAGATAACACCTTATCCGAGCATGGTCGCTCATCACTAACGGCTGCCCACAAATCATGTCAGAACCTCAGGGTATTGCCTGTACCCTACCCACCCATAGATTGCAGTACTTACGGCAGCTCATGGTTCAGCAGCTTGCTAGATATCCAGATACTGTCAATTTCCTAAAACAGGCAAAGAAATATTCATTAAAAACATTTAAGGCTCATTTTTATTTTAGTCTTTAAAGCAGCAGGACGAGACGCCTAAACGACGTCCCAGAAAACTCGTCATTGCATACTTTTAGCACACTCCCGTCAGACACACAGAGCCGATGTCAGGCCTGCAAGTTACTGCTCGTCTCGGCATTTAACCAGCTCCAGACCGGCCCTTTCCCCTTCATTCATGCTCACGTACATCTCAGGCTTCTTTTCTACATGAAGTTTTTAAGACTTCTAAAGTCTTGTTCACTTCTTCTTTAAAAAAAAAATAAAAATTTGCAATACCTGGGGCTTAATTTTAATATTCGTTTTGCTAATTGTTTTTTAATAATACAAAGTGTCACTTAAATTATTTCCAAACTGCATTCCCTTTCCATTGCTGTTATTATAAATGGGATATATAGTTTTTCTTGTCGGGGAAGAGTGGGAATAGAGATTGCAGTTTAGAATAGCAGCGACTTATTTTTTTTTTTTTTTGGGGGGGGGGGTCATTTAGTTTTTCTTGTTTAGTGCTCTTTTTTGTCTTTTTGACACATGATGTCCCAACATGAGTTCCTAAAAGATCTTCAGGCGGCATTTCACCATTACTAATTATAATATACAGTATATATATATATATATATATATATATATATATATATATATATATATATATATATATATACACACACGCACACACACACACATATATATATTTTTTTTATTTGCTATACAAGTTGGTATATTAGCCTTAAATACATTTGACTACATTGCAGAGCTGATCTTCCTGCACCTTCCTGGCACTCGGTGATCACATGATGCTGGGACGGCGGCAGGAAGCATCGTTTCCTGAACTATCCATAGTGTTACTTCAGTGCAGTGTATACAGCGATCAGGGTGAAAGGGAGGGTAAGAAACTGTCTATATGGGGGTGGGGGGTCTGGCAGAATCTGATAGCAGCTCCCCACTTCTGCAGCTGCTGACTGCTTCGAAGATGTCACTACATCGTTATTTGCAGATTGCCCCGACATTGTAATATTTGGGGCAGTCAGCAAGTAGTTACAAAAAAACTTAAAGGAGTCGATCAGATTCACTTACTTTTGCATCAGGTTAAGGCTGTGTGTGCACACGTTCAGGAATTTTCACACTTTTTTTTAAGCGTTTCTGCTGCAGTTTTCCGCTGCAAAAACTCTTAAAAAACTTATGTATTAAGCATCCTATGATTAGAATGCATTTTCTGCACAAAAAAAAACGCATCGCGGAAAAAAACGCAGCATGTTCATTCTTTTTCCAGAATCCATAGGAATGCATTGAACCGCTTACTTTCCGCATGTGGCTATGCCCACCATGCTTGAAGTAAGCAGTTCATGTGCGGATGGTACCCAGGGTCTGGGTATGTTGTGTGCTGTGCATGCGGGGGGAGGGGGGAGCATTTTTTCATCAACAGAGGTGCAAGACGAGGACCTATTCCAGGTGTGGGTCTTACATCCATCAGACATTTATGGCATATAGTATAGTTATTTTATCAATGTCGGAGATGGCAAAACAATTTTAAAAATCGCTGTAACAGTATGCCCCCGTCTATATTTACTCCAAATAATTATAATAATAATTATAAGACGTGCAGCTCATACAAGCTGCAGGCTACAGCCCTAGATCTGGTGTCCTGATGACACCACTATATACAGGCCCAAAGCACAAAAGGAAAACAAGAACATTCACGTCACAGGAAATAAGGAATCATCAAGCCGAGTCCGTGTTCCTCATCTACTTAGCGATAATGGAAAATGTATTCGAAAATGTATTCGGGAAGTGCAATTCCTGTTCTCCTCACATCTCCGGATACACAACTCACCAGGGTCTGCTGCTGCTGCTGCTTTCCAAACTTCAGACTGATGTTCTGAAACCATAAGAACCCGAGGCTTCCGATTCTCAGCTCCGCGCCAAGTTTCCTCTGACACCAGCTACTGGCCAGGCGATAAAGCAGCCATCTACGGATCGGATACATTCATTTATTACGTGTCATTCATACCACAAGGACACAATGTAGCAGATCCTTCCACCTACAAGTTCTACATTAAATACAATACTGATCTGTTACATTATGCCCAATAGTAAATAAATACATTAATCTGCCTTTTTCTTAAAGGGAACCTGTCTCGTGAAAAAAAATAATATGACCTGCAGAGATGGGGTTAATCTGCAGGTTAACAGTGTTGTGAACCAGCCCGGCGGCCACACTTAAGAGCCCACTTTATTCCCCTTGGGTTTCATTCACCGCTCTGTGTCTAGAGAGCGACGGCTATAAATACGCCCCCAGCACTGACTGACAGCCGGCCCTAATGCTGAGCTGCTGTCAGTCAGTGCCGGCGCTGCTGTCAGTCAGTGCCAGCGCTGCTCTCCATGCACAGAGCAAAGACGGATCCCGTGCCGACACAGTCAACGACAGTGTGAGAATTTCACATTGTCACAATTCTGCAGTCACACAAAATGAATGTAAACCTTTTTTTTTTTCAGATAAAAAAAACTCTTTAATAATATCTGAGCTGAGTGACAACCCTTACAGCGTCCAAAAGTAACGAGCATTCAGCTACAGTGAAGGGTTAAAAAGGGTTTTGCAAAAACAAAAATCAACGGGGGTCCATCCACCTCCAAACAAAGTCAACGCGAGCTCGCAGGAAACAAGTTTTCACAGTTTCTTTTAGCGCCATTTCCAATTTTTTCTAGCAAATGACGGCAGCAGAGAAGTAGGGCGCCGTGAGGAATGGATCAGTATCTTTACTGGGGAGATGTCATGGGAATGGAAGATGTAAAATCATTTATGTGATAGAAAAATTGAAGGGATCCTGTCCGCACAAAAAAAAAAAAAAAATGTTCACACGAAAGTAGAGGCGCTCGGTGAACCCTTGGTTTGCCGTAGGAATCCATTGAACCTTCCCTCCTCATTGTTTCCTTTCTCTGCCCCCTGTAAATCCATCTATGTCAATAAAGAGGAGGCAGAGAAAGATGGAAAACAAGTGGAAAGATGCGGCGAGTGCTTGGTCAGAACAGTCATTTTGTGCTGACAGATTTCCTTTAGACCGACTGTACAGAAAATAGGAAACAAAAACAACGTGAGCTGAGAATTCAGTTTCCAGTGTATCGGAGCTCTAGGATCCACACATCCATCTACCGTAAAATAGAGCAGCTAATGTGGAAACAAGTACATGTCACGTACGCGGGGTGTCAGGCGGCCATACAACGGGAGCTGTGTGAGGACAGCCCGCATACACGTGGTACCCACCAACGCACATACAATGCAACCACTTATATTTCTGCTATGTGAAGATCAGGGCGATTCCCACCGGTGGCCCCCGCACTACAGACATTACCGGGGATAGGGGATTTTGGAGCTCTGGTGAATGTTTGCACCAAGTTCCTGGCTAATGAATAAATTCTATATGAGTCTATGGGCCAGACAAAATCAGCCCTAACAGAGGGGTTTGGCTCCTTGGTTGTGGCTGACAGCAACAAGCATTAGCCCTGTGGCTACCAGGAGAGGGGCTGAGAGTCCATGTGCATACAAAATAGGGGCCAATGCCATGACAACCACAGATGTAGGGGGGCTTCTAAGATTGCTGTGAAGAAAGAGGGGTTCCTGGGATAGAGCAGGAGACTGCTGAGACTACTAGGGAAGTAGGAAAAGTCTGCTAGAATACTGGGATAGTGCAGGAGACTGCTGAGACTACTAGGGAAGAAAAGACTTCTAGAATACTGGGATAGTGCAGGAGACTGCTGAGACTACTAGGGAAGTAGGAAAAGTCTGCTAGAATACTGGGATAGTGCAGGAGACTGCTGAGACTACTAGGGAAGAAAAGACTTCTAGAATACTGGGATAGTGCAGGAGACTGCTGAGACTACTAGGGAAGTAGGAAAAGTCTGCTAGAATACTGGGATAGTGCAGGAGACTGCTGAGACTACTAGGGAAGAAAAGACTTCTAGAATACTGGGATAGTGCAGGAGACTGCTGAGACTACTAGGGAAGTAGGAAGAGACTTCTAGAATACTGGGATAGTGCAGGAGACTGCTGAGACTACTAGGGAAGTAAGAAAAGACTTCTAGAATACTGGGATAGTGCAGGAGACTGCTGTGACTACTAGGAAGTAGGAAAAGACTTCTAGAATACTGGGATAGTGCAGGAGACTGCTGAGACTACTAGGGAAGTAGGAAAAGACTTCTAGAATACTGGGATAGTGCAGGAGACTGCTGAGACTACTAGGGAAGTAAGAAAAGACTTCTAGAATACTGGGATAGTGCAGGAGACTGCTGAGACTACTAGGGAAGTAGGAAGAGACTTCTAGAATACTGGGATAGTGCAGGAGACTGCTGAGACTACTAGGGAAGTAGAAAGAGACTTCTAGAATACTGGGATAGCGCAGGAGACTGCTGTGATTACTAGGGAAGTAGGAAGAGACTTCTAGAATACTGGGATAGTGCAGGAGACTGCTGAGACTACTAGGGAAGTAGGAAGAGACTTCTAGAATACTGGGATAGTGCAGGAGACTGCTGAATCTACTAGGAAGTAGGAAGAGACTTCTAGAATACTGGGATAGTGCAGGAGACTGCTGGGGAAGTAGGAAGAGACTTCTAGAATACTGGGATAGTGCAGGAGACTACAAGGGAAGTAGGAAGAGACTTCTAGAATACTGGGATAGTGCAGGAGACTGCTGTGACTACTAAGGAAGTAGGAAGAGACTTCTAGAATACTGGGATAGTGCAGGAGACTGCTGAGACTACTAGGGAAGTAGGAAGAGACTTCTAGAATACTGGGATAGTGCAGGAGACTGCTGAACCTACTAGGGAAGTAGGAAGAGACTTCTAGAATACTGGGATAGTGCAGGAGACTGCTGGGGAAGTAGGAAGAGACTTCTAGAATACTGGGATAGTGCAGGAGACTACAATGGAAGTAGGAAGAGACTTCTAGAATACTGGGATAGTGCAGGAGACTGCTGAACCTACTAGGGAAGTAGGAAGAGACATCTAGAATACTGGGATAGTGCAGGAGACTGCTGTGACTACTAGGGAAGTAGGAAAAGACTTCTAGAATACTGGGATAGTGCAGGAGACTGCTGTGACTACTAAGGAAGTAGGAAGAGACTTCTAGAATACTGGGATAGTGCAGGAGACTGCTGAGACTACTAGGGAAGTAGGAAGAGACTTCTAGAATACTGGGATAGTGCAGGAGACTGCTGAACCTACTAGGGAAGTAGGAAGAGACTTCTAGAATACTGGGATAGTGCAGGAGACTGCTGGGGAAGTAGGAAGAGACTTCTAGAATACTGGGATAGTGCAGGAGACTACAAGGGAAGTAGGAAGAGACTTCTAGAATACTGGGATAGTGCAGGAGACTGCTGAACCTACTAGGGAAGTAGGAAGAGACATCTAGAATACTGGGATAGTGCAGGAGACTGCTGTGACTACTAGGGAAGTAGGAAAAGACTTCTAGAATACTGGGATAGTGCAGGAGACTGCTGTGACTACTAGGGAAGTAGGAAGAGACTTCTAGAACACTGGGATAGTGCAGGAGACTGCTGAGACTACTAGGGAAGTAGGAAGAGACTTCTAGAATACTGGGATAGTGCAGGAGACTGCTGTGACCACTAGGGAAGTAGGAAGAGACTTCTAGAGTACTGGGATAGTGCAGGAGACTGCTGGGGAAGGGAAATTGAAGGTCTGTTTTTAATACTGAGAAGTGAGGGTGGGAATGCTATACTTACAAAGGAAAAGAAGGGATAAGTCCTCCAAAAATTGGTATGACAGGGGTAAGGGAAGGCACCAACATTTTCAATGAATGTTGAAGAGGGAGCTACCAAAGAGACCGCCATAGACACTACAAGGGTGGACTCCCCGGCCAAATTTGAAACATTAAAGGGGTTGTCAAGTGAAAACAAGTTATCACCTATACATGGGATTGGTGATGATAATTTGTTGATCAGTGGCGGTCCGACCTCTGTAATCTGCACCGATCGACAGAACAGGGAACTTACATCCCATTTAGTATGGAGGGGCTCTGCGCATGCTGGACGGCCGCTCCACTCAATTCCTCTAGGGCTGCACTTTGCTTTTTCTGCCAGCCCTATAGAGAGTGAATGGAGCGGCCGACATCCGACCTGCTGCTCTATTTTGTAACATGGATAAAAAAAAATTAAAAAACGGTTTGAAAATGCGACCGGGGACTGGAGCTTCCCACCATCCTGCACCTCTAGACTGACAGGTCTCTTCCTATACACTCAGAGAGGGGTAAGGAGCCGCTGGCCGGGGGCTGCTCCGGACCACTCAGATCCCGGACACTTATCTCTGAAATGAAGAAGCTTCTCCACATAAAACAAACCTAGCTGCCATAATACGGACAGTCTCTGATTGACACTGCACATTCAGGACGTGACTGATCACAGCTTCCCTGTACGGCTTTGTTCCACAGTTTATTATACACTGTGATATTCATTTTAAAGCCGATTCATTTCAAAATCCACATAAAAAAACTCAGTGTGAACATAAACCAATGGTGAAGAAGCAGAGAAAAGTCCTGCCGACTGTGCTGTGATCTATCCTGTGTGCGCAGCACAATTGACCCATAGCAAGGCCTTGTGTCAACACGAGAAGCACAGCCCGGCATTGTGCGAGGCACAGGGTGGGCCCACGGCACACAGAGATACACCCATACCCACAGCCCAAAACACCTGCAGGCTCCGCAGCATACCTGTGAAAAACACATGAAAATGGAAAAAAGGCCGTGGGCTCGACAGAAAACGCAGTCCACGTATACCTCCGCTGGGTGACATGTATACACAGGCAGGGCGACACCGAGGGAGAGGGAAAAATAAGTGGGGAGAAGGGGTGGGAGATGCAAATGGGGGTAACTGATATGTATACAGCAGGTGGGTGACGTGCACACAGCGGGGTGGGTGACGTGTAGTGGTGAGCGAGCGTGCTCTGATAAGGTGTCATCCGAGCTCGAGTCCCCATGGCTGCCTGTATCCCGCGTCCCTGCTCTCTAACAGCCATGGGGACTGGAACATGTTTTTCCGCACACACCAAAGTCACTGTTAGCACACGAGCATCTGTGGATAACACAGCGGGACGGCGGACCGGGACACGGCGGGACGGTGGACCTGCACACGGCGGGAAGGTGGACCTGCACACGGCGGGACGGTGGACCTGCACACGGCGGGACAAGAACTGTACCCCTTATACACATCACCAGCGTATACTGGGTTACAGGCAATAGATAGAGACGGGAGGTTTATACAGGAGAACATGTATATATGTATACAGCGGAATGGGAGATACACATAGTGAGAGGTGATGGGAATATGGGGAACACATCCTAAATAGAGGAGGATACGGTATGTGTTACATATGATGGATGGGGATACATGTTTTATATGGGGGGACACGCTGTATAGAGGTACATGTGTTATATAGGGGGGACACGCTGTATAGGGGGATGTATGTTATACAGGGGGACACACGCTGTGTAGGGGCATGTGTGTTATATAGGGGGGACACATGCTGTATAGGGGGATATGTGTTATATAGGGGGGACACACGCTGTATAGGGAGATATGTGTTATATAGGGGGGGACACGCTGTATAGGGGGATATGTGTTATATAGGGGGACACACACACGCTGTATAGGGGGATATGTGTTATATAGGGGGACACACTGTATAGGGGAATGTGTGTTATATAGGGGGACACACGCTGTATAGGGAATTGTGTTATATAGGGGGGACACTGTATAGGGGATATGTGTTATATAGGGGGGACACACGCTGTATAGGGGAATGTGTGTTATATAGGGGGACACACTGTATAGGGGATGTATGTTATACAGGGGGACACACGCTGTGTAGGGGCATGTGTGTAATATAGGGGGGACACATGCTGTATAGGGGGATATGTGTTATATAGGGGGGACACACGCTGTATAGGGGGATATGTGTTATATAGGGGGACACACTGTATAGGGGAATGTGTGTTATATAGGGGGACACACGCTGTATAGGGGAATGTGTGTTATATAGGGGGGACACTGTATGGGGGATATGTGTTATATAGGGGGGGACACACGCTGTATAGGGGAATGTGTGTTATATAGGGGGACACGCTGTATAGGGGGATGTATGTTATACAGGGGGACACACGCTGTGTAGGGGCATGTGTGTTATATAGGGGGGACACATGCTGTATAGGAGGATATGTGTTATATAGGGGGACACACACTGTATAGAGGAATGTGTGTTATATAGGGGGGACACATGCTGCATAGTGGGATATGTGTTATATAGGGGGACACACTGTATAGGGGATATGTGTTATATAGGGGGGACACACGCTGTATAGGGGAATGGTGTTTATATAGGGGGACACTGTATAGGGGATATGTGTTATATAGGGGGGACATACGCTGTATAGGGGAATGTGTGTTATATAGGGGGGACACTGTATAGGGGGATATGTGTTATATAGGGGGGACACACGCTGTATAGGGGAATGTGTTATATAGGGGGGACACTGTATAGGGGATGTGTTATATAGGGGACACACTGTATAGGGGGATGTGTGTTATATAGGGGGACACACACGCTGTATAGGGAATGTGTGTTATATAGGGGGGACACTGTATAGGGGATATGTGTTATATAGGGGGACACACTGTATAGGGGATATGTGTTATATAGGGGGACACACGCTGTATAGGAGAATGTGTGTTATATAGGGGGGACACACTGTATAGGGGGATATGTTATATAGGGGGGCACACGCTGTATAGGGGAATGTGTGTTATATAGGGGGGACACACACTGTATAGGGGAATGTGTGTTATATAGGGGGGACACAATGTATAGGGGAATGTGTGTTATATAGGAGGGACACATGCTGTATAGGGGAATGTGTTATATAGGGGGGACACGCTGTATAGGGGAATGTGTGTTATATAGGGGGGACACACTGTATAGGGGAATGTGTGTTATATAGGGGGGACACACGCTGTATAGGGGGATGTGTGTTATATAGGGGGGACACGCTGTATAGGGGAATGTGTGTTATATAGGGGGGACACACGCTGTATAAGGGGATGTGTGTGTTATATAGGGGGACACATGCTGTATAGGGGAATGTGTGTTATATAGGGGGGACACGCTGTATAGGGGAATGTGTGTTATATAGGGGGACACACGCTGTATAGGGGGATGTGTGTTATATAGGGGGGACACGCTGTATAGGGGAATGTGTGTTATATAGGGGGGGACACACGCTGTATAGGGGAATGTGTGTTGTATAGGGGGACACACTGTATAGGGGGATATGTGTTATATAGGGGGGACACGCTGTATAGGGGAATGTGTGTTATATAGGGGAGACATGCTGTATAGTGGGATATGTGTTATATAGAGGGACACGCTGTGTAGGGGGATGTGTGTTATATAGGGGGACACACGCTGTGTAGGGGATGTGTGTTATATAGGGGAAACACATGCTGTATAGTGGGATATGTGTTATATAGGGGAGACACATGCTGTATAGTGGGATATGTGTTATATAGGGGAGACATGCTGTATAGTGGGATATGTGTTATATAGGGGGACACACGCTGTATAGGGGGAAATGTGTTATATAGGGGGGACACACGCTGTATAGGGGGATATGTGTTATATAGGGGGGACATGCTGTATAGGGGGATGTGTGTTATATAGGGGGGACATGCTGTATAGGTGGATATGTGTTATATAGGGGGACACGCTGTATAGGGGGATGTGTGTTATATAGGGGGGGCACACACTGTATAGCGGGATATGTGTTATATAGGGGGGACACGCTGTATAGGGGGATGTGTGTTATATAGGGGGGACACACACTGTATAGGGGGATATGTGTTATATAGGGGGGACACACGCTGTATAGGGGGATGTTTTTTTTTTTATAGGGGGGACACACTGTATAGGGGGAAATGTGTTATATAGGGGGGACACACGCTGTATAGGGGGATGTGTGTTATATAGGGGGGACACACGCTGTATAGGGGATGTGTGTTATATAGGGGGACACACACTGTATAGGGGGAAATGTGTTATATAGGGTGGACACACGCTGTATAGGGGAAATGTGTTATATAGGGGGGACACACGCTGTACAGGGGGATATGTGTTATATAGGGGACACACGCTCTACAAGGGGATATGTGTTATATAGGGGGATGTGTGTTACACAGGGGGACACGCTGTACATGGGCTGTGAGCTGCATGTATGAGGCATCCTCCTGTCAGGGGGTTGTGGAGGAGCAGCACTGTTGTCCCTGCTCGGGGTCAGTGTGACAGCAGCAGTGACCGCTCAGCGCCCGTCTGACAGCTCCTCCCGGCAGCCCCAGGCCCCTCTGCCCCCGGTACCCACCGTCCTAGCAGCAGGGCGCACACCGCCAGGAGCAGCAGCGCCAGCAGCACCGCGGAGATGATGGGCATGGTGCCTACCCGGGAACCCGGGCCACCGACACCGGCCAACCGGCGCCTGACACTGTCACACCGATCCGGGGGAGCATGGAGGTCCCTCCTCCTCCGGAGCCACTATCCCGGGAACAGGAAGTGAGAGGGGGCCGAGCGCGGCGTCATGTGAGGAGGAGGCGGGGAGGCCGCGGTGTGTGCCCGGCCTGTGCTGCGCCGGCACCTGCGGATCGCGATAGTGTCTCTCGCCTACAAGTGATCCTTTATCGTGATGATTCCTCCCATCGCTACAGTAATCAGGAAGGATTCATCCTGCAGAGGTTATGGTGCGATGCGCATCTCCATCAGGGCACTCTGCCTGGCGAGACTAGAGACACAGCTGCAGTCACACTGGAGTATGGCGTCCAATGCGATATGTGATGGCTCTGGGCTGCTGCTCTGCTGCCAGTGTGCTGAGTGTCAGTGCTCCGCTGCCAGTGTGCTGAGTGTCAGTGCTCCGCTGCCAGTGTGCTGAGTGTCAGTGCTCCGCTGCCAGTGTGCTGAGGGTCAGTGCTCCGCTGCCAGTGTGCTGAGCGTCAGTGCTCCGCTGCCAGTGTGCTGAGCGTCAGTGCTCCGCTGCCAGTGTGCTGAGCGTCAGTGCTCCGCTGCCAGTGTGCTGAGCGTCAGTGCTCCGCTGCCAGTGTGCTGAGCGTCAGTGCTCCGCTGCCAGTGTGCTGAGCGTCAGTGCTCCGCTGCAGTGTGCTGAGGTCAGTGCTCCGCTGCAGGTGCTGAGCGTCAGTGCTCCGCTGCCAGTGTGCTGAGCGTCAGTGCTCCGCTGCCAGTGTGCTGAGCGTCAGTGCTCCGCTGCCAGTGTGCTGAGCGTCAGTGCTCCGCTGCCAGTGTGCTGAGCGTCAGTGCTCCGCTGCCAGTGTGCTGAGCGTCAGTGCTCCGCTGCCAGTGTGCTGAGGTCAGTGCTCCGCTGCCAGTGTGCTGAGTGTCAGTGCTCCGCTGCCAGTGTGCTGAGTGTCAGTGCTCCGCTGCCAGTGTGCTGAGTGTCAGTGCTCCGCTGCCATGTGTGAGTGTCAGTGCTCCGCTGCCAGTGTGCTGAGTGTCAGTGCTCCGCTGCCAGTGTGTGCTGAGTGTCAGTGCTTCCGCTGCCAGTGTGCTGAGTGTCAGTGCTCCGCTGCCAGTGTGCTGAGTGTCAGTGCTCCGCTGCCAGTGTGCTGAGTGTCAGTGCTCCGCTGCCAGTGTGCTGAGTGTCAGTGCTCCGCTGCCAGTGTGCTGAGTGTCAGTGCTCCGCTGCCAGTGTGCTGAGTGTCAGTGCTCCGCTGCCAGTGTGCTGAGTGTCAGTGCTCCGCTGCCAGTGTGCTGAGTGTCAGTGCTCCGCTGCCAGTGTGCTGAGTGTCAGTGCTCCGCTGCCAGTGTGCTGAGTGTCAGTGCTCCGCTGCCAGTGTGCTGAGTGTCAGTGCTCCGCTGCCAGTGTGCTGAGTGTCAGTGCTCCGCTGCCAGTGTGCTGAGTGTCAGTGCTCCGCTGCCAGTGTGCTGAGTGTCAGTGCTCCGCTGCCAGTGTGCTGAGTGTCAGTGCTCCGCTGCCAGTGTGCTGAGTGTCAGTGCTCCGCTGCCAGTGTGCTGAGTGTCAGTGCTCCGCTGCCAGTGTGCTGAGTGTCAGTGCTCCGCTGCCAGTGTGCTGAGTGTCAGTGCTCCGCTGCCAGTGTGCTGAGTGTCAGTGCTCCGCTGCCAGTGTGCTGAGTGTCAGTGCTCCGCTGCCAGTGTGCTGAGTGTCAGTGCTCCGCTGCCAGTGTGCTGAGTGTCAGTGCTCCGCTGCCAGTGTGCTGAGTGTCAGTGCTCCGCTGCCAGTGTGCTGAGTGTCAGTGCTCCGCTGCCAGTGTGCTGAGTGTCAGTGCTCCGCTGCCAGTGTGCTGAGTGTCAGTGCTCCGCTGCCAGTGTGCTGAGTGTCAGTGCTCTGCTGCCAGTGTGCTGAGTGTCAGTGCTCTGCTGCCAGTGTGCTAAGTGTCAGTGCTCTGCTGCTCTCTCATGACAGGATGGAGCATTTCTCCATCTCCTCTGGTGCCGGTGTCGGCTGCACTCGGATGATATCTGAGTGCAGTCCGATTTTTCGCTCACACCCATAGACTCAGTGTGCTGCTGAATTTGGATGAAACAATAATCGCAGGTGTGATCTGCCCCATAGAGTAACACTGGGCGGAGTGCTGCGGGATGCTATATCACATAGCACTGGGCCGTGTTATACGGTAGTGTGATCTGCCCCATAGAGTAACACTGGGCCGAGTGCTGCGGGATGCTTTATCACATAGCACTGGGCGGTGTTATACGGCAGTGTGACCTCGGCCATAGAGTAACACTGGGCCGAGTGCTGCAGGATGCTTTATCACTTAGCACTGGGCCGTGTTATACAGTAGTGTGACCCCGGCCATAGAGTAACACCGTGCTGAGTGCTGCGGGATGCTTTATCACATAGCACTGGGCCGTGTTATACGGAAGTGTGACCTCGGCCATAGAGTAACACTGGGCCGAGTGCTGCGGGATGCTTTATCACATAGCACTGGGCCGTGTTATACGGTAGTGTGACCCCGGCCATAGAGTAACACTGGGCCGAGTGCTGCGGGATGCTTTATCACATAGCACTGGGCCGTGTTATACGGAAGTGTGACCCCGGCCATAGAGTAACACTGGGCCGAGTGCTGCGGGATGCTTTATCACATAGCACTGGGCCATGTTATACGGTTGTGTGACCTCGGCCATAGAGTAACACTGGGCCGAGTGCTGCAGGATGCTTTATCACATAGCACTGGGCCGTGTTATACGGTAGTGTGACCTCGGCCATAGAGTAACACTGGGCCGAGTGCTGCGGGATGCTTTATCACATAGCACTGGGCCGTGTTATACGGTAGTGTGACCCCGGCCATAGAGTAACACTGGGCCGAGTGCTGCGGGATGCTTTATCACATAGCACTGGGCCGTGTTATACGGAAGTGTGACCCCGGCCATAGAGTAACACTGGGCCGAGTGCTGCGGGATGCTTTATCACATAGCACTGGGCCATGTTATACGGTTGTGTGACCTCGGCCATAGAGTAACACTGGGCCGAGTGCTGCAGGATGCTTTATCACATAGCACTGGGCCATGTTATACGGTTGTGTGACCTCGGCCATAGAGTAACACTGGGCCGAGTGCTGCGGGATGCTTTATCACATAGCACTGGGCCGTGTTATACGGTAGTGTGACCCCGGCCATAGAGTAACACTGGGCCGAGTGCTGCAGGATGCTTTATCACATAGCACTGGGCCGTGTTATACGGTAGTGTGATCTGCCCCATAGAGTAACACTGGGCCGAGTGCTGCAGGATGCTTTATCACATAGCACTGGGCCGTGTTATACGGAAGTGTGACCTCGGCCATAGAGTAACACTGGGCCGAGTGCTGCGGGATGCTTTATCACATAGCACTGGGCCGTGTTATACGGAAGTGTGACCTCGGCCATAGAGTAACACTGGGCCGAGTGCTGCGGGATGCTTTATCACATAGCACTGGGCCGTGTTATACGGTAGTGTGACCCCGGCTATAGAGTAACACTGGGCCGAGTGCTGCGGGATGCTTTATCACATAGCACTGGGCCGTGTTATACGGAAGTGTGACCTCGGCCATAGAGTAACACTGGGCCGAGTGCTGCGGGATGCTTTATCACATAGCACTGGGCCGTGTTATACGGTAGTGTGACCCCGGCCATAGAGTAACACTGGGCCGAGTGCTGCGGGATGCTTTATCACATAGAACTGGGCCGTGTTATACGGTAGTGTGACCTCGGCCATAGAGTAACACTGGGCCGAGTGCTGTGGGATGCTTTATCACATAGCACTGGGCCGTGTTATACGGAAGTGTGACCTCGGCCATAGAGTAACACTGGGCCGAGTGCTGCGGGATGCTTTATCACATAGCACTGGGCCGTGTTATACGGAAGTGTGACCTCGGCCATAGAGTAACACTGGGCCGAGTGCTGCGGGATGCTTTATCACATAGCACTGGGCCGTGTTATACGGTAGTGTGACCTCGGCCATAGAGTAACACTGGGCCGAGTGCTGCGGGATGCTTTATCACATAGCACTGGGCCGTGTTATACGGTAGTGTGACCTCGGCCATAGAGTAACACTGGGCCGAGTGCTGCGGGATGCTTTATCACATAGCACTGGGCCATGTTATACGGTTGTGTGACCTCGGCCATAGAGTAACACTGGGCCGAGTGCTGCAGGATGCGTTATCACATAGCACTGGGCCGTGTTATACGGGAGTGTGACTCCGGCCTCAGGCTATGTGCCCACGATTGGGATATAGCAGCACTTTGGGCTCCGTGTATTTTCGCTGCATTCTAATCATGCAGTTAAATCCGCATGTGTTCATTGAACCGTGTGCATTTACCGCATCTAGTGAATGGCCATGCGTCTCCGCTGCAGATAAGGTGCGTCTCGTACACCCGCGGGTGAGTGTACACAGCAGGGTTAAATAGACGCACACTGGGCACTGGATTCCTATAAATCCCATCCACTGTGCTTCTAATGAAGAACGCAGCGTTTTGGACTCGGCACAGATGCGTTGCGTCTTCCGGGCGGAACAATTGGCTAAACGCGCGTCGGGGTAGACGCAGCAGTCTTGACAATTACACAGGTGCAATGTGTGGTTAGTCAGCTTGTGAGTCAGCTGAGTCAAGGGTAGGTGACAGCCTCATTAGGTACAGACTTTGTGCACTTCGATGCCAGGATAGTATATCCATACAGTTTTTTCTGTTCCATGAGACTGTTTTAATTTCTCTTCCCTTGTGAATGAGTATGTGGTTGCCCTATCTTAAAGCGGTATTGTGATTGTTTGTATTATTACATTTGCCCTATCATTAAACAGTATTTTCATGGTTTGAACTAGTATACTAAAGGGAAATGTACCGTATATCCCTATTTGTGGGTTTTGAATTGCAGTAAGTGGATACACTGCTTTATTTGAATTTTTGGTTTCAGCCCCACATACTCTTTCTCCCTGCTAGCATTATGAAATAATGACTGATAAACCAGTTCACTGTCTAATTTTATTACTAACCTTATGTCTGTGTCAATTTTGCTGCTTCTTGCTTCTAGTTGACAAGTAGCATCCATTATACATTTTAATATTTTTTCTTGCATTTATTTGAGCTATCAATAAAAAATTATTTATGTTTAAAATGTATTAAATTCTTTGATGTGTTGTTCACACATTCCTTGTGCTCTGGTATGAGCATTGGTAGTATGTGTTAGTGAGGGCTGCGCTGCTGACAGTGTGCACTGTATGGGCACTGAACAATCGTACTAAACCGGAGCAGTCACATCGTCAGTCAGCGCTGGGTACAGGCAGATATCTGTCAATGTAGGACCTTCACAATCAGCCAAATATCCCCACGAGGGGGGACGCAGGAATCCAACAACCCTGCCAGATTCAGGTCAGCACTTGCAAGCTGTACAACAAACAATAAGCAAGCTTGCACGCCTTGTCCAGGAAACCGGCCACCTATGAAGTGACCAGCAACATTGTCAACTAGCACTAGACTACTGTATATCATCTAAAATCCCTCAGTTTTTGAGGATTTTTACTAAGAGCTTTTTCAGAAGTCCGTGATCATCAGTCTGATCTTCAATCGCAGTGCATAGGCTGGTCGCAGTCCTCCTGACCCGAGCGTTACAGCCTCCTAGAAATACTTTGCTCAAAAAAATAAAGGGAACACTAAAATATCACATCCTAGATGTCACTGATTGAAATATTCCAGGTGCAAATCTTTATTCATCACATAGTGGAATGCATTGAGAAGAATAAAACATAAAAATGATCAATATACATCAAAATTAATATCTCATGGAGGTCTGAATTTGGAATAATACTGAAAATCAAAGCGGAAAATCAAATTACAGGCTGATCCAACTAAAGTGGAAATGCCTCAAGATAAGGAAATGATGCTCAGCAGTGTGTGTGGCCTCCACGTGCCTGTATGACCTCCCTACTATGCCTGGGCATGCTCCTGAGGCAGTGAATCTTCTGAGGAATCTACTCTTAGATCTGGATTAAAGAATCAGTCAAATCCTGGAGAGTCTGTGATGCAACGTGACGGTGGATGGAGCGAGACATGATGTCCCAGATGTGCTCAATCAGATTCAGGTCTGGGGAACGGGCGGGCCAGACCATAGCTTCAATGCCTTCATCTTGCAGGAACTGCTGACACACTCCAGCCACATGAGGTCTGGCATTGTCATGCATTTGAAGGAACCCAGGGCCAACCGCACCAGCATATGGTCTCACAATGCATCGGAGAATCTCATCCCGGTACCTAATGGCAGTCAGGCTACCTCTGGCGAGCACATGGAAGGCTGTGTGGCCCTCCAAAGAAATGCCACCCCACACCATTACTGACCCACTGCCAAACCGGTCATGCTGGAGGATATTGCAGGGAGAAGAAGGTTCTCCGCAGCGTCTCCAGACTCTGTCACATCTGTCACGTGCTCAGTGTGAACCTGCTCTCATCTGTGAAGAGCACAGGGCGCCAATCTTTCAAGATCTCTGCTTGCTGTCACTAAAGTGAATAAGTTTTACTTTTATTCAGCTTTAGGCCGGGGTCACTCGTGCGAGTCTCTAGCATGAGCATCCGTCACTGACGCCGGCACTCGGACCGGAGCATGCGGCTGTATGTATTTCCATGCAGGCACATGCTCCGCTCTGAGTGCCGGGTGTTCATGCGAGAGACTTGCAGGAGAATCGTGCGAGTTTCTCGCATGTGTGACCCCGGCCTTAGAGCCAGACCCTATTTGTTTGTATAGAAGTGTTAACTAAGCATGCTCTAAGTGTGACAGGAGGGGGAAGAGGTGAGCTGTGATATCCATGAAGTGTCACACTGTTATAAGCTGTGAAAGTCTGAATGAGTGAAACTGGTAGATTTCATTCTTTTTAATACATAGATAGGGATATGGAAAAACAAACACCAAAAGCTGATTTTGGCTATTTGAGCAGTTTAAAACTATGAACAATCCGCGCAGAGAGCGCTGGAGAACATCAACGCCATCTCTGTCTACTGAATAATCTCACGACCAGCTCTACCCTTTCCTAGTGTATCCTCACCCATCCCTGCAGACTGTGAGCCCTCGCGGGCAGGGTCCTCTCTCCTTCTGTACTTGTGTGTCCCTTGTCTAGCACACGTTTATTGTACCTGTCTATATTTTCCCTTTTCATATGTAAAGCACCATGGAATAAATGGCGCTATATAAATGTGTAATAATAATAATAACAAAGAATGACTGAGGCATTTAAATTGTTAACAGCAGCATCAGAGCTCCACTTCAGCTGTTATTACAGATATCTGCTATATAACACAGCTCAGCTCCTGATCTCCCTCCAACTATGCTCAGCCCTGTGCGGACGCGCATTTCTGTCACCTAAGTGGTTAAAAATGGCCCCCACAGTCATGTGCAGCCTGAGCCGAAGAGTTGGGAGATTGTTTCTTCCACATCCTCAAAAATATTGTATACGAAAGTCTAAAATTATTTATTTCATATTGTAAACGCCAAGTGGCATTCCGCTAATATCGGCAGACAGCGCGGCTCCAATGTGTGTGCAAAGCTTCAGGACACACACTGCAGACTGAAGCGGTGGGGGAACAGGGAAAGAGGAGTATTTTTTTTAATCAGTGTGGGGGCCATTATACTATTTGAAGGGCTATGTGGGGACCATTATCTTATTTGGAGGGCGATATGGGGGTCATTATCCTGAGTTATGTGGGGGCCATTATCCTGTTTGGAGGGCTATGTGAGGGTCAAATATACTGTTTGGAGGGCTATGTGAGGGTCAAATATACTGTTTGGAGGACTGTGAGGGTCAAATATGCTGTTTGGAGGGCTATGTGAGGGTCAAATATACTGTTTGGAGGACTATGTGAGGGTCAAATATACTGTTTGGAGGGCTATGTGAGGGTCAAATATACTGTTTGTGGCTACTGCTTAAGATTGGTTGTTCCCTTTCTTTTTCTTTTGATATTTAAGTCAGAACAATACTTGATATATCAGCTTATTGAAATGATGATGTTATTACTTTTGGTTTGTATGTTTGTTATAATATGAAAAACTTCTAATAAAAACTAATGAAACAAAATATACTGTTTGGAGGTCTATGTGAGGGTCAAATATACTGTTTGGAGGACTATGTGAGGGTCAAATATACTGTTTGGAGGGCTATGTGAGGGTCAAATATACTGTTTGGAGGGCTATGTGAGGGTCAAATATACTGTTTGGAGGGCTATGTGAGGGTCAAATATACTGTTTGGAGGGCTATGTGAGGGTCAAATATACTGTTTGGAGGGCTATGTGAGGGTCAAATATACTGTTTGGAGGCTATGTGAGGGTCAAATATACTGTTTGGAGGGCTATGTGAGGGTCAAATATACTGTTTAGAGGACTATGTGAGGGTCAAATATACTGTTTGGAGGACTAGTAAAGGCCATCATACTGTCTTCGGGGCTGTGTGAGGCCAATACACTGTAAGGTTATTTGGGGGACCATTATACAGTGTGGAGGGTTATTATACTGTGTTGGTATCATACTTTTCAGAGGGCATTGTAGGGATGGGGTGTTACTGTAGAGGGATTCACTTTTGGGGTATCATACTGTATTGAGGGGGGAGCACTTTTATTGGCATCATCTTTTATAGGAGTAGTCTGAGTAGTTAACTCTTTCCAGCCCATTGAGTCCTATTCAGCAGTTAGTTGCTCGCTCCTCTTTGCCCTGCAGCTGATGTTTTCAGTCCTGTAATAAAAACACAATCCTCCACTTTTGGTTTCCAGAGCAGTTCTACTAATCACTTCTCACTAGATCCCTGCTTGTTCAAAGTCCCGGTTATCTCTGAATGCAAATATATGCTAACAGTGCAGACTTCAGAACAACCAGACTATAAAGTATCACAGGAGGCAGCTCAGCGGTAGGAAGAAGCTACTGAACCATAACTGTCACTCAAGGAGGACAAGGCATTGATACAGGCTGTGGGCAGGGTGTTGCTCAGGACATATGTTGAGATTAACCCTTTAATAGGAGTACTAAGATGACAATTCATCAGCATTGTGAGGACCGACACTGTCTAACCACTTCGATGTCATGGTCAGTATAACCCAACGTCTCTGAAGGGTTAAACTGTGAGGATGAAAGCTGTCTATGATTGCTGTGTTTCCAGACAGGTGTCGGTTGTATAACACCCACCATGTTTGGTCTTGGCTCAGCTCCTGTAAGTCACATATCAGGAATAGGTTGCAGGGCTATTTCAATGAGGGACTTATAGCACATACATAGGCTGTGTCACACCTGTCCTATATTTGGAGGACCAAAAAAGGAACCTGTCAGGGTCAAACCACGGGCAGCGCGAATCACAGCCTGACTGCCAAAGTGCAGCCAGGTATATTATTCTATGAAGCTGCTGTGTTTCAGAGAAGACAAACTTTGGAGATCCATAACCTGAGACTAGTCCGTTTCCACCCTGACTGGCTCTTCCCAGCACTGCTGCATGTGATTGACAGGTCTCTACCTACTGTATGTACACACAAGGCAGAAACCCGTCAATCACGTACTGTGGCTCTGGGAGAAGCCAGCCACTGGCAGAACCGGACTAGTCTTAGCTCCCTCTTTGCTCCTCTGCCGGATCATTAATATATATTTCTCTATCACTTCATTGGGGGACACAGGAAACCATGGGTACATTTAACGTCGGGTCATTTCAAACGGTAATACACCTAGCTGGAGTTGTGCAGCTTCCTAGTGTTTCGGCTGCATGACTGGTCTCATATGGTCTTACTGGGACAATGGGGGTCTTTTTAGGTGTAAGAGTCATTAGCAACCACAAAGAGGAGAGCTTAAGCTAGCCCTCCAATTCTCACTACAGTGTAGGCTAGAAGAGGCAGACATTTATGGGATATGGATATCTCATCTCTCTTCAGAATTTAGCTTTCAATTAAATATTTTGGAAATAAAGGCAGGAATACTGCTTCCGACGTAGAGAACTAATCCAAGATAACAGATTAGGTGTATCATGTAGGATCAAAGATGGAGAAGATGCAAGACGCTACTTGTAGAGTCAATAGAGACACACGAGCGCATAGGGCCTTACTGCACCTCCATGTAACATGGCCTGCTCCACTGCAAGTTGTAATAAAAAGGTCTCTTACCTAGAAGTACTGCTTCTATAAGGGATATCCCCGACACAGGATCACATGGCAGTCCATAACAGGGACTTCCCAAGGGCTCATGCCCATGTCCGATCTTCACGTAAGAGGGCTGTCCGTGTTTTTCACGGATAGCGCTCGTACCTGTGATAGTCTATGGGGCCATTCACATGTCCATGATTTTTCATAGACCTCTCAGTTCGTGGAAAATTGTGGACACGGGATTGATTTTAATCCAGACGTTTTGAAAAATGCTTGGTGTAAAAAATAAAGTGCACCTCTCCAAACTAAGCACCGTCAATTCAAAAGGCTGCAGAGAACGCCTCTGGGGAGGAAAATGTTCGAAAAGAAACACTCCTCCCAAAACTCCACAAGCCAGGAGAGCCTCCTAAAGCGGTTTCGGCTCATAGTTTTTGACCACCTAAAACAAGTCAGTGTGAACGTAGTCTGAGGGTTTATTTACACGCAGTATTTTTTTTTCTCCCCAGCAGAGAATAAAAACAATTGGCAGTAATAATCAGTGGCAAAAAAAAACAAAAACGAATCGCACGCTGATGTAATTTACATAACATCCGTGTGCTGCCTGTAATCATCACCGACCCATACACTGGAATGGATGAATTTGATCCAACAAATGTGATTACAATCAGACGTATCGGTCTTTTTGAACCTTAAAAGTTCCATAGACTGTAATGTTTTATCTATCAAAGAAATAAATAGCACATATATGTGAAAATCAGACAAGTGAATAGGTCTATAGGGTAATCCACTTCAGGTTTAACCTACAATACCTGCCAAAAAAAAAAATTGTGAAAAATCAGAACAATTTTCATCCAGCGTGCTGGTTTGAAACTCTGCCCATCAAGGATGCCTTATGGACAAAAGATTTTGTAACCAAATTGGGCATCATGGTGGGTGACGTTTTGGACGCATGTAGTTAATGGCTGGGCGGTTTTGGAAAATCCTTCTCTTCCCTTGATCGCCTAAACACACGTCCGTGTTAGGGATATTTGGGGTCCTGCCATAGAAATAGACATATGAGGATACGGGGTGGCAATACACGCCGTACTCAGTCTCTGTGTGGGAGTACAGTAGTGACCATTCACACTGTATCCCTCCGGAAAAAAACCTGAAAAGGAACGACGCACATTAGGTAGATATGGGTCTCAATAGAGACCCGTGTCCACCTCCTACTGACACTAAGCTAAAACTGATTAGCTTGGTTCCAGTCGGTGGGGTGTATACTGCAGAGAAGGAGCCAACCTTTTTTTGCATATGCATAGTGTCAGCGCTTTCTAGTGGCAACAGCATACGTCCATGGTTCCTGTGTCCCCCAATGAAGCGATCGAGAAATCCATATGCCCTGAAAGGCCTTTAGATCAAGGGTTTTCATGGTGAAACTACCTCTTTACCCCTTTCCCGATTTGGGACGTGAATAAATGTCCTGGGCAGGAGTCTACAAGTGTGGAAGGAGCAGTTCTGCACGCTGTGAATGCCGGCTATTGTACAGCGCTGTCATCAGTGTATATTAGCCGCGGCCGGAGCGGAGCATTAAACGTGCATTGCATGGCAAAATGAATGGTGTCATTCAAAACTAAAGCTTGACCTCATATGATATTGACCCCCCAAAAAAGAGGCTTTTGGATGAAGGGAAGAAAAAAAATGAAAGATTCACCAATACTAGAGAAATCTAAAAGTTGACGTATTTTTCAGATTATAAGACGCACTTTTTTCCCCCAAATTTGGGGGGAAAATGGGGTTGCGTCTTATAATGCCGATATACCTTACCGACCGCGGTGGAGCAGGGTCCCAGGGTCGCTGCTGGAGAAGGCAAGATTGGAGCGCTGCTGCAGGCTGTAGGCTGGGATGAGGGGGTGTTCCGATGTGCGCCACTGCGGGTGTTCGGTGGTGCGGGGGCTCTGCCGACATTTTGTGAAAGCCCAGAGCCCCCGCACTTACATGGTTTACTATGCGGTGGACTCCGGCAAAATGGCTGCTGGGGCGGTGCATGCGCAGATCTCAGTGCTGAGTCCACCGCATAGTAAACCATGTAAGTGCGAGGGCTCTGGGCTTTCACAAAATGTCGGCAGAGCCCCCGCACCACCGAACACCCCCTCATAACAGCCAGCAGCAACCCTGCTTCACCGCAGCCACCACTCCCTGTAAGCAATAAGACACATGAATTATAAGCACCACCATTTTATTTAAAAAAAAAAAAAAAAAGTTTTTATTCCCATTTTTCTCCTCAAAGTTTGGGGTGCGTCTTATTATCCGGAGCGTTTTATAATCCGCAAAATACGGTATTACAATAATATTTGAAAGTTGTTTTTTACCTTCTAAGAGAAAAATAACAGAACTGCAATTTAAGAATTTTTCTCATTTAAAAACCATTTGCTGCAGAGATAATACATCATCATTTTTTTTTCTCTTTTGCAGGGTCATGCTCATGGATGAATCCGGCAAATTGCTGCCATAAGATAAAAATATGAAATAATAACACCGACACACGGGTGCACCGTACAAACTGTGCCCCATAATCCACTGCGACCAGCTCTTCAAAGTGAACTTTGTGAGATCCTGGAGAAATTCTTGGAGGAGGTCAACACTGTATGGTTAAGAAAAGAATGAATGACTTTCAAGCAGTCATTGTGCTGGCGGTCATAGTTCATAGTGAGTGTAGTCAGTCCGTGGAGGTTCACTAGGTTTCATGAAGATGCCTTCCATTACTTTCCAGTAGTTATGCTGGCTTGCATAGGTCATGCCGTGCACTTCTCGCTGTCCATTTATAGGGCGCCCATATTGTTCTCCTGTGATGGACAGCAGCACGCTGGTGGACGCATGCTTCAATCTCACCTCCTCGTCCCGCTGCCAGAATTCTCCATTGCAGAGTACAATCCAGTCGTCTAAGATATCACCTTCCCCATCATCTCCAAAAGCGCTGACCTCCTGCGCAATGAACAAGGAAATATGTCAGCGGTCACTTGCCTAACAGACCCATATACAGTTGTGTGAAAAAGTGTTTGCCCCCTTCCTGATTTCATATTATTTTGCGGTGTTTGTCACACTTCAATGTTTCAGATCACCAAACAAATTTAAATATTAGACAAAGTTAACACAAAATGCAGCTTATAAATGACGGTCTTTATTAAGGGAAAAAGAAATCCAAACCTACAGGGCCCTGTGTGAAAAAGTGACTGTCTCCTAAACCTAATAACTGGTTGGGCCAACCTTAGCAGCATCAACTACAATCAAGCATTTGCGATAACTGGCAATGAGTCTTTTACAACGCTCTGGAGGAATTTTGGCCCACTCATCTTTGCAGAATTGTTGTAATTCAGCCACACTGGAGGGTTTCCGAGCATGAGCCAGCTTTTTAAGTTCATGCCACAGCATCTCAATCAGATTAAGGTCAGGACTTTGACTAAGTCACTCCAAAGTCTTAGGCTATGTGCACATGTTCAGGATTTTTCGCGTTTTTTTAGCGTTTTTGCGGAGGTTTTCCGCTGCAAAAACGCATGCATTAAGCATCCTATTAGTAGAATGCATTCCACAATTTTTGTGCACATGCTGCGCTTTTTTCCGCGAAAAAAAAACGCATCGTGGAAAAAAACGCAGCATGTTTATTCTTTTTCCGGAATCGCAGCGATTCCACTGCCATAGGAATGCATTGAACCGCTTACTTTCCGCATGTGGCTATGCCCACCATGCGTAAAGTGAGCGGTTGATGTGCGGATGGTACCCAGGGTCTGGAGGAGAGGAGACTCTGCTCCAGGTCCTGGGTACCATATCCCTGTTAAAACAATAATTAAAATAAAAAATCGTGATATTCTCACCTTCCGGCGGCCCCCGCAGCTTTGCCGCTCCTCAGCGACGCTCCCAGCAACTCACGTTCCCAGTGATACCTTGCGACAATGACCCCAGATGACATAGCGGTTTTGCGTGATACTACGTCATCTGGGGTCATTGTCACTAGGCATCATTGGGAACGGGAGTTGCCGGGAGCATCGCGAGGACCAGGAAGGCTGCGGGGGCCACCGGAAGATGAGAATATCACGATTTATTATTTTTTTAACATTAGATCTTTTTACTATTGATACGGCATAGGCGGCATCAATAGTAAAAAGTTGGTCACACTTGTCAAACACTATGTTTGACTCGTGTGACCAACCTGTCAATCAGTTTTCCAAGCGATGCTACAGATCGCTTGTAAAACGCTAGCATTCTGCAAGCTAATTACGCTTGTAAAACGCTAGTTTTTAGCGGGAATACGCATACCTATAAAATGTGTATTTCCCGCGGCAGGGAGGTGCGGGATTCTCATACGTGTGCACATAGCCTTAGTCTTGTTTTTCTTAAGCCATTCAGAGGTGGACTTGCTGGTATGTTTTGTATCATTGTCCTGCTGCATAACCCAAGTGCGCTTCAACTTGAGGTCACAAACAGATGGCCGGACAGTCTCCTTCAGGATTTTTGGGTAGACGTATTCCATTTACCACAGCAAGACGGCCAGGTCCTGAAGCAGCAAAACAGCCCCAGAACATCACACTACCCCCACCATATTTTACTATTGGTATGAAGTTCCTTTTCTGAAATGCTGTGTTACTTCTACGCCAGATGTAATGGGACATACACCTTTCAAGGAGTTCAACTTATGTCTTGTCAGTCCATAGAGTTTTCTCCCAAAAGTCTTGGGGATCATAAAGAATTTTTCTGGCAAAACTGAGACGAGTCTTTATGTTCTTATTGCTCAGCAGTGGTTTTCGCCTTGGAACTCTACCATGCAGGCCATTTTTGCAGTGTCTTTCTTACGGTGGAGTCATGAACACTGATCTTAACTGAAGCAAGTGAGGCCTGGAGTTCTTTGGATGTTGTTGTGGGGTCTTTTGTGACCTCTTGGTTGAGTCGTTGCTGCTCTCTTGGGGTAATTTTGGTCGGACAGTCACTTCTGGGAAGGTTCACCACTGTTCCATGTTTTCGCATTCGTGGATAGTGGCTCTCACCGTGGTTCCCTGGAGTCCCAAAGCTTTAGAATTTCTTTGGTTCGCTTTTGAGGATCTTTTGGTCTACTCCACTTTGCCATGCAGGTCCTATTTATGTGTTGGTGGGGGGCAATCATTTTCACCCAGGGCCCTGTAGGTTTGGATTTCTTTTTCCCTTAATAATAAAGAACTTCATTTAAAAACTGAATTTTGTGTTTACTTGTGTTATCTTTGTCTAATATTTACATTTATTTTGGTGATATGAAACATTAAAGTGTGACAAACATGCAAATTGTAGCAGCCAAAAATAGCTAATTCTGGTGATCAATTTTTTCTTGCTTTTGAGAGTTCACAATAGGGGCTAAATATTTTTTATTTTATTAGTTTGACTGATATGTGAATTTTTTCTCACTTTACGCTCTATACGTTTGGAGAAAAGGGGCGCGATTTCAACATTTTTAAAATTTTTAATTAGTTCTCTAAGGAAACTTGAATCTGCAATCGTTTTATCACTGATACAATCCTATGGTATTGCAAAGTATTGTGGAACTGATAATCTACTATGATGCACAGCCACAGGCAGATATCAGGGCCTTAACGAAGCATAGGTAACAGACTGGCACTTCGCAACTGCGGCAAGTGTTGTGCTGATGGCCTTCAGAAGTGAATGCCGCCATGATGAAGCCTGTTAAATGCTTGTTTGACAGCGGCATTTAAGCGGTTACACTGAAAAGGAAACTACAGTCTTTTGTAAGGAAGAAGATGATATTCCTTCCTAGATAACTTACATTAACCAAGTTTTTTCAGGGATCTTATGTGATCTCTTGGATTGTCTTAGGTTCTACATAATTGATTAAACATATAATAATACTGAATAATTAAACTAAAGTGGTTTTCCCACTAAATACATTTATTACTTATCCACAGGTTACGTAATACATCTCTCATAGATGGGTATCTGACCAATTCTAAGGGTCCCGATACACATAGCGACTCACCAGCGATCCCGACAACGATATGAACTTGTCAGGATCGCTTGTGTATCGCTACATGATCGCTGGTGAGCTGCCAAACAGGCAGATCTCAGCAGCGATCAGGACAGCGACTATGCGGGTAACAAGCGATGCACGTTGATTAGTTACCCGCAGTGTACGTTAGATACCAGTGCGCTGGTGCAGGGAGCTGGTAACCAAGGTAAGCAGTGGGTTTCTAAGCGCCGCCCGGCGCTTAGAAACCCACTGTTTACCTTGGTTACTAGCTCCCCTGCACCAGCGCGCTGGTATCTAACATACACATCGGGTTTCTAGGCGCCGCGCGGCGCCTAGAAACCCGATGTTTACCTTGGTTACCAGCTCCAGCTCGCTGATCACTGGTCTCCCGCCTGTCACACGCAGCGATGCACGCTGGCCAGCGGAAGACCAATGATCAAAAAAATGTCCAGGACATTCCAGAATGATCAGCGATACCCGGCAGGGGGGCCGGTCGCTGATAAGTGTCACACACAGCGATATCGCTGGGGAGATCGCTGTTGCGTCACAAAACTTGTGACTCAGCAGCGATCTCGCTATGTGAGACGGGGGCTTAAGAATGGGGTATCAAAGTCATCTGTTTGAATAGAAAGGTGTCAACCTGTACACCCCTGCTCCAAACACACAGGGGGATTTTGGGCCCCTACGATCCGCACTGGTGAGAGTCCCAATGATATATATCTATATCGATATAGATATATCTATATATAGAGATATATCTATCTAGATATATATATGTATATATATCTAGATAGATATATCTCTATATAGATAAATATATAGATATATACAGTACAGACCAAAAGTTTGGACACATCTTCTCATTCAAAGATTTTTCTGTATTTTCATGGCTATGAAAATTGTAGAATCACACTGAAGGCATCAAAACTATGAATTAACACATGTGGAATTATACATTACACTTTACAAAAAAGTGTGAAACAACTGAAAATATGTCTTATGTTCTAGGTTCTTCAAAGTAGCCACCTTTTGCTTTGATTACTGCTTTGCACTCAGAAAAGGTGAACGGATGGACTCTACATGCCTGGTTCCCACCGTGAAGCATGGAGGAAGTGGTGTGATGGTGTGGGGTGCTTTGCTGGTGACACTGTTGGGGATTATTCAAAATTGAAGTGGTGAGCGGTCCAGCTCACCCCAAACCATCTCGATTGGGTTCAGGTCTGGTGACTGTTGAGGCCAGGTCATCTGGTGTAGCACCCCAGCACTCTCCTTCTTGGTCAAATAGCCCTTACACAGCCTGGAGGTGTGTTTGGGGTCATTGTCCTGTTGAAAAATAAATGATGGTCCAACTAAACGCAAACCGGATGGAATAGCATGCTGCTGCAAGATGCTGTGGTAGCCATGCTGGTTCAGTATGTCTTCAATTTTGAATAAATCCCCAACAGTGTCACCAGCAAAGCACTCACACACCATCACACCACCTCCTCCATGCTTCACGGTGGGAACCAGGCATGTAGAGTCCATCCGTTCACCTTCTCTGAGTGCAAAGCAGTAATCAAAGCAAAAGGTGGCTACTTTGAAGAACCTAGAATATAAGACATATTTTCAGTTGTTTCACACTTTTTTGTAAAGTGTAATGTATAATTCCACATGTGTTACTTCATAGTTTTGATGCCTTCAGTGTGATTCTACAATTTTCACAGTCATGAAAATACAGAAAAATCATTGAATGAGAAGGTGTGTCCATACTTTTGGTCTGTACTGTATATAGATATATCTGTATATCACTGATCTACGTGAGCCACCTTATGATAACTCACCTGGTTTCCTGATAAAGGAGATGTGAAGTGATGACTGTGTAGATTTCTCCCAGTATTGACATGTGTGAGGCGGATGGATTGTCCACATTTTACCAATGTTCCTCTTTCACAAACGGTTGACGTCTTTCCGCGGATTCGCCAGTAACTGTTGCCATCATCTGCGGTTGTAACGCCGGTCACGGACTGCTGCCCACTGCCTGCGGTAATAAGGAATTCAATAATCACTTTGGACATGTAAATGCTTTTAGAAATAGAATAAGAGGCAATGGCTACAAAGAGAACCGCTAAGGCTACTTTCACACATCAGGTTTTTTGTGTCAGGCATATCCGTCGTATACCTGATAGGACAGATCCGGTGCTGATTTTGGAAAAACTGATGCAACTGATCAGTTTTTTTGCCGGATCCGACCTGACCTTTTCAACCCGGAAAAAGGGGGGGGGGAGAGAGAGAGAGAGAGAGAGAGAGACCTTGGATTCCAGATCAGTCTTTTGACGGATTTCTCAAAAGACTGGTCCAGCTCCATAGACTTGTATTATTTCCGGCCGCCTGATGTGCCGATTCAGGCACTATCAGGCGGCTCCGGAAAAAAAAAAAAAACGTTGCAGTGACCGTCTTGTCCGGCCGCCGGAATGTACATTTCCGACGGATCCGGCCAAAAACGGATGCAACGCACTGACATCAGGCACGATCCGGCGCTAATGAAAGTCAATGCTAAAAAAACGCATCCGGTACCAGATGCGTTTTTTTAAAAACATGCCGGATCGCGCCTGACGTCAAAAAACTGATGTGTGAAAGCAGCCTAAGAGCGCCGCTCACTGTGATGGACCATTCCCAACATGTAGCGCATCTCATTTATGCTTCATCTGTTGCAACCACTGTACGGTAAATATATAGGGAAGGGAAAAAACGGTAATCGGCTCACCTTCCAGGAAGAACAATTCAGTGTGAAACCACTAGAATTCACAAAGGAACCGTGGTAGACATTGTTTGGTCGGGGTGTGGTGCAGGGAGTGTAGGAGCACACCAGGCTAGTATCCAGCTCAGAAATGGAAGAAGGGTTCATGAGGACTGGGCTCCAGCACCAACGAGAAAATGTTAGAACATAACTTTAAGGGGGCAGTCAGACGGCGGTATTACTCACCCCGGTATTGCATAGCAGTCCTCAGACCGGCGGTCGGCTCCTCCGACCTGAGCGTGGCAGCAGGGATTTCTGTCACACTCAGGTCAGAAGAGCAGACGGCCAGTCCGAGGACTGCAATGCGATCCACACGCAATTAATATGGTTGTCTGAATGGTGGCTCACCCGAAACATATACGTTTATAGATCCTTAATCTTTTTTGCACCATGTTTTTAATTGCATAGTAAAAGTTATGTTTTAATATTTTCTGATTGGTGCTGGAGTCCAGTCCTCACGGATCCTTCTTCCACAGCAAATTTATGCCCAGCTGAAATGGAAAAGCCGCAGTTAGCAGCCAAAGTGCAGCCACAAACCGTGCTGAGTGTGCAGTTTTGCTGTAAATCAGATCGGTTTTTAAATGCTTGTTAATATCTGTGGGTTTTTTGGAACTAGAAACCACATGGACACTGAAATAAAATCATCACAACTGCAGCAACCTGTAAAAACCACCTGCTGCCGCAGCTTCACTTTTTCCTTACTTAGGAGTCAACGTGCTACTCCCAGACGTGTACCGCCGACGCTTCTGATGCCATACATCAGCCATTGATTCCCTCTGTACAGCTGACTACTCTTTCTTCTATAGTAAAAAAAATATAAAGATATTGGCGAGTCTTCTTGTAAAAGTGTGCTGAATCCATACATGCCAAAAGGACAATCTTTTGGCATATGTGGGCTACATGGAGACCTATGGATACATTCAGCAGTAATGTGCCTGATGCATATGACGGACATGAAGTACAGCTGAACTTTAACCAGCGCCTTCCCTCATCCAGCATGACCAGCTTTATGGGCTGTAAAAGCAAGATGTGCAGCTTAAACTAAAAAAAAAAAAAAAAAAAAAAAGTGTTGTTCTGCCCGTCCTCCTTTTTTCAAGACCTTGACTGTACTATTGTTACCATCTCTATATTATTTTAGAATTTATTTCTCTATCATATCAAAAATCACTTTTTGTTATTGGAATTTGTATTTTGAATGTTTTTAGTAACACAGTTTTTTTACTTGTATACAAATTTGGAGATTCATTACTCCGTTTCTATGTAGGAAATACACCTACAATTTTGCAGCATGCACACTGACCAGAACAGTGCATTCAATAGAAGACAGTTCCTGCCCCTGTCCACAACAGGGACAAACACAAGGAACCTTTCACATCTGCCCTGAAGGGATGCCAGTACTTTACCAGAAGCCCTTACAATCACTTTGCCATGGCTGATGGGCACATAACGGAATGTGCACCTTCGTGTAGATTAGCTTCTGGGTGCAGCTGTTTCACCCACACGATCATGACTGCGACTGCCCTATAATTCCGGACGTTATAATGTAGTAAGGATGCACTGACTAATCCAACTGGACATATGTATATGGTGTAAAGTGAAGGAGTGAAGGAGTATACAGAATAATAGAGACAGATCTACAGGGATAAACATGTTGTTTTCTCCTTATTACTGAAATACCATCTTCCTTCCCAGCAGCTGTTATACTACGCGAGCCGCACTACAAATCTGACGTTTTCTGTCTTTTCCAAAGTCTACATGTATTCCTCAGAGAGCCTCAATGTCTGTCCTGCTCTACATTGTACCCGATGTACTATACAAATGGAGACAGGTACAAATTCTCCCTGGAGCACGACTTTACACAAGAGCATGTCTACACGTGCCTGCACACAACATTTTTCATAAAAGCACCGCAGTTTTTGCACCATTTTTTTCAGGGAAAAAAAAACAGATCATTGTCAAAATGTTATCTGAAAGTCAGGAAGAAAATATTAGAATACAACAAGGTATGTCTTTGGACAGTTTTTCCTGCCATTTTTTCTTGAATTTCTTTTCAAAGTTTCTCCTTATGGAGAGCACCAAACTGGGGGAAGGAGACTTACAAGCCAGGTCTTGACCCACTAGACATCTGACAAAGGCCTTTCAATCGGTCTCCTACTTTGCATGAACTTGGGACAAGAACCGTGAAACAGTTGTCTGCAAATGGACTCTGCTTCCGGCAGCTTATCTCCCCAACACCCCCATACACCGGCACTCTCGACTCGGCTGAGCTTCTCTGTGTGCGCCAAGATTCTGGCAGTGGCTTTTAGCTAGGGAGAATAAAATGATCGGCTATTGGAATTCCAAGGTGCAGATCCATCTCTCCCAAGACATCTGTTGGGGGAAGGTTGGGGACCTCCATGCACATAAAGGGTATGCCACACTGAACAATATCGCTAACGGGATCGCTAAAAAACGTCACTATTTAGCGATCCCGTTAGCGATGTTGTTCAGTGCGGCAGCTGCCAGCGACGAGCTTCCTGCTGTGATCTCGCTCGTCGCTGGAATCGTTCCGGACCCTATTTTCTCGTCGGCGCTCCCGCTGGGTAAGTATATATCGCTAGTGTGGCACCTTTTCTTAGCGATTTAGCGGTACTTTTGTACCGCTAAAGTCGTTAAGAAGATCGCTAACGGCGATAGCGTCGTTAACTATATCGCTAAATGTGGCCGCACTTAGCGATATAGAAACAATCCCGCTAGCGATCGCATTAGTATGCGTCGTTATCGTGATCGCTAGCGGGATTGTTTAGTGTGGCAGTACCTTTAGACTAGTGGCCGATCCTGACAACTAAGGTCAATATAGGATTGCTATCTTTGACTGATGGCACTTGAGATCCTGAAAAATCTCTCACAGGAAAAGAAACAACCTTACCAAGACTAAGGGCCCCGTCACACATAGCGACACACCAGCGATCCTGACAACGATATGAACTTGTCAGGATCGCTGGTGTGTCGCTACATGATCGCTGCTGAGCTGCCAAACAGGACAGCGACTATGCAGGTAACAAGCGATGCACGTCGCTTAGTTACCCGCAGTGTACGTTAGATACCAGCGCTCTGGTGCAGGGAGCTGGTAACCAAGGTACACATCGGGTTTCTAGGCACCGTGCGGCGCTTAGAAACCCGCTGTGTACCTTGGTTACCAGCTCCCCTGCACCAGCGCGCTGGTATCTAACGTACAAATCGGGTTTCTAGGCACCGCCCGGCGCCTAGAAACCCGATGTGTACCTTGGTTACCAGCTGATCGCTGGTCTCCCGCCTGCCACACGGAGCGATGCGTGCTGGCCAGCAGGAGACCAACGATCAAAAAAATGTCCAGGACATTCAACGACGATCAGCGATACCCAGCAGGGGGCTGATCGTCGCTGCGTGTCACACACACACAGTGATATCGCTGGGGAGATCGCTGTTGCGTGACTCAGCAGCGATCTCGCTATGTGAGACGGGGCTTAAAGGGTATGCCACACTTAGCGATCGCACTAGCGATCACGACAATGACACGACCTGGCGAGATCGCTTAGTGATTGCTAGTTAGATTCCAAACACATCTCATCAGCGATCTTGATCGCTAATTAGATTCCAAACACATCTCATCAGCGATCTGTATAACGACCTCTGCGGTCGTTGGGAAAACCTAGTCCCACCTGCGCCGCTGGTGAAGTCGTTCATAAAAGGTGTCACACTCAGCGATTCAGGCTCACCAGCGGGAAAACAACGACCAAAAAACGGCTCAGAACGTTCATAAGCGATCAGCGACATCTCAGCAGGGGCCACATCGCTGCTACATGTCACACACAGCTAAGTCGCTGGTGACGCAGTAGTGATCACGTTAGCGATCTTGTTAGCGATCTCGCTTAGTGTGGCATACCCTTAAGTCAGAATACCAATGCACTAGCAGGATGCAGCACACCCCCATGATAAAGGTGGGGGTGGCACAGGTGCAAAATCCTGGTGAAGCAACTACTCACAAACCTACCAATGGAGGGGGTGGCTGCTTAGTATTCAAGGGGTTTTCCACTACTCGGACAACCCTTCCTGAACTAAACGATTGGTCCCGATAAAATAAAAAAAAACTATACTCACCTTATTATTTATGATGTTGCAGTATCTCCTAAGTGGACACTTCCGCTGTGCCACCTGCTTATGCAAGTGAATGTCTTGTGCAAAGTGATAAACCACAAATTAAAGTTTATGTGAATGACAACTAATAATAGCTTCAACCATTTCCTGTTATACAAGAACAACTTGTATTTCACTTTTCATCATAAGGTGGATGATGTAGATCTGCACTGAGGCTTCATCACTGCGCACATCGCCTCCAAGGGCACCGGGCCCGCGCACATCAGGAGATTTTACCGATATATACTGCAACATCGCCATAGACCCCCATTTACACGGAGAAGGCCAAAAGCGTGATCTGTGCGCTGTTTATTTAACTGTAGGAAGGCGCAAGACTGCACTTATCTGTACAGAGGGACACTGTGAGGAAACATTTTATTGTTGTTTAGAACAGATCCTTATGGTGGACAGATGCCCAGGCATCCCTCCGTCCCTCATTATCAAGCGCCCACCTCCAGGGAATATGCGCCCATCAGTGGCACAAACACAATGTGTATCTATGCGTGTTAGAAAATACTTGTAATAAAAGAAAATTCTGGATAATCTTTTCTTTTACGTCTACTCTGCGCAGTTCCTCTATTATTCTTACTAAGAATGTATAGATACCCTGACATTGTGGGGGTCCTCTATTATCCCTCCTGGATATGTATAGATACGCTGACTGTGTGGGTCCTCCATTATCCCTCCTCGTCATGTATAGATACCCTGACATTGTGGGGGTCCTCTATTATCCCTCCTGAACATGTATAGATACCCTGACATTGTGGGGGTCCTCTATTGTCCCTCCTGAACATGTATAGATACCCTGACATTGTGGGGGTCCTCTATTATCCCTCCTGAACATGTATAGATACCCTGACATTGTCGGCGTCCTCTATTATCCCTCTTGAACATGTATAGATAACCTGACATTGTCGGGGTCCTCTATTGTCCCTCCTGAACATGTAAAGATACCTTGACATTGTCGGGTCCTCTATTATCCCTCCTGAACATGTATAGATATGCTGACATTGTGGGGGTCCTCTTATGCCTCATGAACATGTATAAATACCCTGACATTGTGGGGGTCCTCTATTATCACACATGGACATATATAGATACGCTGACTGTGGGGGTCCTCTATTATTCCTCCTGGACATGTATAGGTACCCTGACATTGTGTGGGTCCTCCATTATTCCTCCTGAACATGTATAGATACGCTGACATTGTGGGGGTCCTCTTATGCCTCCTGAACATGTATCGTTACGCTGACTGTGGGGGTCCTCTATTATGCCTCCTGGACATGTATCGTTACGCTGACTGTGGGGGTCCTCTATTATGCCTCCTGGACATGTATCGTTACGCTGACTGTGGGGGTCCTCTATTATGCCTCCTGAACATGTATACTCTGACTGTGGGGGTCCTCTATTATGCCTCCTGGACATGTATCGTTATGCTGACTGTGGGGGTCCTCTATTATGCCTCCTGGACATGTATCGTTACGCTGACTGTGGGGTCCTCTATTATGCCTCCTGGACATGTATCGTTACGCTGACTGTGAGGGTCCTCTATTATGCCTCCTGGACATGTATCGTTACGTTGACTGTGAGGGTCCTCTATTATGCCTCCTGGACATGTATCGTTAGATGACTGTGGGGGTCCTCTATTATGCCTCCTGGACATGTATCATTAGATGACTGTGGGGGTCCTCTAATATGCCTCCTGGACATGTATTGTTACGCTAACTGTGGGGGTCCTCTATTATGCCTCCTGGACATGTATCATTAGATGACTGTGGGGGTCCTCTGATGCCTCCTGGACATGTATCGTTACGCTGACTGTGGGGTCCTCTATTATGCCTCCTGGACATGTATCGTTACGCTGACTGTGGGGGTCCTCTATTATGCCTCCTGGACATGTATTGTTACGCTGACTGTGGGGGTCCTCTATTATGCCTCCTGGACATGTATCGTTACGCTGACTGTGAGGGTCCTCTATTATGCCTCCTGGACATGTATCGTTACGCTGACTGTGAGGGTCCTCTATTATGCCTCCTGGACATGTATCGTTACGCTGACTGTGAGGGTCCTCTATTATGCCTCCTGGACATGTATCATTACGCTGACTGTGAGGGTCCTCTATTATGCTTCCTGGACATGTATCGTTACGCTGACTGTGGGTTCTGTGATTGCAGACCCTCTATGGCCCAGGCCAATAACAGACCAGCACAGCACTAATGTGCCCCATCTGATGAGGCAGGACCCCCTTCCCCCGCCTCAGCACAATGCCACGCGGCAGGGACCACCCAGGGATCCGCCAGCATATCGGTTTCTGCCACGACCCCATTACCTGATCCGTATCTGACGTCATGGGAGTGGAGCCGGACGTTGTGCTTGGTGTTCAGCAGCTTCACCACGGAGCCGCACGTCACCACAGAGAGCTCGGAGCCAGAGCCGTAGGGAAGCAACAGCGGCGTGAAGAGGAGCAGGAGAGAGGCCGCTCCGTCCTGAGCCTTCATCATCTCGCACACACCGGAAACGTCACCGGGCTCCGCCGGAAATGCACCCTTGGTAACATAAGAAACCGGAAGCCTCAGCCAGCCATCTTATTTTCTGGCAAAATAAATCTATACAGTATTCAGTGACCGCCATTCCTTCTTGTACTGGCCTCATGTAACGTATACAGCGCTGACATTCGAGCGCAGCTTGAAATCTATTTTTGTTCTGAGACTGAGTTACACAATACATTCCAAGCGAGCTAGTGAGCATGCGCTAAATGTCTGCGCTTGCGCATCAGGTTGTGTATGTTATGAGGAAAGAGGCTGCGCATGCGCAGTCGCCAGCCCATTGGATGGACCAATGTAGAACGCATGCGTACTGGGTGGAAAGCTTCCGGAAGTTACGTTCACGCTGGTTTGTTCTGGATTTTATTCCTCGCAGTAGCTCGCGTAGAAAGCGGTCGGGATCCTATTGTTCCTCGCTGGTACCGAATCTGAGACGTAGTGTCCGTCTGCTCGGAGAGGAGCTGCTCAGCCAAGGTGAGACGTGTTTATCGGCCCCAGCTGTGATATGTTCAGCTGCGCCTCAGGCCTGTGTACTAGGCCACACTGTTGGGTCTCTGAACCGCTGATTGCCCAACTGTAGAGGTTACACGAGGCCCCTGCTCCATCTGTTATATATGGTCTTTAAGGGCGTTCTGGGATCTAAGACACTTTCTGCATTAGCAGAAGTGTGCGCGTCTGGCACGGAGGGATCGTCATCATAGGGTCCGGCACGGAGGGATCGGCATCGTTCTCATCGTCCGGCATAGAGGGATCGTCATCATCGGGTCCGGCACGGAGGGATCCGCGTCGTGCTCGGTGTCTGGTACGGAGGGATCGTCATCATCGGGTCCGGCACGGAGGGATCGGCGTCGTGCTCGTCGTCCAGCATAGAGAGATCGTCATCATAGGGTCCAACACGGAGGGATCGGCGTCGTGCTCGTCGTCTGGCATAGAGGGATCATCATCATCGGGTCCAACACGGAGGGATCGGCGTCGTGCTCGGCGTCCGGTACGGAGGGATCGTCATCATAGGGTCCGGCACGGAGGGATCGTCATCATAGGGTCCGGCACGGAGGGATCGTCATCATAGGGTCCGGCACGGAGGGATCGTCATCATAGGGTCCGGCACGGAGGGATCGTCATCATAGGGTCCGGCACGGAGGGATCGGCATCGTTCTCATCGTCCGGCATAGAGGGATCGTCATCATCGGGTCCGGCACGGAGGGATCGGCGTCGTGCTCGGTGTCTGGTACGGAGGGATCGTCATCATAGGGTCCGGCACGGAGGGATCGGCGTCGTGCTCGTCGTCCAGCATAGAGAGATCGTCATCATCGGGTCCAACACGGAGGGATCGGCGTCGTGCTCGTCGTCTGGCATAGAGGGATCGTCATCATCGGGTCCAACACGGAGGGATCAGCGTTGTGCTCGGCGTCCGGTACGGAGGGATCGTCATCATAGGGTCCGGCACGGAGGGATCGTCATCATAGGGTCCGGCACGGAGGGATCGTCATCATAGGGTCCGGCACGGAGGGATCGTCATCATAGGGTCCGGCACGGAGGGATCGTCATCATAGGGTCCGGCACGGAGGGATCGGCATCATAGGGTCCGGCACGGCGGGATCGGCATCATAGGGTCCCTCACGGAGGGATCGGCATCATAGGGTCCCTCACGGAGGGATCGGCATCATAGGGTCCCGCACGGAGGGATCGGCATCATCGGGTCTGGCACGGAGGGATCATCATCATAGGGTCCGGCACGGAGGGATCGTCGTCATCGGTTCCGGCACGGAGGGATCGGCGTCATGCTCATCGTCCAGCATAGAGGAATCGTCATAATCTGGTCCAGCACGGAGGGATCGGCGTCGTGCTCGTCGTCCGGCATAGAGGGATCGTCATCATCGGGTCCGGCATAGAGGGAACGTCATCATCGGGTCCGGCACAGAGGGAACAGCGTTGTGCGCGTTCGGCACAGAGGGATCGTCATCATCGGGTCCAGCACGGAGGGATCGGCGTCGTGCTCGTCGTCTGGCATAGAGGGATCGTCATCATCGAGTCCGGCACGGAGGGAACAGCGTCGTGCGCGTTCGGCACGGAGGGATCGTCATCATCGGGTCCGGCACGGAGGGATCAAAGTCGTGCTCGTCGTCCGGCATAGAGGGATCGTCATTATAGGGTCCTGCACGGAGGGATCATAATCATAGGGTCCGGCACGGAGGGATCGGCGTCCGGCATAGAGGGATCGTCATCATAGGGTCCGGCACGGAGGGATCGTCATCATAGGGTCCGGCACAGAGGGATCGACGTCGTACTCGTTGTCCGGCATAGAGGGATCATCATCATTGGGTCCGGCACGGAGAGATCGGCGTCGTCCGGCATAGAGGGATCGGCATCGTGCTCATCGTCCGACATAGAGGGATCGTCATCATTGGGTCATTACGCCGCCATAGAATTGCATTGAAACGCTCAGTATACGCAAGTGGCTATGCCCACCATGCGTGAAGTGAGCGCTTCATGCGCGCTTGGTACCCATGGTCTGGAGGAGAGGAGACTCTCCTCCAGGCCCTGGGTATAATATTCCTGTCTGTCAAAAATAGAATTAAAATAAAAAATATTGATATTCTCACCTTCTGGCAGCCCCCGAAGTCTTCCCGCTCCTCAGCGACGCTGCCGGCAAGTTCCGTTCCCAGGGATGCATTGCGAGAATCACCCCAGATGACGCAGCGGTCGAGTGACCGTGACGTCGCAAAGGTCATTCTCATAATGCATCCCTGGGAACGGAACTTGCCGGCAGCGTCGCTGAGGAGCGGGAAGACTCCAGGGGCCGCCCGAAGGTGAGGATATCAATATTTTTTATTTTTTTTATTTTTTACATTACTCATTACTAAAAAGGTGGTCACACTTGTCAGCACTATGCGTGACTAGTATGACCAACCTGTCAATCAGTTTTCCAAGTGATGCTACAGATCGCTTGGAAAACGCTAGCATCCTCCAAGCTAAAAACGCTTGCAAAATGCTTGTGTTTTGCGGGAAAGCACATACTAATTACGTATGCGTTTTACCCATGGCGGGGAGTTGGGCAAATGCTCTGCAAAATTACGGAGCATTTGCGCAACATGTGCACATAGCCTTAATGTTGTGTGGACCATCAGTCTCCAATAGTAAAGCAGCTTTTTCCAAATGGAGGAGGCTGATAGACCAGTCTGGTCACATTCTCTTCTTCCAATAGCCATTATGTTAATTGGAGAGCTGCATTAACAAGAGCAGGAGAAGAAACTTTATAGCTTTATAATAGTAAGTGCCACAAAATCATGTCACCGGCGCATCTTATAAAATAAACATGAGGCAAACCACCATTGACTGATTCTGCAGCCAGCAATAGTGCAGCATTTTTAATGCAACTCTGCTGCAAAAAACGATTTTTATTCACAATTGCATACATTTAATTAAAATTATTGTCACTAGTGATGAGAGAACGTGCTTGGGTAAGGCCTTATTTAAGCACGCTCGGGTGCTAACCGATTATTTTCGGTGTGATCGAAAAATATGTTGTAGTCCCTGTGGCTGTATGTCTTGTGGCTGTTCGGTAGTTGCAGCACATACTCGGATTGCCTGTTAGGGCAGGGTTCCCCAACTCCAGTCCTCAAGGCCCACCAACAGGTCATGTTTTCAGGATTTTGTTTGTATTGCACAGGTGATGCAATTAGCTCCTGAACAGTACTAAAGAAATCCTGAAAACATGATCTGTTGGTGGGCCTTGAGGACTGGAGTTGGGGAACCCTGTGCTAGGCAATCCCTGCATGTGTTGCGGCTGTCTGACAGCTGTGAGACATGCAGCCACGGGCACACAAACTTATTTTTAGAGCATGCCGAAGACAGCACTTGAGCATGCTCGGATAACACCTTATCCGAGCACGTTCGCTCATCACTAATCGTCACCAAAAGTGGACAACCCCTTTAAGTGCACATGAATGTCTAGTTAAGTGATGATATCCCATTCTTGGGTGTAGCCGCTGCATGAGCCCCTACCTATCCTGGAGAGGTCATCAATTTTAGCAACCCCCTTTAAAGAGAATCCCCCCAAAAACCTCATTAAGTTTTCCCGAGTTGTATGGAAATTGGGTCTGTTTTTCCGACGGGTGTGGTTTCAGGCCTCTCCATCCCTCCCCCCTGGTTGCTGCTCGCTGTCCTTCTTTAATTGACGTGGATGATGCCTCACGTCGTCCACATTGCCGGGCTAAAGGTACTGCCACACTAAACGCTCCCGCTAGCGATCACGATAACGACGCATACTAATGAGATCGCTGGCGGGATCATTTTAATATCGCTAGTAGCGCACTAATTTAGCGATGTCGTTAAGGACGCTATCGCGGTTAGCGATCTCCTTAACGACTTTGGCGGTACAAAAACACCGCACATCGCTAAAAAAAAGGTGCCACACTCAGCGATATATACTCACCAGCGGGACGCCAACGATAAAAATAGGGTCCGGAACGATGAACGAGATCACAGCAGGATCACAGCAGGGGCCACGTCGTTAGTACATGCCACACACAACAACGTCACTAACGAGATCGCTAAATAGTGACGTTTTTTAGCGATCTCGTTAGCGACGCTGTTTAGTGTGGCATACCCTTAAGTCTTGCACCTGCACTCTATTCTTTGACCTAATGTTTTCTGCTCTGCCTGCAGAAGTGCACATGTGCGCTCAGTAGGGCAAAGCAAAGTGCGAGGCGTCTTCCATGTCCATTAAAGGAGGACGGAGAACAGCAGCAGGGGAGAAGGATGAAGATGCCCGAAACCACGTCCATCGCCAGAAAGATTTTTATGGGGTTTACAGGGGGAGTCGGGGTTATATAAGCATTTATGGAATGCAGCACAGGCGCTGAGTAAGGTCATAGTATCTTGTTGTATGACAAAACTGGTGACCTATTCCCTTTAATTACACTGAGGTTATCTGACCTTTTAAATTGCTGCTAGTGTTTTGTGTATTTAAGAAAGAGGCGTTGGATCATGGGACAATTGGGGACTGATGGGAGCAATGGCAGTTTCTAATTATAGTTATTGCCAAATATGTCACAGGAGTCAGGTCGTGATATTGAGGTTTGAAAAAACTTTCATGGTCTTTTATAAAGAAACTGAAACTTCCGGTGCTCCTTTCCTCTATTATTCTGTACTACAAGGTTTCTTATTGTCACGTGTTCTACTAATTATAACTGCTTTATGTCACGAGAGTAACATTGGGTGCTCTTTGATTGTATAGGAAACTTTCACTTCTGCAGAAATGGCAAAGGTATAGATTTCATGTATTGCACATGACTAAAATCCTTGGTAATGTCCATGAATGGATATGCTGCAGATGTCAGACCACAGGGCTATTCTATCCCGCTCGTGGGTATCCTTTACAGTTTGTGCACAGGATTTCTTATTCCATACACAACCCTGCCACTGTAAGGCCGGGTTCACATTGCGTTGCGGGCAATGCGCTGATGGCATCCGTCACATAGCGGCACTAACGCTATGTAACGGATGCGTTAACGCCGCCATTGCCCGCAATAGCGCATCCTAACGCATGCCGAAATCGGCATGCGTTAGCGATGTGCCGTCATTCTGTGACGGACCTCGGACGCGGTCTGCAGCGTTCGGGGTCCGTCACTGCTAGCTGAGACAGAGACGCCGCGCTAGCGTGATCGCTTAACGCGATCACAAAATGACACTAGCGTTAATGCTATGCGTTGAACGGACTGCATTAACGCTATGTGAACCTATCCTAAAGGCTGGGTCTCACATAGCGATACACCAGCGATCCTGACAACGATCAGGATCGCTGATGTATCGCTACATTATCGCTGATGAGCTGCCAAACAGGCAGCTCAGGCTGCGATCAGTACAAGCGACACTGCAGGTAAACATCGCTTAGTTACCCGCAGTGTACCTTGGATACCAGCGCCCTGATGCAGGGAGCTGGTAACCAAGGTACACATCGGGTTTCCAGGCGCTGCGCGGTGCCTGGAAACCCGCTGTGTACCTTGGTTACCAGCTCCCTGCTTCAGGGAGCTGGTATCCAAGGTACACAGCGGGTTTCTAGGCACTGCCTCGCGCCTGGAAACCCGCTGTGTACCTTGGTTACCAGCGGATCGCTGGTCTCCCGCCTGTCACACGCAGCGATGCGTGCCTGTCAGCGGGAGACCAGCGATCAAAAAAATGTCCTGACATTTCAGCGACGATCAGCGATACCCGGCAGGGGGACTGATCTTCGCTGAATGTCACACACAGCGATATCGCTGGTGAGCTCGCTGCTGCGTCACAAAACTAGTGACTCAGCAGCGATCTCGCTAGCGAGATCGTTGTGTGAGACGGGCCCTTAACACCCAGTGGATTCTCCGTCTGCAAAATCTATTGATTTTAACAAGGTTGTCTACTACTCTTTTTTTATCTATCCTAAAGGGCCCGTCTCACACAACCATCTCGCTAGCGAGATCGCTGCTAAGTCACTAGTTTTGTGACGCAGCAGCGAGCTCACCAGCGATATCGCTGTGTGTGACATTCAGCGACGATCAGCCCCCCTGCCGGGTATCGCTGATCGTCGCTGAAATGTCAGGACATTTTTTTGATCGCTGGTCTCCCGCTGACAGGCACGCATCGCTGCGTGTGACAGGCGGGAGACCAGCGATCCGCTGGTAACCAAGGTACACAGCGGGTTTCCAGGCGCGGGGCAGTGCCTAGAAACCCACTGTGTACCTTGGATACCAGCTCCCTGAAGCAGGGAGCTGGTAACCAAGGTACACAGTGGGTTTCCAGGCACCGCGCAGCGCCTGGAAACCCGATGTGTACCTTGGTTACTAGCTCCCTGCATCAGGGCGCTGGTATCCAAGGTACACTGCGGGTAGCTAAGCGATGTTTACCCGCAGTGTCGCTTGTACTGATCGCTGCCTGAGCTGCCTGTTTGGCAGCTCAGCAGCGATAATGTAGCGATACACCAGCGATCCTGATCGTTGTCAGGATCGCTGGTGTATCGCTATGTGAGACCCAGCCCTTAGGATAGGTCATCAGTGTCTGATCGGCTGGAGTCCGACACCCCTACTGATCAGCTGTTATCGGTGTCTGTGTTGACTGCGGTTGCCGGCTGGAATTACTTACTTGCAGAGCTGGCAGTCTTCTGATAATTGCCGCTGCAGGGTACAGCACATCCAGTCCTATTGATTTGAATAGGAGGCGGATGTGTAGTACCCTGCGGCGGCAATTATCAGAAGACATCCAGCTCCGCCAGTGAGTACATCTGGCCGGCACCTGCCGACACCTATATCAGCTGATCGGTGGGGTCATCCTGATCAGACATTGATGACCTATCCTAAAGGGTATGCTACACTAAGCGAGATCGCTAACGAGATCGCTACTGCATCACCATTTATGACGTAGTAGCGATCTCGTTAGCGACTTAGCTGTGTGTGACATGTAGCAGCGATGTGGCCCCTGCTGAGATGTCGCTGATCGCTTATGAACGTTCTGAGCCGTTTTTTGGTCGTTGGTGTCCCGCTGGTGAGCCTGAATCGCTGAGTGTGACACCCTTTATGAACGACTTCACCAGTGTCGCAGGTGGGACTAGGTTTTCCCAACGACCGCAGAGGTCGTTATACAGATTGCTGATGAGTTGTGTTTGGAATCACAGATCGCTGATGAGTTGTGTTTGGAATCTAACTAGCGATCACATAGCGATCGCACTAGCGATCTCGCCAGGTTAAGTCGTTATCGTGATTGCTAGTGCGATCGCTAAGTGTGGCAGTGCCTTAAGGATGCGCCATTTCTGATGTGGCTGAGTGCTGGTTTTATTAGGCTTGAAAGGGGCCAATATCAATGGACCTTCCCAGTCTATTAATATTAGCTCGCAGCTGTCTTTTTAGCATTTGCTGGTTAAAAATAAGGGTGACCCCACTTAATTTGTTTTTAGGATTCCTCCTTTTTAATACCCAGTAAAGGCTAAAAAGACAGCTGTGAGCTGGTATTAATAGGCTAGGAAGCTCCATGGTTACTGGTCCCTTCCCAGACAAATAAGATCAACTGCTTTCCCTTAGCTGGTTATTAAAAAATAAGGAGGACTACACCATTTTTTAAACCAAAAATTTTTAATTCTTACCTACATACAAGTACAGTTAATTATACATGCACTACAATTATTATATATCTCGTGGATATCTATCTAGCTCTATATTTGCACATCTGACACCTAAACATCTGTCATTTCTATTCTGCATTCTATTTTGCTACGTATCACACAGACAGCACATGGATGACACACTTTGTCATACGTGTTCGGGACGAATTGATGTCTGTGCTACTGGGAAAAAACCGGATATGTCCACGTGTGGGTCACACAGGACATGCACGCAGTGCCATTGATTTCATAGATTCATAGAATGGTAGAGTTGGAAGGGACCTCCTGGGCCATCTGGTCCAACCCCCTGCTCAATGCAGGACTCACTAAATCATCCCAGACAGATGTGTGTCCAACCTCTGTTTGAAGACTTGCATTGAAGGAGAACTCAGTCACCACCTCTCGTGGCAGCCTGTTCCACTCATTGATCACTCTAAAGCCCCCGTCTCACACAGCGATCTCGCTAGCGAGATCGCTGCTGAGTCACTAGTTTTGTGACGCAGCAGCGAGCTCACCAGCGATATCGCTGTGTGTGACATTCAGCGACGATCAGCCCCCCTGCCGGGTATCGCTGATCGTCGCTGAAATGTCAGGACATTTTTTTGATCGCTGGTCTCCCGCTGACAGGCACACATCGCTGCGTGTGACAGGCGGGAGACCAGCGATCCGCTGGTAACCAAGGTACACGGCAGGTTTCCAGGCGCGGGCTGTGCCTAGAAACCCGCTGTGTACCTTGGATACCAGCTCCCTGAAGCGGGGAGCTGGTAACCAAGGTACACAGCGGGTTTCCAGGCACCGCGCAGCGCCTGGAAACCCGATGTGTACCTTGGTTACCAGCTCCCTGCATCAGGGCGCTGGTATCCAAGTTACACTGCGGGTAACTAAGCGATGTTACCCGCAGTGTCGCTTGTATTGATCGCTGCCTGAGCTGCCTGTTTGGCAGCTCAGCAGCGATAATGTAGCGATACACCAGCGATCCTGATCGTTGTCGGGATCGCTGGTGTATCGCTATGTGAGACCCAGCCTTAACTGTCAAAAAGTTTTTTCTAATATCTAATCTGTGTCTCCTCCCATTCAGTTTCATCCCATTGCTTCTAGTCTTTCCGTGTGCAAATGAGAATAAAGATGATCTTCTACAATGTGACAGCCCTTGAGATATTTGTAGACAGCTATTAAGTCTCCTCTGAGTCTTCTCTTTTGCAAGCTAAACATTCCCAAATCCTGCAATCGTTCCTCAAAGACATGGTTTGCAGACTGGACACCATTCTGGTGGCTCTTCTCTGAACTTGCTCCAGATTTAAATGGGATTGGGTGTGAAAACTGTCACCTCACATACTGGAGAAGGGGGCCTTATACAGAGCTCATGAATATGGAGGACTACCTGGCAGCAGCTTTCCTAGTCCTCTAATGATCTTCTGATGATAAAACAGTGATTTTATCAAAACTACAGGAAGCAGTGTAGTAAGTGACATCTCACTGGAATCGGTCCCCGTCGCTACATTATGCTGTTCTCCGATTTAAATGGCAAGACAGGTGACCGATTCATTTTAAGGCTTTCATTGTGCTGCAAGAGGGGAGGCAGAAGAAAGTCATCCTATGCAATCTATCTCAATAACTCTAATATGTCTGTAGTGTGTGGATATAATTTCATATACCGTAATCTTATTCACAATACTTATCCTGTAATAACTACAAAAACCCAAAAAACTAGGAGTACCAAGTTCAAAAATCAATAAAAAGATATACGTTTATTGAACAACCAATACATTCACATCATAATATATAATAAATAGACTAAGTGAATTACATGGACATTAACCCCTTAACGACCGCCGATACGCCTTCTAACGGCTGTAGTTAAGGGTACTTAAACCACAGCTCCGTTAATTAATGGCGCTGTGGAGAAAGTATATAGTGCCCCCCAGAGTCGGATTTTCTCCGGGGTCTTGGCTACCGGGGGTAGCCGAGACCCCAGAGAACATGGTTCGGGTCAGTTTTTTACCGACCCCACTTTTGCGATCACCGTTATTAACCCTACAACGGCAACCACACAAAAAAAAGTTGGATTTTCTCCGGGGTCTCGGATAGCGTCTCCCAGAGTCAGATTTTCTCCCGGTATGTCTCTTTCCCTCCCCCCCACGGTCCTCCCATGGCTCCTGCAGCTCCTGGTCTTATTCCTGCAAAGAAAATGTGCACCCGCCGAATCTGCCGGCTGGCAGATTCGATCATTCGGTGCAGGACATTTTGATCACTGTGATAAACGCTATCACAGTGATCAAAATAAAAAAATAGTAAATAAACCCCCCTTAGTTAGGGAAATATATTTATTTTCCATTAGGGTTGGGATGAGGTGGACACCGCGTCCAATGCAGAGACCTATCCTCACTACCGGACTCCTTCACAACAGGTTACTAGTGCAATAGAGGCATTGTCCTCTTCCTCATCTCACCCCACCAACACAGGCTATATCCAGCCCTTTCTTTCTTCCCTATGTGGATCAACCCCCTTCCCAGTAGTATCTGTGACTGATGAAGGTCCATGATATAGGACCGAAACGTTTCGTGTTACTACTGTGAATAAAAATCTTTATTCTCACTATACTAAAGTTGAGTGCCGAGTTCATTTTCTATTAGGCATGATTTTCTAGGCGCCACTGGCGCCCGGGTTTGTCGAACCCTGCCTTAAGGGGACTAGTTTCCAAAATGGGGTCACTTGTTGGGGGTTTCCACTGTTTAGGCACATCAGGGGCTCTCCAAACGCGACATGGCGTCCAGCCAATTCTGTGTTAAATAAGTCAAACGGCGCTCCCACCCTTGCGACCTCTGCCGTGCGCCCAAAAAGTGGTTTACCCCCATATATGTGGTATCGGCGTATTCAGGAGAAATTGGACAACAAATTTTGTGGTTCGCTTTCTCTTTTAACACTTGTGAAAATAAAAAAAAATTGGTTCTGAGGTAAAAAAAATTTCAAAAAAAGTAAAATGTTAATTTTTTCCTTCCACATTGCTTCAGTTCCTTTGGAGCAAGTAAAGGGTTAATAAACTTCTTGAATGTGGTTTTGAGCACCTTGAGGGGTGCAGTTTTTAGAATGGTGTCACTTTTGGGTATTTTCTATCATATAGACCCCTCAAAGTGACTTCAAATGTTTTGTGGTCCCTAAAAATAAAAATGGTGTTGTAAAAATGAGAAATCGCTGGTCAGCTTTTAACCCTTATAACTTCGTAACAAAAAAAAAAAATTGTTTCCAAAATTGTGCTGATGTAAAGTAAACATGTGGGAAATGTTATTTATTAAGAAATTTGTGTGACATATCTCTCTGATTTTAAAGTTTGAAAATTCTAAATTTTCAAAATTTTCTCCATATTTCCTTTTTTTTCATAAATAATCGCAAGTCATATAAAAAAAAAATTACCACTAACGTGAAGTACAATATGTCACGAAAAAACAATCTCAGAATCAGAGGGATCCGTTAAAGCGTTCCAAAGTTATAACATCATAAAGTGACAGTGGTCGGAATTGTAAAAATTGGCCCGGTCATTAAGCTGCAAAATGGCTCTGTCACTAAGGGGTTAAAGACAAGTGTCATTAGAACTGGATCAGGTAATAAGAATAATGGCTGCAAATGTCCTGACCGACACAAATATTGCCTACTTGTCCTCCGATCCCAGCGCTGATCCTCGCAGCGCACAGTGCATGTGCTGGGAGGATGCACAAGTCTGCAGTCACACAGAGTGGCTGACTGCAGACTTGTCATTTTAGACTGGAAAACTCCTTCAATGTGTGTGGGGGTCTCCCACCTCTCCCCCAACAGATGTCGGGAGGAGAGAAATATCTGGTTGAATTTCTAAAAGCTGATAATTCTGTTCTCTGGAGATAAACCACCGCAGATCTGATAGAGGACACAAGGCGCTCACTCCAGTGTTCCTTGTTGGGAGCTAGAGAGATAGCGGTGGTCCGAAGCATCGTGTAACAGCTATCTAATGGGCATGGGGGCTTGAGTCTGCACGAGCACATTCAGGGCACTGCGTTGTGTAAAATGAGACAGTTGTTAGAAATTGCAACTCCTTTTGTCTAGTTGGGATCATAACACGCCGTCTTATCTTTTTGATGTTCATGAACAGAAGAGCTATGTCAGACTTTGTGGAAAGCGAAGCGGAGGAATCTGAGGAGGAATACAACAATGAAGGGGAGGTGGTTCAGAGATCCAGCAAGAAGTTTGTTGAAGATGATGATGGTAAGTAGTATCAGGTATAACATTCCCTCCAACCTGCTCTTCTCATTTCTGACTAATCCATAGCTCTACCAGTCAACACATTTTTGGGGCCCAAATCATTATTGCATTTGCGACTCTTTTTTTGTCTAGCCTTTTGTCGTTTTTAGCCTTTCTTTGCTTGTCTTTGAATGTCTGTTTAATGTGTTTACCTGTTATTTCATGTTTGCCAATGTGGGACTGTGCGTGTGCTTTCTTTTTTCTTTCAAAATGTTCGTGACTTGTGAGTTTTCATTTTTTTTTTTTCGTGCAAGTGCTCATTAGTTACCTGTAAACCCACCCCCTCTCTTTGCTGTAATTTTTTTGTGCCACCTGTTAGAACTTGCTACTTGATAGGTTATTAATAATATTCCTACAGTCAGTGGCGGTAATGTTGAATCAATGCTGTCCTGACTGATGAGGTTGGCTTACGACCAGCTATCACTATCTTTCTTATCCATACAAGCAAGAGGGCAGATTTATCCCAAATCGCATATAATATGATTTACATTTTTGTTCCTTCTAGATGAAGAAGAGGAAGACGAAAATCCAGATGACCAGGACGAACAAGGAAATTTAAAAGATTTTATCAATGACGATGATGATGAGGATGAAGAGGAGGAGGAGCAGGAGGCTGGGAGTGAGTCTGGAGGCTCAGACGATGAAATTGGCCACAAACCCAGAAAGCGCAGTAAGTGTGTATTGTTGATGGAGTGGGAGATGCACAAAGTCCTCTGTACAAACCTCTTCCTGGAACATTGCAATATTTTTTTTTCAATGCTTATAGCCTTTGATGATAGACTGGAAGATGACGACTTCGATCTCATTGAAGAAAACTTGGGTGTAAAAGTGAAACGTGTAAGTGAATCTATTTGGTTTTATTGCTGCTGTTTTGTAGTTATCTCGTATGTGCTACCCCCTTCTATAAGTAATATTAGAACATATGAGCGTCATCTGAATGGCCAGCATGTAATCATTCATTTTTTCTACAGTGACCTCTATGACCATAAGATAGCCAGCACCTTAAAAGCTGGCTATCTTATGAGAAGGGCTGGTCTTCATGAGGCTACCTGTTTTGCCACATTAAACTTGTTTTTTCCAAGCGCAAAATATGATTTGTCTTCATATCCATGTAAGAGCTTGTTATACTATATGCGGCCATTTTACAATGCAGCAAAAATTCCGTCGAGTGAAAAAAATGTCAGATGATGAAGACGAAGAGGATGATGCGGGAAAAGAGGAACATGAAAAAGAAGCAATCGCTGATGAAATCTTCCAGGATGGTGAGGATGAGGACCGACTTGATTCAGGTGATCAGCCAGTTATTGCCGCTGAAGAAGAAGAGGAGGAGGAGGATGAGGAATCTGGTAAGCATTCCCATCAATGTTTTCCAGTTATATGCGCACATTCGTTATCGAGAACTAACAGAACATCCTTCCATACATTGCAGACATTGATGATTTCATTGTTGATGATGATGGACAGCCACTAAAAAAACCCAAATGGAGGAAGAAGCTTCCAGGATATGCTGATGCGTAAGTAACTGAATAATATAACAGGGCCGACTCGTGACTGATCAGAATCTGTTCCTTGCTGTTACAGAGAAGATGAAGGGCTTTGGGTCCTTTCGATGTATTGATATTTGCTTCTTAGCCTTATACTTTTCTTTCAGTGCTTTGCAGGAGGCTCAGGAGATCTTTGGTGTAGATTTTGATTATGAAGAGTTTGAAAAATACAATGAAGATGATGAGGAAATGGAAGAGTATGAATATGAGGATGAAGAGGCAGATGGAGAGACTCGTGTCCGACCCAAGAAAACCGCTAAGAAGCGCGTGAGCCGACGCAGCATCTTTGAAATTTATGAGCCAAGTGAACTTGAAAGCAGTCACTTAACTGACCAAGATAATGAGATCCGGACCACAGATCTGCCCGAGAGATTCCAGGTAAATTGCTTAAAGAGGGCCTAAAGTTTGCTTTTTTGCAGATACTTTACATATCGGCATGTCAGTGGGGGTATGATTCCCGAGACCCTTCCTAGTTGCTCAAAAGACTGCACAGCAAGAGTGCACAGAATGAGTAGAATACGGGTATGATAGGAAGTCATAGGCTTTCCCCACTAGTCTGCAGGCATGTAAAGTGCCTGCAAGATATAAAAAAAAATTCATACATGTTGAGTTAGTTTTTAAAAACTGAAAAGTCATTCAATTAACCATTATCACTTATCCATCATTGTCTATTTGATTGTAATAGTGTGGACATAACAACAAGTTTTTATTACAATTGCAGTTACGGACCATACCTATTAAAGCTGCTGAAGATGAAGAACTGGAGGAGGAGGCTGACTGGATCTACAGGAATGCATTTTCAACACCAACAATCTCACAGCAGGTAGTATAAATATTGTTGCACATTGAATGTAGAGATGGCACTGGTGTCCTGGATGCAAATCCCACCAAGGACAATATCTGCAAGGAGTTTGTAGGTTGTGTGGGTTTCCTCCCATACTCCAGAGTCCCAATGGGGCAAGTAGTCATTTTTCTAAAGTTCTGTGGAATATCATGGCGCTATATAACTAAAATAAATTTAAAAAAAATTGTAAAACTTACCTGAGCTCATGTACTCACCTTTTGGTGAAAGTGGTTTATTACAGGAAGCCTTTTGTCTATCGTTGTAGTCAGTAACCACATCTATCCCCATTGTAAAGGTACAGCAGCTATGGCCTTACAGGGGTTGTCTCATCACTGCTGCTCAGGTGCACACCACTTTCCTGCCTCCTAATCGCTGAGGGGTGTTGTGCTCCTGGTAAATTGACAGTTTGGAAATGTAGCGCTATCACCCCTCCAAGACTCTGCACCCTCAGATGCTGCTATATGAAGCAACTTTGCCTTTGCAGCATCAGAGGAGTGCAGTGGTACTGAAACTGGCGAGAACATGCAAACCAGCCAGCTTCACAGCAGCGCTTACAAGCTGTATTCAAAATCGCTTGTAAATTCTAATTTCTATATCGCTGCACTCTTTGCCTAGGAGACCAGCTACCGCTGATGGACTGCTAGGGTGGCCGGTATCCTAGTCAAGTAGTAGTAAGCAATGATTAAAAATTCCAATTTTCCTGAGAGAGGATTTTTAATGTCAAGTAAATTGCATAGTTGCCTATTTTTACTAGTACTTTGCAATTTTAACAATTTGTGACCATGAAAATAACCCTTTCTCTATCGCTTCATTGGGGGACACAAGAACCATGGTTGGCTCCTCCTCTGCAGTATACACCCCACCGACTGGCAAGAAGCAAATCAGTTTTAGCTTAGTGTCAGTAGGAGGTGGACACGGGTCTTTATTGAGACCCATATCTACCTATTGTGCGTCGTTCCTTTTCAGGTTTTCCGGAGGGATACAGTGTGAATGGTCACTACTGTACTCCCACACAGAGACTATGAGTACGGCGTGTACTGCCACCCCGTATCCTCATACGTCTATTACCTCGGCAGGACCCCGATATTCCCTAACACGGACGTGTGTTTAGGTGACTACGGAAAAGAAAGACCCGGGCTTGCCTCCGTCTCCCACCTACTCGCCCACCAGAGCCTGTCGGTGAAGGAGACACGGACGTCCAACAACTGGATCCGGACGTCCGAAGATCTTCAGAGGTATTGTCCCTCTTTCCTCCGTAGCAGAGAAGACAAGAAAAGGAAGACACAAAAAAAAGGAAAGGGGGACAGAGTTAAAGGCATGTCGTGATCCGCTCCCGGGGTCTCCCCATTCCGGGCTCATACCTACGGATCGGATGCCGCTTCTTGGGTCCCCCTGAGTCTTCCCTTCCCAGGTCACCTACAACCTTAGGTGCCTGGTCGCACCACATAACGCTGCCTGGGGGCCTCCTTTTTTAATACCGCTACATCTACGGGGTCATCTTCTTGTGGGGCATTTCGGGTCCTCCACGCCGTTCCTGGCCCCGGCTTCATTTCGAGCTTAGTCTTGGCGCCGGCTCCGCCCCTTTCTCCCAGACTTCCGGGCGGGCTTTTCTCCCGCCCGTCCTTCCTTTCCAGCGCTGCCTAGGCTCTGCCCTCCTCTCTGTCCTTCGGAGGCCTGCAGCTGCCGCCATATTGCTGCTCTGAACCTAGTGTTCCGCACGACCCCTTCTCGACCGCAGGAGAACGGGATCACACTCCGCAGCAGCGCGCACTTTTTTTCTGACGCCATCTTCTGGAGCAGCACGACTTCTCCCAGAGCCTCTGCCATCGTTCGGGAACCGTGAGTAGCTCTGCCCTGCAGAGCTGACACCCTCCTCTGTCTCTTTTCTGTCCCCCAACCTTCTGGCATCAGTCTGTCCCGGGCCTGCTTCTGTCTCCCACCTACTCGCCCACCAGAGCCTGTCGGTGAAGAAGACACGGACGTCCTACAACTGGATCTGCCAGGCCTGCAGCACCCCACGGTACCCATTACCAGGAGTTCCTTTCTGCCCCAGGCGAGTCTGAGACCCCTATCCTGGGACGGTGTCATGTATAGTGTACAGTTCCTATAGCGTCTTGTGCTTGGGTGCGAGGAAAACACAGGAGACATAGGTTGAAATGAAATGACTTGTATTACTTCATAGAAGCATGCTGAAAAGTTCACACAGTTTGCAGGAACAGCGACAGGAGACACAGCAGGCCAGAGTAACTTCAAGCACTACAATAAATCTCCAAAGCAGGTTCAGGATCTCTTCTCTGTACCGTAATTCCTCTGCAAACATGGATTCACCAAACAGCAGGTTTCCAGAGTCCAAAAGTGTTCCAAGGTTCCTCAGTAGGGAATAGCTGGAGTACAAGTCCAAGGTTAGCAGGAGTCAGGTCACAGACTGACTGAGGCTTGATTCAGGAGCACTGATTGTTCAGCTGAGGCTGCTTAAGAAGCAAGAGGGAAGAATCAGGACGGGAACATGAAAACTGGAAACTCCATATTAACTGAGGGCAAGAGCTGCAGAAAGACAGAAAGCAAAATGGCCGACGGAAAACTGAGTTTCAAGGAACATGTCAACAGAGACAAAGAACCTTACATTACTCCCCCCTTAGGGACAACCTCCGGATGACCTCAGACCAGGCTTGTTAGGGTACCTCTGATGAAACTGGCGGAGCAGGCGAGGAGCATTTACATTATTGACTGGTTCCCATGAGTTGTCCTCCACTGGGTAGCCCTGCCATTTAATCAAATATTGCAACTGATTTCTGTACAACCTGGAATCTAGAATCCTTTCCACCATAAATTCTTCCTGACCATCGACCAGCACTGGGTCAGGGCAAGGAGAAGAACGTCCAGGAAACGTATTGGGTGTTGCAGCCTTTAGTAGGGATACATGAAAGACAGGGTGGATTCTCATAGTTCTGGGCAGTTGAAGACAACAAGCAACGGCACTTATAATCTTATTGATCTTATAAGGTCCAATGTACTTATGTCCCAATTTAGACGATGGAATCTTTAAGATTTCTGGTTGACAGCCAGACCAAATCTCCTACCTTGAAAGCTGGTGCAGGTTTACGAAATTTATCTGCTGCTTTCTTGTACCTTTCCTGAGCCAATTCTAGATTTTCCTTTAGAAGATCCATATTCTTTTGTAAAGAAGTGATTCTTTCAGCCACTGCCGGCAAGGGCGTATCTATGGGGAATCGAGGAAGAATGTTAGGATGATAACCTAGATTGGAGTAAAAAGGAGACTGCTTAGTGGAGGCGCTCTGAGAGTTGTTATAAGAGAACTCAGCCAGTGGAAGTAGATCCACCCAATCATCCTGTAGGTGGCAGATAAAACAGCGGAGATACTGCTCCAGGGTCTGATTGGTTCGTTCTGTCTGTCCATTAGTCTGGGGATGAAAAGCAGAAGAAAGGTTTACTTTAATGTCCAATGCTGTACAGAAATTTTGCCAAAACCTTGAAGTGAATTGCACCCCTCGATCCGAAATGACCTCATCCGGTACTCCATGTAAGCGAAACACATTCTTAATCATCAAGTCTGATGTCTGTTTTGCAGTGGGTAAGCCGACACAAGGGATAAAATGAGCTGCCTTTGTTAGACGGTCAACCACCACTAAAATGGTGTTCTTCCCTTGAGAGGTTGGTAACTCCACAATGAAGTCCATAGAAATGGATCCCCACGGGCGGGACGGGGTGGGAAGAGGTTGCAACAGACCAGTTGGTGAGGAGCGAGGTGTTTTGCATCTTGCACAGACTTCACATGAAGTGACAAAGTTTAAGACATCTTTCCTGTAAGTGGGCCACCAAAAGAAACGAGAAAGAAATTCTTGTGTCTTTAGAATTCCCCTATGCCCGGCTATCTTGGAATCGTGGATGAGTTGCAATACTCTCAATCTGACTGTTTCAGGTATATACAGACGTTGTCCCTGAATCCACACACCATTCTTAAAGACAAGACTTACGTCCCTTGGGGGTTGAGCCAACAAAGAATCCACATGGTATGCTTCCTTGATGTCCTTAAGTAGGTCTTGATTATGAATCACTCCCAGGAATCTAGAGTCAGGAAGAATAGTCTTAGGAGGAGTAAGTGGACGTGTCTCTGCTGAATGAATCCTAGAGAGTGCATCAGCCTTTCCATTGCGCGATCCTGGTCTATAAGAAATGACAAAATTAAATTGGTTTAGGAAAAGATTCCAGCGAGCCTGGCGAGGAGTCAGGCACTTAGCCGACCTGATAAATTCAAGGTTACGATGGTCTGTCAGGACGACTATTTGCTGTGCAGCTCCCTGAAGAAGGTGTCTCCATTCCTTGAAGGCGGCAATAATGGCCAACAATTCTCTATTGCCCACATCGTAGTTCCTCTCAGCCGAAGACAACTGCTGGGAAAAGAAGGCACAGGGATGCAAGACATTCTTCTCACCTGTTCTCTGAGAGAGTATAGCTCCAACGGCACAGTCTGAGGCATCCACCTCTATTATGAAGGCAAGCTCGGGGTTGGGATGTACTAAGATAGGTGCGGTGGTAAATTTATCCTTTAAACAGGAAAATGCTTCCTGAGCTTGCGGGGTCCAGGAGAACCTAGACTGTTTCCGGGTAAGTTGGGTGATAGGTGACACTACCTCAGAAAAATTCTTAATGAAACGTCTATAGAAGTTGGCAAACCCGATGAAATGCTGCACCTCCTTCACATCTCTAGGAATTGGCCAATCCTTGATGGCTTGGGTCTTGCTTCCATCCATACTAATCCCTTGCGTAGATAGTACATACCCCAGAAATTAAATTTCGGTCCTATGGAATTCACATTTTTCAAGTTTGATGTAGAGATGGTTTTGTCTTAGGCGTTCTAAGACCATTCTCACATGTCCATGATGTTCCTCTGTGGAGTTAGAAAAAATTAGAATATCATCCAGATAAATCACCACAAATGTATCTAGGAGATCCCTGAAGATATCATTCACGAAGTGTTGGAAAGTGGCTGGGGCGGTACTCAGACCAAAAGGCATAACTAGATATTCAAAGTGTCCATAGCGTGACCTGAAAGCAGTCTTCCATTCATCCCCAGGTCTAATACGGACCAAGTTATAGGCCCCACGGAGATCCAGTTTAGAGAAAATTTTGGCATGCCGCACTCTCTCCAACAACTCAGGGATTAAAGGCAATGGATAACGGTTTCTAGTAGTAACCTTATTGAGTTCCCTATAGTCTATGCAGGGTCTCAGAGATCCATCTTTCTTCTTCACAAAGAAGATGGGTGCACCTGCGGGAGATGAAGAGGGGCGTATGAAGCCCTTGGCTAAATTTTCGTCTATATAATCCTTCAAAGCTTTTAGCTCGGGCCCCGCTAGGGGTAGATCTTACCAAAAGGTATCTCGGCTCCAGGCAATAATTTAATTGGACAATCATATGGACGGTGAGGAGGAAGCTGATCAGCGTTCTTCTTGTCACATAAATCCACATAGTCCTGGTATACAGCTGGTAGTTCAGGGACTGACATGGTTCCTTTAGGAACAGAGCAAGCTGAAACTCCTTGACTCATCTGTTTCTCCGGAAAGTGTAATTCCTTGGTCTCCCAGTTAATCGTAGGATTCTGCGCCTGCAGCCATGGTAGCCCTAGAATAATGGGAAAGTGGGGAGAAGAGATAAGCATAAAAGACATTTTCTCCTGATGATCTTTACCCATAAGGACCCTCAAAGGCTCTGTTTCTTGATCCACTGGTCCAGAAGTCAGTAGAGAGCCATCCACAGTCTCCATCTGTACTGGAGTAGCCTTCTTCACTGAACGTATCCCCTGTTTCAGAGCAAAGGAGATATCCATAAAATTTCCACTTGCTCCTGAGTCGATCATAGCAGAGCTAGACACCCAGACTGAGTCAACCCAGAGTTTGATGGAAAGGAAGCAATGAGAAGTGTTTCTTTTACAACTCAGCTGGGACACCGCTGAGGAAACTTGAAAAATTGCAGCGTTTATACCGTCATCGTCCCCAGAACTAACAGAGTTTAAGTCCGAGAAATCAAGATCTCTTGCAGCAGATCTCTCTGGAGCCTGAGGCTCGGACATGACAGAGCTCCTCTCGCAACACTCACAGTGAATGACTGCTGCAGTAGTCTTACGAGAACGGCTGGGGCAGTTTATAATGAAGTGCCCTGACTTACCACAGTAGAAACATAGATTTTCCTTTATACGATGTTCTTTGCGTGCATCACTAAACCGTCTTTGTAAAGAGTCCACCTGCATGGGTTCAGGATCTGGTTCCCTTGTGATCCTACTCAAAGGTTCCTTAGCTGAGGAGGGAGGTAGTAAAAGGTTAGTGCGATTATTTTCGAACCATCTCTCTTGTCTGCGTTCAGTCAGACGAGCATCAATACGGATACAATAGTTAATAAAGTCACCTAACGCAGTGGGAGGGTCGGCACGAGCAAGTTCATCCTTAATCAGTGGAGACAACCCTTTCCGAAAAATAGATTTTTTAGCGGAAGTGTCCCAAGTGGTATCAAGAGCCCATCTCCTGAAATCCAGGGCATATTCGGCTACTGAACGCTTACCTTGGCGCAAAGTTAACATGGCTGCTTCAGCTGTTGCACCTCGATTGGGGTCATCAAACACCTGCCCCATGGCTGAAATAAAAGCATCAAGGTGATTCAAACAATCATCCTCAGTCTCAATCAGAGGGTTTGCCCACATCAAAGCCTTATTGGTAAGCAACATGATTATAGTAAGCACTTTGGATCGTTCAGTGGGAAATTGTGAAGCATGTGCAGAGAAAAATAAATTGCATTGATTAATAAATCCCCTGAATTTCTCACGTTCACCGCCAAAACTAAAAGGAGGTAATTTGGGGATCCCAGAACTCGGGGTTATGGCAGGAGCCTGGGCTCGTTCCTCTAGAGCCTCAATCCTGGCTCGCAATTCCTGGGTAGTCTGTCCAAACACTTGCAAATTATGATTAGTGAGGTCCTGTAGGCTTGCAAAACGGGTTTTTAAAGTCTGTACATCTGAAAGGATTGTATCAGTCACTCCGCAAAGTTCCTTTATGCGGGCCTCCATCTTCCAGATCTTTTAAGGCAGAAGTGCTGGAAGGAGAAGAGGAAAAAAAAAAAAACAATAGTGTTTACCTGTGGTAACACTCCAGAGTAAAATTTTAAGGGAATGCGCTCACCTGGAATGGTTGTGAGAAGTCACAACCACTGTCATCACATAAGGTATTAAACGGACATCTGATATCCACAGTCACAGCAGACACGGCTTTCCCAGACCCAGCAGACACTAAACATTGGCTCCTGAATCTTGTCATGTATAGTGTACAGTTCCTATAGCGTCTTGTGCTTGAGTGCGAGGAAAACACAGGAGACATAGGTTGAAATGAAATGACTTGTATTACTTCATACAAGCATGCTGAAAAGTTCACACAGTTTGCAGGAACAGCGACAGGAGACACAGCAGGCCAGAGTAACTTCAAGCACTACAATAAATCTCCAAAGCAGGTTCAGGATCTCTTCTCTGTACCGTAATTCCTCTGCAAACATGGATTCACCAAACAGCAGGTTTCCAGAGTCCAAAAGTGTTCCAAGGTTCCTCAGTAGGGAATAGCTGGAGTACAAGTCCAAGGTTAGCAGGAGTCAGGTCACAGACTGACTGAGGCTTGATTCAGGAGCACTGATTGTTCAGCTGAGGCTGCTTAAGAAGCAAGAGGGAAGAATCAGGACGGGAACATGAAAACTGGAAACTCCATATTAACTGAGGGCAAGAGCTGCAGAAAGACAGAAAGCAAAATGGCCGACGGAAAACTGAGTTTCAAGGAACATGTCAACAGAGACAAAGAACCTTACAGACGGTCTCCCTCGCAGTCTATTGTGGTTTTCACCAGGGTGACACAGACTCTGGTGTCCGTGATAGACAGTTTGCCTCTCAGCTTCCGCAGTGTGGATCACAGGTTTCTCCGCCGGGCCCTTCCAACTCCGGCCGCAAGAGGCCCAGTCAAGGGCACCGGTCTAAGTCCTCTTTCCGCCCAATCTCACCAGCCGGCCCTTCTCGGCGAGATCCCTCTTCCGGATCCTCCTCTCCCGAATCAGGCGAGACATCTTCGGACTCGCCTTAAAGAACATGTGTCGGACCTGGATCCAGAACAGGCCTGCAGCATATAGATATGGTGCAGAGCCTGATTGTAGCGGTCAGCCAGACCTTAGGAATCAAACATACCTCTACGAATCCCGCAGATCAGGCGGTTTCGTTTAGACGATCTAAACTACCTTCCGAGGTCTTGGCCCCACACGCTGAAGTTGTGGAGATACTCAAGAGGGAAAGGGACAATCCGACCAGACGCTTTGAAAGAGGGAAGCGCCTCGGCATCCTATACCCCTTCTCCCATGAGCTCACCGCTAACTGGACACCCACCAACACGGTCCTCCAATGCAGCTTCCCTCAAGGATTCCGACGATAGAATCATAGGATCGCTGGAAAAATCTGCCTTTGACACGGCGGCTTCTACATTATGCCCGGCCTTTGCCTCTGCAAAAGGCCATAGCCAGATTGGGAAAACAACTTTGTGAGAGCATCATTGCGGGAGTTCCACCGAGCGAGCTTGCCATCCTTGCAGACCAGATTCCCTACGCTGAGACATATTTGGCAATATGGGGGCCATCCTTTGGAACATTGGGCTCAAAGCATGGCAAGCGGACCTTTCATCGAAGAAGTCACCGGTCTCCCCTTCCAGGGAGACTGCCTTTTTGGCTCCACGATTGGACTAGATCTTTAAGGAGGCAGCTGGAGACACGAGTTCCCTCCTTCCTCAGTCCGAACCTCGCAGGCCTCCTCTGAAACAGCAGTTCCGCTCCTTTCGGCCCACTCACCATTTTGCGGCGACGGAGGATCCCTTCGGTCAGCTCATGCCGCAGACCTGTCAGGTCAGGAAGAAGGCTTCCTTCAGGCCCACTCCTTCCTGGCTTCCTTATAGCTCACTTCGCGCCCCTGAGATCGGTTATTCGACTCCCGTTCCCCCCAAGGATCCCGCACTGGTTTCGGGTTTTTTGCGTCCATTGCCTCCCTTCTCAGTACGGGGGTTATCGTTCCCGTACCCAAATAAGAATGCTTCACAGGTTTCTATTCTAACCTGTTTGTTGCGCCAAGAAAGGGCGGCGTGGTTCGGCCCATTCTGGATCTCTAGTTTCTCAACTCGAGAGTCCGCCTGTAACTTTCAGGATGGAGTCCCCCCGCTTAGTAATTGCTTCCATGGGGACGCAGGAATTTTCCAAGATCCTCAAATTCACGGCCATCCTTCTCTACCTCCATCACTGGGAAACCACTTCTCAGTGACCTGCCGGTCAGAATTCAGACGAATTTTGCCACAGCGGTGGCATACGACAATTACCAAGGAGGGACCAGGAGTCCCCTGGCAATGGTCAAGGTATCCAGGATTCTTCACTGGGCGGAGACGACGTTTCCGACAATATCCGCAGTGCAATTCCCTGGTCGCAATTCGCGCTTTCCTACCTGTTTCCTCCCCTAACCTTTCTTCCCAGGCTGTTGAAGAAGATCATAGCGGAAGGGGTGCTGGTCATTCTGATAGCACCACATTGGCCCAGTAGGTTTTGTTTCGCAGAGATCGTCAATCTTCTGGCGGGTGCCCCTGGAGGCTCCCTGACAGGCCGATCTTCTGTCACAAGGACTGTTCTTCCACCAGAGTTCTCAGTTGCTCATTTGACAGCGTGGCTGTTGAAACCGCGGTATTAAGAACGTCCGTGTTCTCCGATCGGGAGTTATGCACCATGATCCAGGCTGGAAAACTTTCCCTCTAGGGTTTTTCACCAAGATAGGGTGGTGTTGCGGCCTCCACCTTCTTTCCTTCCCACAGTGGTATCCACTTTTCACCTGATTGAGGTCTTTGTCCTCCCTTCCTTCTGTCCAGCTCCGACTCATTCTCCAGAGCGTTCACTAAACAGGCTAGATCTGGTCAGGGAAGTGAGGATCTATCTCACTAAGTCCGCTTCCTTAGGAAGTCGGATCTACTATTCGTCATCCAGATGATGCACGCCTCCAAGGCTACGATTGCGTGCTGGATCAGGTATGCAAAATTTGGAGGCTTACTGGTTAATAAGAGCGCCCCCCCCCCCCCCCCCAGATTAAGACTCACTCTACCCGGGCAGTGTGCGCCTCCTGGGCGGTACACCATGGGGCATCCGCCCTACAACTTTACAAAGCGCAACCCGGTCTTCCATCCACAAGTTTGCCAAATTTTTACCGGTTCCATACCTACGTTTCGGTGGACGCCAGCCTAGGCAGAAGTATCTTGCAGGCGGCAGTGGTAAGCTCTTTGATCGGAATAGAGTTTTCTGCTGTTTCCCTCCCCATGGACTGCTTTGGGACGTCCCATGGTTCCTGTGTCCCCCAATGAAGCGATAGAGAAAACAGGATTTTGGTTGCTTACCGTAAAATCCGTTTCTCGGAAGCCTTCATTGGGGGACACAGCACCCTCCATGTTTTTTTCTACTACTCCTGTTCTTTCTGTGTTCTATTGTTACAGTTGAGTTGTCTGTTTGTTATTTCTATCATGTTGTTCTACTGCTTTCTCACTAACTGATTTGCTTCTTGCCAGTCGGTGGGGTGTATACTGCAGAGGAGGAGCCAACCATGGTTCCTGCGTCCCCCAATGAAGGCTTCCGAGAAACTGATTTTACGGTAAGCAACCAAAATCCTGTTTTAACCTAATGTGTGAGTCTCTAATAGGTATTATTCTTCTAATTACATTTGTAAAATAACTTGTGGATTTGTAATCCAGGCTCAGAAGTAATTTCTATAGAAAATTACTTTTACTCTGAATTAATTAGTCACAACACTAATAACCACCTAATCTGTTAATAAACTAGAGAATTGCATAAGTACAGAAATGTAAATGTGTAGCCGTCCCGGTTTGTAAATCCTCATAGTAGCATTTTCACATTCACAGGAGAGCTGTGATTACTTGGAACGTGGTCAAGTTGGCAGCAACTTCGGCCGCAAGGGACCAAGCACCATACAGAAAATTAGAGAGGCTCTAAATTTTATGAGAAATCAACACTTTGAGGTATGTGATCTCCATTATTTGGAGCTTTCTAATGGACTTGAACTTAAGTGTCACAATTTTCTTTGATTTGAGGATGTTCTGCTCACAATGATTTTTGTGTTTCAGGTGCCCTTTATTGCATTTTACAGAAAAGAGTATGTAGAACCAGAACTAAATATCAATGACTTGTGGCGAGTCTGGCAGTGGGATGAAAAGGTAAAACCTCTGTTCTAAAGAAGATGGGATAAAGTGAACAAAAACGTTGTAGTGATGGACCTTCTCTGTTGGAGTCAAAGTTAAATACTTCTAGATGTGCCGTCCCTCACTTTAAATTATCTGATCTATTGTCATATTTATCCATTATTGTTAAGAAATACTTAATACTTTCCTTTACTCCATTTCAGGCTTGTTCCCTACAGATCTGTGTAAAAACCACTGCTTTGTAACCATGTAGTGCATAGGAAGAGACCAGTCCTACAGATATAACTTACAGTGCAGATACAACTCTCCGCTGTTGCAGAGAAAATGCAGCTAGGTCCTGACGTTTAATGATGCCATAGGTCTACCCCATGTCTCAGACCTGACTTTTGTATAAAGGCATATTCACATAAATCCTAGCAACTGAAATATATTGCCACAGGATAAGAGATTCTAGCTAAATTTTGAAATGTAATATTAATACAAAACCAATAACACTATACATACAGAAAAAAAACAGAGCAAGAAGCAACCTCCAAATAGAGAGGGGCACCTAATAAAGCAAAATTGCATCTGGTCAGATAAGACATTAGAATGAATTAAAACTACATGCTGAAAACAGTATGATGTAGGGTAATATATATGGAAACACCAAAAGGAGTTGCCCAAGGGAATCCTATATTTTTAAGGGCATCAGTAATAAAGTGCCTGTGCAAAATGTAAATGGATAGAGAGTGCCCAATTACAGTGATTTTAGTAACTAAAGTCAGCAACTGTAATGATGATCAGTAACAACCACATGTATCTATTGCCCAAATCAGCGCAAATTGCACTTAAATTAGCTCAATAAAATGCACAGTGTAATGGTCATTATTAAACAAGTAATTACTTCCTACATGTGACAATAGTCTCATAATGACATACTGAATATATATATGTATCCTCAAAAGTAGTATGCACAGCAATAGAATCATAATAACAGCATACTAAATGTGTGTATACTTAAAGTGTATAGATAAATATACATATATTATCTTTCTCCTTCGCCTCATTGGGGGACACAGGACCATGGGTGTTATTATCTATATTTCTCGATCGCTTCATTGGGGGACACAGGAACCATGGGTGTATGCTGCTGCCACTAGGAGGCTGACACTATGCATATAAAAAAAAGGTTGGCTCCTCCTCTGCAGTATACACCCCACCGACTGGCACCAAGGTAATCAGTTTTAGCTTAGTGTCAGTAGGAGGTGGACACGGGTCTCTATTGAGAACCATATCTACCTAATGTGCGTCGTTCCTTTTCAGGTGTTTTTCCGGAGGGATACAGTGTGAACAGTCACTACTGTACTCCCACGCAGAGACTATGAGTACGGCGTGTACTGCCACCCGTATCCTCATATGTCTATTCTCTCGGCAGTACCCCAAAAGAGATCCCGGACACGGACGTGTGTTCAGGTGATCTGGAAAAGGAAGGAAGACCCGGGCCTGCCTCCGTCTCCCACCTACTCGCCCACCAGAGCCTGTGGGTTGAGGAGACACAGACGTCCTACAACTGGATGCCGGACGTCCGACTCTCGCCAGAGGTATTGTCCCTCTTTCCCCCTAGATACCAGAGAAGACAGAAGAAAAGAAAACACAACTTAAAAAAAAAAAATTTTTATAGAGCACAGTAAGGGGGGAAGTTAGCGATCAGGGGGACTCCACCGCATCCTTGGAGCTCACCCGGGGACCCTTTATAGGCCCCAAGCTTTTCCTTCTTTGAGGCCACCTTGCCTTCTTTGGGGCCACCTTGCAGCTCCAGGAGCCTGGTCGCGCCGCTGCGCGCCCCTTGTGGGGGCCTTTGGATTGCGGCTTCTTGTGGGGGTCCTTGGGAAGAGATCTGGTGACCTCCACGCGGCCCCCCCCCTCCTCTCCATCGGCGGCCGCGATCTCTAATTGAGGCCCCGGCTTCTCCTCGGGCCAAGTTTTCTTGCGGCTACGCCCCCTTCCCTTTAGCTTCCGGGCGGGAGAAAAGTCCTTCCTCCCAGTGCTGCCTAGGCTTCGCCCACCTCTCCCAGCGTTACTGTGGGCTGGAGCCGCAGCCATATTGCCAGATCACGGTGCTTTGCTCCTCCCCCCTCTTCGTCCACTGAGAGCGTGTTTTCTCTCAGCAGCGCGCTCTCTCCCACTGCTGGGTCCTCTGCTAGACGCCATCTTCGGCTGGTGCACAAGTCGTCTCAGAGCCTCTGACTACCGCTTCGTCACACCTGTGGAGCAGCACATAAGGAAACCGTGAGTTGCTCTGCCCTGCAGAGCTGACACTCTCCTCTGTCTCCCTTCTGTCCCCCAACCTTCTGGCATCAGTTAGTGGATTGTTCCACCTTCCTCTTCCTCCACCACTCTGGTCAGACACTTTGTGTGCTCTTCCTGTAATCGCAGACTCCCTTCAGGTCAGTCATCTCCCCTCTGCCAGGCCTGCAGCGACCCCACGGTACCCACCCTGGAATCCCCTTCTGCCCCAGGCGGTTCTGAGCCTCCTGCCTCTGAGTGGGCTTCTTCTCTGTCACAATCTGTGGCAGACCTCACCAGGGTGTCGCAGACCCTAGTGTCCGCATTAGACAGATTGCCCCTTTTAACACCCGCGGTCGCCAGCGAGTCACAAGACTCGCAGCCCGGTCCCTGTAACCCAGGCCGTAAGAGACCTACACTGGAGCACGGTTCTAGGTCCTCTTCCCGCTCCACCTCACCAGACGACCTTTCACGGCGTGATCCCTCTCTAGCGCCCTCCTCTCCGGAGTCAGGCGAAGCGTCTCCGGATGCGCTTTCGGAAGATGAGTCGGACCTGGATTCAGAACAGGCCTCCAGCATGACTGATACGGTGCAGAGCCTGATTGTTGCAGTCAATCAGACCTTAGGCATCAAAGATACCGCTACGGAATCCGCAGATCAGGCGGTTTTGTTCAGACGGTCCAAACCACCTTCCAAGGTCTGTGCCCCACATACTGAGTTCATGGAGATACTTAAGAAGGAGAGGGAGAATCCGACCAGGCGTTTTCAAAGAGGGAAGCGCCTCGGCATCCTATATCCCTTCCCCCCGGATCTTACCACTAACTACACGATCTCCCCTACAGTGGACCCACCGGTCTCCAGACTGTCCACCCATACGGTCATTCCACTTTCTAATGCAGCTTCCCTCAAGGATGCCAACGATAGAATTATAGAATCGCTGGCAAAATCAGCCTTTGAAGCGGCCGCCTCTACCTTATGCCCGGCCTTTGCCTCTACTTGGGTCTCAAAGGCCATAGCAAGATGGGCCAAACAACTCCACAAGGGCATCATGGCTGGAGCCCCTCAGAGAGAGCTTGCTGAGCTTGCCGACCAGATTTCCCATGCTGGGCAATATTTAGTATCGGCCTCCCTGGATGCCGCGTCTTGCTCTGCTCAGGCATCCAGCAATACTGTGGCCATCCAGAGGAACATTTGGCTCAAAGCTTGGCAAGCAGACCTTTTGTCAAAGAAGTCGCTCACAGGCCTCCCCTTCCAGGGAGACCGTCTGTTCAGCTCTAGGTTGGATCAGATCATTAAAGAGGCAACCGGAGGCACGAGTTCCCTCCTCCCTCAGTCTAAGCCTCGCAGACCCGTTCAAAGGCGACAGTTCCGCTCCTTTCGCCGTTTCCCGACGTCGGATGATTCCTCCGGTCAGCGCAGGCCGCAAAATCGCCAGGTCAAGAAGAAAGCTTCCTTCAGGCCCACTCCTTCCTGGCGTTCCCATAACTCCCACGGTAGAGCCGCCAGGTCAAGACCTGGCAGATCTTCCTCTGCATGACTCGGTTCCAGGGCCCAGCGTCCCTTCCAAGCTCGGCGGTCGCCTCCTGCTGTTCAGGGATGTTTGGCTCGACTTGGTGGAAGACGCTTGGGTCAGGGAGGTTGTATCCTCCGGATACAAAATAGAGTTCACTTCCCGTCCACGACATCGGTTTTTCGAATCCCGCCCCCCAAAGGATCCTACTTTGGTCCCGGGTTTCTTTGCATCCATCGACTCCCTTCTCAGTTCTGGGGTTATCGTCCCTGTTCCACAGCGAGAACGCTTCACAGGTTTCTATTCAAACCTGTTTGTTGTGACAAAGAAGGGTGGCGCGGTTCGTCCCATTCTGGATCTCAAGTTGCTGAACAGGAGGGTTCGCCTGCGTCACTTCAGGATGGAGTCTCTTCGTTCAGTAATTTCTTCCATGGAGGCACAGGAATTTCTGTTCTCCATAGACATCGAAGACGCCTACCTCCACGTTCCGATTTGCCCAGCTCATCAGAGGTTCTTGCGATTTGCAGTTCAGCAGAACCATTTTCAGTTTGTCGCCCTGCCGTTCGGCCTTGCGACCGCTCCCAGGATCTTCACCAAGATCATGGCGGCATTGATGGCCATCTTGAGAATCAGAGGCCTGGTTCTCATTCCATACCTCGACGACATCCTCATCAAGGCCCGTCTCTCCCCCAGGCCCAAGAAAGCCTGTCCATCGTTCTCGACACGCTGTCCTGCTTCGGGTGGATCGTCAACAGGAAGAAGTCCTGCCTTGTTTCATCCCAACGCCTTGTCTTCCTGGGCATGCTATTCGATACCCGACAGGCGAAGGTTTTTCTTCCCAAGGAGAAAAGAGCAATCCTCCAGCAGTGAGTTCGGTCTCTGCAGGGCCCTCAGCTTCCTTCCGGTCAGCAATGAAGGTGTTATGCAGAATGGTTGCAGCCTCAGAGGCAATCCCCTTTGTGCAGTTCCACTTGAGACCTCTTCAACGAGTTATCCTGTCTCAGTGGGACAGGTCTGTCCGGTCGTTGGATCGTCCGCTTCGTCTCTCTCTGAGTCAAGCAGTCTCTCAACTGGTGGCTGTCATCCCCCCTCATCCTCCAGGGCCGGTCCTTCCTGCCAGTCCACTGGCAGGTTATAGCGACGGACGCAAGCCTTCTGGGCTGGGGGGCAGTTTTTCGCCAGGGTCGTTGGTCAGCACAGGAATCCTCCCTACCGATCAACATCCTCGAAATCAGGGCCATTTTACTCTCCCTCCTTCACTGGCAAACGCTTCTCAGGTGCCTGCCGGTCAGAATTCAGTCGGACAATGCCACGGCCGGGGCTTACGTCAATCACCAGGGAGGGACCAGAAGTTCCCTGGCAATGGTCGAGGTGTCCAGGATCCTTCATTGGGCGGAGGCGACGGTTCTGGCAATATCCGCTGTGCATATCCCCGGCGTGGACAACTGGGCCGCCGACTTCCTCAGACGCGAGAGACTCGCGGCAGGAGAATGGTCCCTTCATCTGGACGTCTTCCATCAGATTTGTCTCCGGTGGGGGACTCCGGATGTGGACCTCATGGCGTCCCGGCTGAACAGGAAGGTTCCTCTGTTCGTGTCCAGGTCCCGTGATCCTCTCGCATTGGACGCCGATGCTCTGGCCATTCCCTTGTCTCAGTTCGCTCTTTCCTATCTATTCCCTCCTCTGCCCCTTCTTCCCAGATTGCTGAATAAGATCAAGGCGGAAGGGGTGCCGGTCATTCTGATCGCCCCAGATTGGCCCAGGACGTCTTGGTTCGCAGACATCGTCAATCTTCTGGCTGACGCCCCCTGGAGACTCCCAGACAGGCCAGATCTTTTGTCACAGGGTCCGATCTGCCACCTGAGTTCTCGGTCGCTCAATTTGACGGCGTGGCTGTTGAAACCGCGATTTTGAGAGCATCCAATCTCTCCGATCGGGTGATTCGCACCATGATCCAGGCCAGAAAACCTTCGTCCTCTAGGATCTACTATCGAACCTGGAAGGCCTATTTTCGCTGGTGTGAGTCCAATGTCATCCCGCCAATGAAGTTGTCTTTCCCAGCCATCTTGGCTTTTCTCCAAGCGGGACTGGACTCTGGTCTCTCTCTTGCGACTCTAAAAGGGCAGGTATCAGCCCTTTCTATCCTTTTTCAGAAGTCCTTAGCATCTCGTCCTCAAGTCAAGACTTTCCTTCAGGGAGTGGCGCATACGACTCCCCTGTACCGGAATCCTGTGGACCCTTGGGACCTCAATCTCGTTCTGGAGGTCATGAGGAGTGCTCCCTTTCAACCTCTGAGAGGTCCCCCTCTCTGTTTTGTCCTGGAAAGTAGCCTTTCTCGTGGCGATCACTTCTATCAGACGGGTTTCAGAATTAGCTGCTCTGTCCTGTCGCCCCCCTTTCCTGGTTCTTCACCAGGATATGGTTGTGTTGCGGCCTCCGCCTTCCTTTCTTCCCAAGGTGGTATCCACTTTTCACTTGAACGAGGATATTGTCCTGCCTTCCTTCTGTCCGGCTCTGACTCATTCTCTAGAGCGCTCGTTGAACAGGCTGGACCTGGTCCGGGCAGTGAGGATCTACCTGGATAGGACTGCTTCCTTCAGGAAGTCGCGTTGTTTTCCAAATTTTACAGGGTCCACACCTACGCTTTGGCAGATGCCAGCCTAGGCAGAAGGATCTTGCAGGCGGCATTGGGGACTTTGCCGACCTGAATGGAATTTCTTGCCATTTTCTCCCACCCCAGGGACTGCTTTGGGACGTCCCATGGTTCCTGTGTCCCCCAATGAAGCGATCGAGAAAACAGGATTTTGGTTGCTTACCATAAAATCTGTTTCTCGGAGCGCTCATTGGGGGACACAGCACCCTCCCATATGTTTTTTGTTACAACTCCTGTCCTTTCTTCTGATTGTTATCGTTATGATTGAGTTGTCTGTTTTGATGTTTTCTCTGTCATGTTGTTCTCCTACTGCTTTTTCACTAACTGATTACCTTGGTGCCAGTCGGTGGGGTGTATACTGCAGAGGATTAGCCAACCTTTTTTTATATGCATAGTGTCAGCCTCCTAGTGGCAGCAGCATACACCCATGGTTCCTGTGTCCCCCAATGAGCTCTCCGAGAAACAGATTTTACGGTAAGCAACCAAGATCCTGTTTTATTAATAGCAGGTACAGTACCTCGATAATAGTTTGAAAGACCAGAAGCGAAAAGAGTGAAGTTTGGTGCCTACCAACCCCAATGCCGTTTCGCTCATGCTTCTTCCGGGGCCATGTTCTAACAAAGGAGGGGCAGAATATTGTATAGTGCCATGGGCCCAATCAAATGGCACCATATGAAAGTGGAGAGAAGGAAGTGCATTGGTGTAATCAGCATCCAATGACGTGGGGAGGAAGAGATGTCCCTGTGCCTGCCATGTCCCTTGTATGCCAAAGGGACTTCCTGAATCGTGCGCCATGGACCGCATGCTAGAACACAAGCGAGTCACATGATATGCTATTTCAGGAAAGGTACGCCACGCTCATGTTGACATCCAAACAAGCTAAATCTTTGCTAAAGTGCTGATGACAGGAGGGAGTACAGTGACATGTAACATTATAACCTAGTATGTATAGGAAAACAATCTGATGTATGAGTGATGCTGGTGTGACTCCATAAAACAAGATTTTGGTTGCTTACCGTAAAATCTGTTTCTCGGAGTGTTCATTGGGGACACAGGAAACCATGGGTGTATGCTGCTGCCACTAGGAGGCTGACACTATGCAGAAAAAAAGTTAGCTCCTCCTCCGCAGTGTACACCCTTACGACAGGAACTAGGGAATTCAGTTAGTGAGAAAGCAGTAGGAGAAGCAATCTATAAAGGAGATAGAAAACACAAACTCAAACTGTAACAGTATAATAAGCAGAGCTGTTCAACCTGGGTGGGTGCTGTGTCCCCCAATGAAGGCTCCGAGAAACAGATTTTACGGTAAGCAACCAAATTCTTGTTTTCTCTACCGCTTCATTGGGGGACACAGGAAACCATGGGACGTCCCAAAGCAGTACCCAAGGGGAGGGAACAGCAGATAACTCTAATCAGGTTGGAGAACTCACCTCCGTAACCTGCAAGGGCTTACTAGCTAAGCCGGTGTCCGCCAGAGCAATACATCGACTCTGGAGAATCTTATAATTTAAGGAGAGCCGACCCTCGCTCTGCCGAGAAGCAGGGCGGAATCTCTATCTGTACTGCCAAGAGCGCCTCCTGTCCAGGTAGCGTGTGCCTAAACCCAGAAGAAGGTGCTCTGCTCTGACCTGGAAAACCTACAAAGGTCGACAGGGTTCCGCAGGGCCTCTATACGCCGAGCCCGTGTTCCGAAAGGGAGAGGGGCGGACGCATGTCGCCCTTGCCAGATAGGAATTAAGGACAGAGCCATGGGCAACTTGACAGACGAAAAGAAGATCCTCCCCTGTGATGACATTGTCGATCCTATATGTCCTGGCCCCTTGAAGCGGGGAAAAGATTGTAGTGTGTGGACCCACTTACCCAAGTATGAGACATCACACCACCAAAGATACTAGTGAAAAAGATACAAATCATACTGTCAGAAGAAACGTATTATCACCAAACTCTTCATGGAATACCAGCCTGGAGCAGTGTTCCTCACTGGTTGATACGTATGCAGAGTGAGATCCAAATCTTGTCTGAGGTGGGAGAACCTGATGCTGCTACCCTCGAAAATAAAATCCCGGAGCTGTTCGAGGCTTTTTTCCCGGTGTCTGCAAGAAAGAAGAGGTAAGTAACGACATATAGATAGTCTGGTATTGAGGTAGCTCGAAGGCCCCTAGGAGAGAACCGAGAACGGTCTCCTATGTTGGGTGTAACGCACTGGAACTAAGGGTAACTTGAGGAACACTGTAACTGACCTACGGATAGTCAGTGCTATGTCCGAATGATCAGACTGTGATCAACCCGCAAACAGGGCCCAGTGCGTGGTCGAAGAAAAACTGCGACCATCTGGCACCTGATACCGGCGTGTCTGACCTACCTTAAAAAATGGCTTTGCCAGTCATGCTGCCGCTGAGAGCTACCTTCTGGCATCGAGATCCTTTCCGTGGCACGTGCAGACTTTCTGTAACGGCTAGGACAGAAGAGCAGGACCGATGCAGCACTTGATCTCAGCACATCTGAACCACTGAAACAGCACGGAATACCAGCACCACGGCAGCAGTCCACTCAAGACCCGTCTGATCCACTGAAAATACAACAGTTTCAAATGGCTACTATACCTGGTGGGTGGTGCGCAGAACCCTGGAAGGCGGATGAAGTACTGCTGCGATTGGCTCTCGGTATCCTGCGACTACAATCATGCGGCGAGAACCCTGGAGAAGGGTACGGGAGAGAGCCGATCCTGTGTCGCGGTCTAGGTCTGTACACCTGACGGCATTAGGTATAACGGTCTTATCTGTAGAAAACCGCACCACGAAGTCTGTGCTGAGGTATAACCTGTACAGTCATTTGGCCTGACGGAAGAACAGTAGGCTTGGAATCAGAGGGAGAATAAACTCTACTCCCTGTTGTGCACCTGGGTTAAGACCCTTGGGCCTGCGATTGGTGGTCAGCTTCTTTCTCCACTGAGCCACAGCAAAACATGCCGGAGAAAATCCTCTCCCTATAGAGTATCTCCATGAACTCAGATGCGAGGCAAAGACCTTGGAAGGTGGTCTGGACCGACTGAACGAAACCGCCTGATCTGCGGATTCCGTAGCGGTGTCTTTGATGCCTAAGGTCTGATTGACTGCAGCAATCAGGCTGTGCACCATATCCGTCCAGCTGGAGCTGTTCTGAATCAAGGTTCGCCTAATCTTTCGAAAGCGCGTCCGAAGACGCCTCGCCTGATCCCGGAGAAGAAGACGCTAGAGAGGGATCGCGCCGTGGAAGGTCGTCTGGTGAGATGGAGCGGGAAGAGGACCTAGAACGGAGCTCCAGTCTAGGTTTCTGACGGCCTGGATTGGATGACCTGAAAAGGAGACTTGTGGACCGCTGGCGAGTACGGGTGCTGAAAAGGGCAACCTGTCTAATACGGACGCTAGGGTCTGAGACACAGTGGTGAGGTCCACCACAGATTGTGACAGAGATGCAGCCCACTCGAGGGTAGGGGTCTCAGAATGACCTGGGGCAGAAAGGGGCTACTGTACCGTGGGATGAGGGACCAAAAAGAAACCGGGGAAAGTGTTAGCTCTGCAGTGCAGAGCTACTCATGGAATGCTGTGCGCTGCTCCCCCGAGACGATAGCAGAGGCTGTACCACGAGCCGAAGAAGGGGATCCTCTGCTGGCAGGGGTGCCGCTCTAGCGGTACAAAGAGGGCGGCGCCGTATGCAGGGTCCGGAAGATTATATGGCGACGGCTCCAGCCCCACAGAAACGCTGAGAAAGGAGGGCGGAGCCAGGACTGGCGGGAAAAAAGCGCGCCCGGAAGGCTGAAGAACAAGGGCGGAGCCGGCGCCAGAAGTAGGCCCGGAGTGAAGCCGGGGCCTCGATTAGAATCTGCGGCCGCCGGCAGAGGGAGGGCGGCGCGGAGAAAAAGACGGGCGGGAGAAAAGCCCGCCCGGAAGCTAGGAAAAGGGGTGGAGCCGTCGGTCAGAGCTAGGCCCAAATTGAAGCCGGGGCCTCGATTTGCGCCTGCGGCCGCCGGCGTACGGGGGGGGGGGGGGCGGCGCGGAGGCCACCGAACCGTGCAATAAAGAGGTGGGCTCCACTGGAAAAGAGCAGCGGTGCAACAAAGCACCTGGAGCTGCCAGGGCTAAGAAAGGGAGAGCTACATGGAAGGAGAAGCTCAGCATGGGCACTAGAGGGGAGGGGGGCGGAGCCGACAAAAAACTAGGCCCAAGATGAAGTCGGGCCTCAATTAGACAGCGCGGCCGCCGACGGAGGGGGGGGGCGGCGCGGAGGACACCCGGTTGCTCCGAGAGGACCCCACAGAAGGAGCCGCAACCCAGGGGCCCCCATAAGGGCGCGCAGCGGCGCTACCGGGCGCTTGGAGCAGCGATGTGGGCCCAAACAAAATGCTCCCTGTGATCCCCCGGGTGAGCCCCAAAGGAAGGGAGGAAGGAACAGTCCCTGACCGCAAACTTCCCTTTTTAAGTCTTCTTCTATCTTCCTTCCTGTCTGGGAAAAGCGAGACAGTACCTCTAACGTGGGTTGGACGTCCGGCATCCGTAGTAGGACGTCCGAGTCTCCTCCACCGACAGGCTCTGGTGGGTGGGAGACGGAGGCAGGCCCTGGTCCTCTTTCCCTTTTTCAGATCCCCTGAACACACGTTCATGTCAGGGATCTCTTTTGGGGTCCTGCCGAGAGAACAGACATATGAGGATACGGGTGGCAGTACACGTCGTACTCATAGTCTCTGTGTGGGAGTACAGTAGTGACTGTTCACACTGTATCCCTCCGGAAAAAAACCTGAAAAGGAACGACGCACATTAGGTAGATATGGGTCTCAATAGAGACCCGTGTCCACCTCCTACTGATACTAAGCTAAAACGGAATTCCCTAGTTCCTGTCGGAAGGGTGTACACTGCGGAGGAGGAGCTAACTTTTTTTCTGCTTAGTGTCAGCCTCCTAGTGGCAGCAGCATACACCCATGGTTTCCTGTGTCCCCCAATGAAGCGGTAGAGAAATAATAGTTAGAAATAGTGGAGTGAATGAATATAAATACTAGAAGTGAAGTGTGATATCTGAATAGATTAAATGGGCATTAGTATATAAACCAGCCCATACAACATAAAGTGTCATTAGTGCAAAGTAATAAAAAAGAAATAGAAAAGGGTGTTCAACGTGGGAATGAACAACAGGTTTATTAATAAGCAGCACGATTAAGACTAAGGCTATATAGAATGCTCCTCTATATATTAATTATACCGTACATAATACATTACCACTACAATAATAATACATTTGCACTATTAAACATCACTGGACATGTATTAACGATATGAAACACACATATATGTATCGAACAGCGAGGGCAGGAAATAATAAAGTGGATCGAAGATATAAAGGCTGCTGACCATAAAGTGTCATAAAAACAGATGCCTCTTCCTATGCTAAACCCAAAATAAAGGCGTTGTGTATGTAATGCAGGACAGGTCCTCTGGAGTAAGATTCTTTGTAGCTGCTCTCCAATCCTGAATGGAGCTCCCCTCTACTCCTTCTTTTAACTCTGACTTTGTCAGCTTTTGCCAGAATTCTAAAAATGTTTTTTTTTACTTTTCTTTGTTCTATAGTGGACCCAGCTTCGACTGAGAAGGCAAAATCTATTACGTCTGTTTCAGAAGATGCAGGCCTATCAGTATGAGCAGATATCTGCTGATCCTGACAAACCGCTATCAGACGAAGTAAGGCCTTTAGATACCACGGATATGGAGAGGTGAGTGTTTTTATAATTTTATTAAGTTTAACTTTTATTTCAGGATAAAGTGCAGCCGAATGTCTGTGTCTGCCTCTCTAGCTCTTCTTTTCTCTCTTCCCCACTACCATCAAAGTATAATGTTATGAGGACCAACTGTCCTTTCGATCTCTGTAATGGGGAAAGGGGATTTTTGGATTCACCTTCAAATCCCTTTCTTGTAGTTTTTTTGTTGGACACTGGAAACCATGGGTGTATATTGCAGCCACCAAGAGGCTGACGCTAAGAATTACAGCCTGAAGGAAAAAAAAATAGTCTTACTTCACAGGAGACTACACCCACATGCTAGCATTAAACTATTCAGAATTGAAAAAGCAATAGGCGAATGGGAAACACAGAAAATGATCCCAAACACACACGCCAAAAGGAATAATAAGAAAAACAGAGATGAGTGCTGTGTACCTCAGTGAAGGCTATAAGGGATTATATGGTTAGTCCAAAAATCCTCTTCTCAAATGCTTCATTGGGGGATATTGGAAACCATGGCATGATCCAAAGCAGTCCTTAGGGCTGGAAAAAAAACACCTTGTCCAGGTCAAGTACCAGAAATGGAGAGCGGCAGGACAGGGCTGCCATTTCTCATACTCTCCTTACGGCAGTAATAGCAATCACTAACGCCGCATTCCAGGAAAGCCAGAATGGGGAAATGTTCTGGATTGGTTCAAAAGGAGATAAGCGTCAGGTTTTAGGTCCCGTGGATCTAAAGGAGGTTGGTAAGGAGGAACAGAGTGGGCCACACCCTGAAGAAAAGTCTTGATTTGAGACTTTGAAGCCAGATAGTCTTGAAAAGGATAGACTGGGCTAATACTTGGCTCTTTATGAAGCCCAATTCTAAGCCACAAGACCCGACTGCAGGAATGTGAGAAGAGACGGTAGAGAAAACAGTATATGGGGGGACCTCTGCTGATTCGCACCATCGGAAGAATGCCTTCTAGTTACTATTGTAGATACGAGACAAGCATGGCTTCAGTGCCGTGGTCATGGTCTGCACAACTTGATGAGAAAATCCTTAAGATTTTAGAACTACGTCTTCAACATCCATTCTGTTAATTCAAGTGGAAGAGTCGACTCTGGGGAAAGTAGGTCTTGTCAATATTGACGATTCCATGGGAATGTCTTCTATCTTGACCTTCTTGAGCAAAAAGGGTAGCAAAGGTAGAGTAGGGAACATATAAGAGAGAAAATCGGGACCATGGATTTGCCAGGCAACCACTAAGGAAATGCGAACTCTGGAAGTAAACTGAGGAACTTTGCAGTTATGTCTGGATGCTTTCAAGTCAACGACTAGAGAGCCCCACTGTAAGCAGATCTGATCGGATGCATGGACCATTCTCCTGCGGTTAGTTCGTTTATGACTTAGAAAATCCACTGCCCAGTTGTCTACTCCCTGAATGTGGATCACTGAGATTGCCAGAATTCTTTGTTTCGCTCAGTCAAAAATCTGAGATCTTTGCCATTACTTAGCGACTCAATGTCTCCTTGATGGTTGATATAAGCCACGGCAGTGGTGTTGTCGATTAGAGAGACCCAACTGTTAGCTGCCAGTGTAGGAGGGACAGACGAAATGCTCTGAGTTCCAGGAGGTTGCTTTGAAGTAGGACTTTGTGACTCTACCGGCCCTTCACTATAAACTTCTGGAAGTCTGCATCTCCAGTTAGAAGACTGGCATCTGTTGTCAGTCTGCCAGTAAATCAGTAGGAGCAAACTAATGAGGGGAGAGTCCCCCCTCCCACCACCACCACCAGATCTGAGACTGCCTGACACAGGGGGGCAAAGAAGAACCTGGCGATGTAGGAAGAGGACAGGCTTGTCCCAACAGGAGAGTAGGCCCAGCTGTGGAGACCTTGTATGGAACTGAGCAAATGGGATCAACTCTATGACTGCCGCCATCTTGCCTATAATTCTCATGCGAAAGCAGAGAGGGACTGCTCAGAGATTGAATACTGGTCTGTAACGCCAACATCTTGTTCTCTGTAAGAAAAACTTTTGCTTAACCCCTTCATGACCCAGCCTATTTTGACCTTAAAGACCTTGCCATTTTTTGCAATTCTGACCAGTGTCCCTTTATGAGGTAATAACTCAGGAACGCTTCAACGGATCCTAGCGATTCTGAGATTGTTTTTTCGTGACATATTGGGCTTCATGTTAGTGGTAAATTTAGGTCGATAATTTTTGCGTTTATTTGTGAAAAAAATGGAAATTTGGCCAAAATTTTGAAAATTTCGCAATTTTCAAATTTTGAATTTTTATTCTGTTAAACCAGAGAGTTATGTGACACAAAATAGTTAATAAATAACATTTCCCACATGTCTACTTTACATCAGCACAATTTTGGGAACATTTTTTTTTGTTAGGAAGTTATAAGGGTTAAAAGTTGACCAGCGATTTCTCATTTTTACAGCAAAATTTACAAAACCATTTTTTTTAGGGACCACCTCACATTTGAAGTCACTTTGAGGGGTCTATATGGCAGAAAATACCCAAAAGTGACACCATTTTAAAAACTGCACCCCTCAAGCTACTCAAAACTACATTCAAGAAGATTATTAACCCTTCAGGTGCTTCACAGGAACTAAAGCAACGTGGAAGGAAAAAATGGACATTTTAATTTTTCCAACAAAATTTTTCTTTTAGCATCAATTTTTTCATTTTTGCATGGGCATCAGGATAAAATGGACCCTAAAATTTGTTGGGCAATTTCTCCTGAGTATACAGATACCTCATATGTGGTCATAAACCACTGTTTGGGCGCACGGCAGGGCTCAGAAGGGAAGGAGCGCCATTTGACTTTTTTGAATGGAAAATATGCTGGAATATTTAGCTGTTGCCATGTCGCATTTGGAGAGTCCCTGTGTGCCTAAACATTGGAGCTCCCCCACAAGTGACCCCATTTTGGAAACTAGACGCCGTAAGGAACTTATCTAGATGCAGAGTGAGCACTTTGAACCCCCAGGTGCTTCACAAATTGATCCGTAAAAAAAAGAAAGTACTTTTTTTTTCACAAAAATTTTCTTTTAGCCTCAGTTTTTTCATTTTCACATGGGCAACAGGATAAAATGGATCCTAAAATTTGTTGGGCAATTTCTCCTGAGTACACCGATACCTCATATGTGGTCATAAACCACTGTTTGGGCACACGGCAGGGCTCAAAGGGAAGGAGCGCCATTTGACTTTTTGAATGGAAAATATGCTGGAATATTTAGCGGTTGCCATGTCGCATTTGGAGAGTCCCTGTGTGCCTAAACATTGGAGCTCCCCCACAAGTGACCCCATTTTGGAAACTAGACCCCCCAAGGAACTTATCTAGATGCAGAGTGAGCACTTTAAACCCCAGGTGCTTCACAAATTGATCCGTAAAAAAAAGAAAGTACTTTTTTTTTCACAAAAATTTTTTTTAGCCTCAGTTTTTTCATTTTCACATGGGCAACAGTATAAATTGGATCCTAAAATTTGTTGGGCAATTTCTCCTGAGTACACCGATACCTCATATGTGGTCATAAACCACTGTTTGGGCGCACGGCAGGGCTCAGAAGGGAAGGAGCGCCATTTGACTTTTTGAATGGAAAATATGCTGGAATATTTAGCGGATGCCATGTCGCATTTGGAGAGTCCCTGTGTGCCTAAACATTGGAGCTCCCCCACAAGTGACCCCATTTTGGAAACTAGACCCCCCAAGGAACTTATCTAGATGCAGAGTGAGCACTTTAAACCCCAGGTGCTTCACAAATTGATCCGTAAAAAAAAGAAAGTACTTTTTTTTTCACAAAAATTTTCTTTTAGCCTCAGTTTTTTCATTTTCACATGGGCAACAGTATAAATTGGATCCTAAAATTTGTTGGGCAATTTCTCCTGAGTACACAGATACCTCATATGTGGTCATAAACCACTGTTTGGGCGCACGGCAGGGCTCAGAAGGGTAGGAGCGCCATTTGACTTTTTGAATGGAAAATTAGCTCCAGTCGTTAGCGGACACCATGTCATGTTTGGAGAGCCCCTGTATGCCTAAACTTTGGAGCTCCCCCACAAATGACCCCATTTTGGAAACTAGACCCCTTAAGAAACTTATGCAGATGCACAGTGAGCACTTTGAACCCCCAGGTGCTTCACAAAACTTTATAACGCAGAGCCGTGAAAATAAAAAATCATTTTTTTTTCTCAAAAAATTATTATTTAGCCCCATATTTTTTATTTTCACAATGGTTACAGGAGAAATTGGACCCCAAAAGTTGTTGTCTAATTTGTCCTAAGTACGCTAGTACCTCACATGTGGGGGAGAACCATTGTTTGGGCACACGTCAGGGCTTGGAAGGGATGTAGTGACGCTTTGAAATGCCGACTTGATGGAATGGTCTGCGGGCGGGCAGAGCCCCTGATGTGCCTAAACAGTAGAAACCCCCCACAAGTGACCACATTTTGTAAACTAGACCCCTCAAGGAACTTAACTAGATGTGTGGTGAGCACCTTGAACCCCCACGTGCTTCACAGAAGTTTGTAATGCAGAGCCGTGAAAATAAAAAATCATTTTTTTCCTCAAAAACTGATTTTTTTAACCCGCAATTTTTTATTTTCACAAGGGTAACAGGAGAAATTGGACCACAAAAGTTGTTGTACAGTTTGTCCTGAGTACACTGGTACCCCATATGTGGGGGGGAACCACTGTTTTGGCGCATGGGAGAGCACAGAAGGGAAGGAGCGCCATTTTGGAATGCAGACTTGATGGAATGTTCTGTGGGCGTCATGTTGCCTTTGCAGAGCCCCTGATGTGCCTAAACAGTAGAAACCCCCCACAAGTGACCCCATTTTGGAAACTAGACCCCCAAGGAGCTTATCTAGATGTGTAGTGAGCACTTTGAACCCCAAGGGCTACACAGAAGTTTATAACGCCGGGCCATGAAAATAAAAAAATCATATTTTTTCCACAAACATGATCTTTTAGTCCCCAATTTTTTTATTTTCCCAAGGGTAACAGGAGAAATTAGACCTCAAAAGTTGTTGTCCAATTTGTCCTGAGTACGCTGATATCCCATATGTGGGAGAAAACTACTGTATGGGCACACTTCGGGGCTCGGAAGGGAAGTAGTGACGTTTTGAATTGCCGACTTGATGGAATGGTCTGCGGGCGTCATGTTACGTTTGCAGAGTCCCTGATGTGCCTAAACAGTATAAACTCCCCACAAGTGACCCCATTTTGGAAACTAGACCCCGCAAGGAACTTATCTAGATGTGTGGTGAGCACTTTGAACCCCCAAGTTCTTCACAGAAGTTTATAACGCAGAGCCGTGAAAATAAAAAATCATTTTTTTTCCACAAAAATAACTTTTTTAGTCCCCAATTTTTTTTCCCAACAGTAACAGGAGAAATTAGACCCCCAAAGTTGTTGTGCAATTTTTCCCGAGTACGCTGATACCCCATATGTGGGGGTAAACCACTGTTTGGGCACACGTCGGGGCTTGGAATAAAGGGAGCACTGTTTGACTTTTTGAACGCAAAATTTGCAGGAATCAATGGTGGCGCCATGTCGCGTATGGAGATCCCCTGATGTACCTAAATAGTGGAAACCTCTCAATTCTAACTCCAACCCTAACCCCAACACACCCCTAACCCCAACCCTAACCCCTACACACCCCTAACCCTAATACAAACCATAACCCTAACCCCAACAGACCCCTAACCCTAATCCCAACTCTAACCATAAACCTAACCACAAGCCTAACCCTAATCCCAACCCTAACCCCAAAACACCCCTAACGCTTATCCCAACCCTAACCCTAATCCCAACCTTAACCCTAATTCCAACCCTAACCCTAATTCCAACCCTAACCCTAGTTCTAACCCTTACCCTAGTTCTAACCCTTACCCTAGTGCTAACCCTAACCCTAGTTCTAACCCTAAGGCTGAGTTCATATTGCGTTTTACCAGCCCGTTCAACACGTAGCGTTGACGGGCTGGTAACGGTATAGCATAACGCGATCGCGTTATGCTATACCCGCTAGTGCAGAGGAATCAGCGATGATTCATCTGTGCTAGCGGTGATGGAGCCCAGACGCTGCAGCCTGCGTCCAAGGCTCCGTCACTGAATGACGACACGTCGCGAACGCATGCCGCTTCATGGCATGCGTTGCGATGCGCACACAAATGGGGTGAATGGCAGCGTTAACGGACTGCGTTACACCGCGTTATACCGCGGTGAAACGCAGTCCATCTAACGGACTGCCATAATGCAATATGAACCCAGCCTGACCCTAAGGCCCCGTGCACACGTTGCGGATCCACTTGCGGATTTTTCTAAAATCCGCAGGTAAAACGACCTGCCTTTTACCTGCGTATTTAGCGCGGATTTGCTGCTTTTTCTCTGTGGTTTTACACCTATAATGGAATAGGTGTAAAATCGCTGCGGAATCCGCACAAAGAATTGACATGCTGCGGATTTAAAACCGCAGCAAATCTGCGCTGAAAAATCTGCAGCATGTGCACAGCGTTTTTTTTTTACCATTTATTTGCATTGTACTGTACATGGTTTCTGGATCTGCTGTGGATCCGCAGCGCCAAATCCGCTGCGGATCTGCAGCAAAATCCGCTGCTGATCCGCAGCAAAATCCGCTGCGGATTAGCAGCGAAATCCGCTGCGGATCAGCAGCGAAATCAGCTGCGGATCAGCAGCGAAATCAGCTGCGGATCAGCAGCGAAATCCGCTGCTGATCCGCAGCTGATTTCGCTGCTGATCCGCAGCTGATTTCGCTGCTGATTGCGCTGCTGATCCGCAGCGAAATCAGCAGCGGATCAGCAGCGAAATCAGCTGAGGATCAGCAGCGAAATCAGCTGCGGATCAGCAGCGAAATCCGCTGCGGATCAGCAGCGAAATCTGCTGCGGATCAGCAGCGAAATCAGCTGCGGATCAGCAGCGAAATCAGCTGCGGATCAGCAGCGAAATCAGCTGCGGATCAGCAGAGAAATCAGCTGCGGATCAGCAGAGAAATCAGCTGCGGATCCGCAGCAAAATCCGCAACGTGTGCACAGGGCCTAATAGGAAAAAAAAAAAATTCTTTATTGTTTTTCCCTACCTATGACAGGGGGGGTCACTTACTTTTTTTTATTTTGATCACTGTGACAGTTTATCACAGTGATCAAAATAATTTTTTTGACTAGGCAGGGCGCACTGCGCATGCGCCGGCCGGCGGGCGCACTGTGCATGCGCCCGCCATTCTCCAAGATGGCGGCGCCCATAAAGAGGCTCGGGCGGACGCCGGGACCGATCCAGGGACATCGGTGGATCGGGAGAGGTGAGTAGGGTGGTCGGAAGGTTAGGGGGGGGGATCGGAAGGTGGGGGCACCGGAGCAAAGGAGGAGGGGAGCTGTTAGTGACGGCGGTGACCGATCGCTGCCATCTTTCGGTGGCGGCGGCCGATCGCCGCTGTGAATCCGTGTGGGGGGGTCAGGGCTCGGTGTCCAGCCATGGCAGATGCTATTGCAGCATCGGCCATGGCTGGATTGTAATATTTCACCAATTATATTGGTGAAATATTACAGATTGCTCTGATTGGCTGTTTCACTTTTAACAGCCAATCAGAGCGATCGTGGCCACGGGGGGGTTAAGCCAACCCCCTGTGGTGAATAACAAAGGGTCCTGTGCCGGCGGGTCGGGTGACCTTTCAGTGACCCCGGTCACCCGACCCGCAGGGACGCGATCCTTTCATGACGCCACATAGGCGTCATGGGTCGGATTGGCACTGATTTTCATGACGCCTACGTGGCGTCATGGGTCGGGAAGGGGTTAAACTGTTGAACAGCATTCCCAGGAAGATGAGGCACTGAGCTGTGATCCGAGATGATTTGATTGGTTGATGATCTATCTGAATCACCCCAGTGCGTCCAGTGTGATATGCATACTCTGTAGGTTCTCTGAATAAGATGGAGCCTTGAAAAGGATGTTGTCCAAGTAGGGAATGACAACTATCACTCTGAGACGCAGAAGGGCCACGATGGCAGCCATAACGTTGGTGAACATCCTACGTGCCATGGCCAGCCTGAATAGCAAAATGGAGGAGGTGGTGCTCTGGAAAATTGGAGATGTGGAGATAAGCATCCTGAATGTCCAGTGACAAAATAATCTTTCCAGGTTCCATGAAGGCAACAACCAAGCAAATGGACTCCATCCTGAAGCAGCGAACCAAGACACGCTTCTTCAGGATTTTTAGGTCCAGCATGGAGTGAGCCAAGAAGTCCTTCATGGGAATGACAACAAGGTTTTAATAAAAGCACTTGAAATATGCCTGAGATGGAACACCAACAATATTGTCTGATTTGGAGAAGAGAGGAATTGGCTTGGAAAAAATCAGCCACCAAGGAGGGTGTTTGTGGGGAACAGATAGAAAAAAAAGTCTCGTAGGGGAGGGTAGAATTCTGTTTTGTATTGGGAGGAGACCATTTTCCTAACCCTGGCGGCGTGGACTGTGAGGTGCCACACTTCCCAGAAGGTGTTTTGCCCAGGCCAAGCGTGCGGCTTCAAATGTGGACTTGTCCAAGGATTGCACTTGTCTGGCTATGGTGTCCTTTAGAGAGACCGCATCGGAGAATGGAAGGGCCATGGTTCTTGATAACCTAGACACTGGATGAAGTATATTGGGAGAGGAGATCCAGGTGGCAACAAGATCCACCTGAAAGGGAAATAAAGCCTCCTTGTGTTTGTCTATGGAAACTCTTTTCAAGTTGCCTTCACGCCTTGTCTACTACCTCCCTGAATTATGAATGGATACAAAAGCATTTGGTGGCATGTCTGACTCTCCTGAAGGACAGTGTCTTCAGGATGTGAGGGATTGGTTCACAGTGCAGACAATACTGTTAACCATGTCAACGCTGGAACAGCACCTGCAAGGGAGGGGAGTAGCTTTTTTATTTGATCGAGGCCAAATATTTCGTTCAAGAAGGCGTTATCCTAGTAGTGGAAAACCCAGTTAATTTAATTCCAGTAGGCGGGTGTAGCCTGTTGGGGAGGAGCTGACTTTTTTTCTTGAGGATGTAATTCTTAGTGTCAGTCTCTTGGTGGCAGCAGCGTACATTTACCACCTTCTGAGGCGCCCCCCCCAATGAAACACTTGAGAAGTCTGTATTCAGGGAGGACATTTTACCTATTAATTTAGTGAAAGAAAAGCAAATTACTCTTAGAAAATCAACTATAAAGTTGCATATTTTCATCTGTGCTATTGCTTTATGAAATAAGTTGAAACCGTTACTCTTTAAATATATTTAAGCAACTTTAAAGGATTATTTCTGAATTAATCTGAATACATTCACTACACTTAAAGGCTAAAAGATGTCCGCTCAATGGATGAACTGAGGGATGTCTATAATCACTTTTTACTATACTATGGAAGAGATATTCCGAAAATGCAGAATGCATCCAAGTCCAGCCAGAAAAAACTGAAGCGTATTCCCGAGGAGGGGAAGAGGAAGGTTTGTGACTTCCTATATCATTTTTTTTCTTCTTCTACTCTGTGGATGGAGGGGAAATTTTTGAACTACTAACTTTTTTTTTTTTTTCCTTACCATCTAGGAGCAGAAGCAGCTGAACAAGATGATGAGGAACAGAAAGGTCCAGAGCTGAAGCAGGCTTCTCGTAGAGATATGTATTCTATCTGTCAGAGTGCTGGTCTGGGTAAGTTGCTCCACTTATTAATCAATTGCATCAACAATACATTCTGCATTATTATCCTACTAGTAGTCAAGTGTCGATGTAGCAATGTGTACAATATGTGAATGCTCTAGCCCAGTGTTCACAAACTCCAGTCCTCAAGAGCGACCATCCGAACACATTTCAAGATTTCCTAAGTATTGTACAGGTTATAATTTAAATCACCTGGACAGGCAAGAATTCCATCACCTGTGCAATCCTAAGGAAATCCTGAAACCGTGACCTGTCGGTGGTTCCTGAGTACCGGAGTTGGGGAACATTGATCTAACCAATAGATGAGTGTTGCAGCTAATCACTGAAATCAGCGGCAAACTATACATCACTGGCTGGACAGCTGATACTCATTTTAATTTCAAGGTTATACTACAAGTCAATTTTAGGGTAACTACACCAGCCTCATCAAGTTTTAGACACTAATGTTTGTATTGTGAAATTTGGTGTCAGCTTTAACACAAAGTGCCTCATTGCTTAACGTTAATGACAATCAGTCTAAAGACTGCGGGCTCTAGTACCGTATATAGTCTTATGTCTTCATGCTTTTTATAGATGGTTTGGCAAAGAAGTTTGGGTTGACACCAGAGCAGTTTGGTGAGAACTTGCGAGACAGTTACCAGCGTCACGAGACTGAGCAGTTTCCTGCTGAACCTTTGGAACTTGCTAAAGATTATGTGTGCAGGTAAATTTGTGGTTCACTACTCCCTTTTTCCTCTTAATATTCGGCGCTTACTACTGTGATCAGGCATGCTGTTTTCCTGTTACACAATTGTAAGCTAGAATAAGCTTGAAGCAGTCTGCATTTTGTGATGATGTTTTCTCTTGGCAGTGACCATTTTATTTGACAAATACTTGCATTGATTTTGTTTATTTTTTTACGTGTTTTCTTTATTTTACAGTCAGTTCACCACACCTGAGGCAGTGCTGGAAGGAGCCCGGTACATGGTCGCTCTGCAGATTGCTAGAGAACCATTGGTCAGGCAGGTTCTTAGGCAGACCTTCCAGGAAAGGGGCAAGATAAACATTGTTCCTACCAAGAAGGGCCGGAAGGTAAATGTTTGTGTACATTTTAATATATTTTTTTCACTTTTATGATTTGGCTATGAGGCTTTTTTTCCGGTACTCTTTCTCTTAATATAACCATAACAATAAAAAACGATACATAAACTGGTGAATTCTGATAACACTTTTCTGCACTTTCAGGAAATAGACGAAGCCCATTTTGCATATGCATTCAAATACTTGAAGAACAAGCCTGTGAAAGAGCTTAGAGACGAGCAGTTTCTTAAGATGTGCATTGCAGAAGATGAAGGGCTGATCACCATTGAGATCTCTATTGATATGAAGGATGTTGAAGGGTAAGTGATGTTTACAAGGAATCTGTAAAATGTAGAACTTTATTAACAAGTGAAATTCTTTTTAAATCGGTCAGCATGTTTTTGCTGTGAAATCTGAGAGCAGCATTATGTAGGGCCGGGGCAGGGACTTCTCATACGGGCAGGTCCCCAGAGTCCGCAAGCCTCGGGCGGCAGCCGTATCCTGTCAGCTGCTGGCCTTTTAACTCCCAAGTGCACAGTAGGCAGCGTTCATTACTGCCTGCCTGCACATGAATGATGACATCATCATGGTGGGCGGGGTTAGCGTCTGGGTGGGCGAGGTTAGCGCCCAATGCGCTCCTGTCCCGGAAGAGGAGCTGCTGCCAGACTAGAGTACAAAGCGATCTCTGTGCGCGCTGGCAGCTCTGTGCCTGTCTGTCTGCTGGCGATTTCTGTGCCTTTCTGCTGGTGATCTGTGCCCACCCCAAACCCCCCCCAGCTATGTGCCCCAATATGAGCTCTGGTCCCCCCAACTATATGCCCCCCTGTGATGTGTGCCTCCCAGCTATGTGCCCCCATGTGATCTTTGTGGCCCCAGAAATGTGCCCTCCCTGTGAGTTCTGTCCCCCCCAGCTATGTGCCCCCTGTGATTTCTGTGCCCCCTCCTGTGATCTCTGTGGCCCCAGCTATGTGCCCGCTGTGATTTATGTGCCCCCTGTGATCTCTGTGGCTCCCAGCTTTGTGCCCCCATGTGATCTCTGCCCCCCTTCTATGTACCTCCCTGTTATATTTGTGCTCCTTGTGATCTCTGCCCCCTCCAGCTATGTGCCCTCCTGCGATTTTTGCCCCCCCCCTGTGATTTCTGTGCCCACCTGTGATCTCTGTGCCCCCCTTGTGATCTTTGTGCCCCCCCTGTGACCTTTGTGCCCCTCGTGATCTTTGTGTCTCCCCCCCCGCCCCTGTGATCTTTGTGCCATCCCCATTGATGCCTGTCCCTCCCCCAGTGCTGTATATCCCTCCTCCCCAAGTGCTGTATATCCCCCCAGGGCTGTGTGTGCCCCAAGTGATATGTATATTCCCCAGTGATACATTTGCCCCTGAAGTGCTGTATATCCCACTGAGTACTGTATATCCCCCCATTGCTGTCTATTATTCCTAGTGATGTATATAGCCCCTCAGTGATGTCTGTTCCCCCCAGCCTCCACGGTGATGAATATGTCCCCAAGCCCCTCCTGTAATTTATATGACCCCAGAGTATCTTGTGATGCATATACAGCAGTCTCAATGTTTGTTATGTATATACAGCAGTCCCTGTGTCTCTTATGTGATGTATATACAGCAGTCTCAGTATCTCCTGTGTGATGTATGTACAGCAGTCCTTGTGTTTCCTATGTGGTGTATATACAGTAGTCCCGATGTCTCCTATGTGATGTATATGATTTACAAAACTTATGACAAAACGTTGACTGCTCTCCTGGCCGACACAAACCTGAAAAAGCAGCTGTGAGAAGCAACATGATCAGTTTCCCCGAACATCACAGCTGCACCAAAGAGAAGCAGCTCCAGCCGTCACATTAAGGCTACTTTCACACATCAGTTTTTTTGTGTCCGGCATAATCCGTTGAATACCTGAAGGGACGGATCCGGCGCTGAAATGAAAAAACTGATGCAACGGATCAGTTTTTTTGCTGGATCCGACCTGAACTTTTGAACCCGGAAAAAGAAGTTTTGCAGCCGGAAAATGCAGATTCGCATGTCCGGAGACAGTGGAAAATGTAGTAGTAGTAGTAGTAGTCGTCCTTGATTTCCAGAATCCGGATCAGTTTTTTGACGGATTGCACAAAAGACTGGTCCGGTTCCATAGACTTCTATTATTTCCGGCCGCCTGATGTGCCGATTCAGGCACTATCAGGCGGGTCCGGAAAAAAAAAAACGTTGCAGTGACCGTTTTGTCCGGCCGCCGGAGTGTACATTTCCGGATGCAACGCAACGACATCAGGCGCGATCCGGCGCTAATGAAAGTCAATGCCAAAAAACCGCATCCGGTACCGGTTCCGTTTTTTTAAGATCACGCCTGACGTCAAAAAACTGATGTGTGAAAGCAGCCTAAGGGTGCGTTACCGTAATTAATTGTTTGACTAAATATACCGAGGTAAATTTCAAAGTGATCATTTTTGTGTGGCCCCTGAATGATGGTAGAAATTTCCAAATGGCCCCCGGCTGGAAAAAGGTTCCCCACCCTGATGTAGGGACAGAGTGATTCCAGTGATGTATCACTTCTTGGACTATTTGGTGCAGTTTTGAAAGAATCCCTGTTTCTCACATGTAGCAGTGATGGGAATGCTCTGTATAACCCCGCCTATATCCCTGATTGGCTGCTTCCTGTGCACATTGTTGGCAAGCTGCCTGGCATGAGACATAGTCCTGCAGAGATAATCTCCTGCTGATAAAACTCTGATTGTGTTGAAACTGCAGCAAGCTGCTGAGCAAGTGACACATCCCTGGAATTGGGCTATCTGCCCCTACATCATGTTGCTCACAGATAAAATGGCAAAAACATGCTGACAAGATTGCCTTTAGGCGATCTAACTTGGGTATCAATGTTTTCTGCAATGGTGTTTGTGAATTCATGTGACTCCTCTCATGATTACAGCATAGTCTATTATTTGCTTATATTCCACACTGAGAAGCCACATATTGGTCACTTTGGGGACTATGGGACTAATCCTTATGAAGATGCATTTGCAAATATTTGGCAGAAGTTTGTTTACCTTGGATTTTTGCTGTGGAATAATAATTAACTTGTAAACATATTCTCCAATTTCTGCAACTTTTAGCATTTTTAATCATGCTTTTTTTTCCCTTCTAGATTTGGCAATGAGCAGACTTACTTTGAAGAGATCAAGCAGTTCTATTATAGAGACGAGTTCAGTCACCAAGTACAAGAATGGAACAGGCAGAGAACATTGGCTATTGAACGGGCCTTAAAGCAATTCCTGTACCCCCAGATGGGCAAAGAGTTGAAGAGCAAACTTTTACTAGAGGCTAAAGAATTTCTTATAAAGGTGAGTCCCATATTGTAGTGTGAAGGCTGGAGTGTGGTGCAGTGGGTAAAACTGACAAGTTGCATTAGCGATGGTTTGAGTGAATGAATCCTTCTTTATGTTGCGTTGTAAAATATAACTTTTGTTACGTTCATTTTTTTTTCTTTTTCATCCTTTGATATTTGATATCTTTAGGTAATGAGTAATGTCAAAATGCTGATGTTTGCACATCAGTCTTGAATGATGGATTGAAAAAACTGCTGAAAACTGTACTGAAAAAGAGAATATAGAGTGATTTTTTCTTTATTACTTTTAAAGTCTTGTAGCCGTAAATTGTACAACTGCCTGAAGGTGGCGCCATACCGTCCTGACCAACAAGTAGAAGAAGATGATGACTTCATGGAGGAGAACCAAGGCAAAGGAATTCGTGTACTCGGCATTGCCTTCTCCTCTGCCAGGTGGGTCTGGTAATGCCAGTTTGGCAATGCTTTTTCATCATACTCCAGATGTAAACCATATACCAACTTCATATGTAAACCATGTACCATGCTTTTCGCAATATGGCCGGTCCATTGGCACATTGCAGTATTCATCTGGATACTTTCCATACTCCTATATATTACGCTTCTCATCCCTTTAATGACTGAGCCGTACCACATATTGATGCTTATTACTGTTTTATTTTTTTTTATAGAGATCATCCCGTGTTTTGCGCTCTGATCAATGGCGAGGGTGAAGTGACAGACTTCCTGCGCTTGCCATACTTTACTAAAAGAAAGAATGCTTGGAGAGAAGAGGAAAGAGAGAGGAAGGTCCGTTCTATGTTATTTATTTATTACATCATTGTACAATTTACTAAAGTAAATTTACTAATAAAGCAAAACGTTGACATTTTCCTTTGCTTTTCATAGACTCAGGATATGGAAACACTAAAAAAGTTTTTACAAAGCAAGAAACCTCATGTGGTTGCCATATCTGGTGAGAATAGGTATGTTCTTTAATTTGCTACTTACAAAATACCGCTCATGTGTTCATCTGGGTATGGTACATATCTCACATTTATCTCTACCTTTTCTTTTATATGCATTCAATATAAATACAAGACCTCCTGTAGTGGTTGCAGTTTCTTTTAATATGCTAAGTAGATCCATATTTCATTACTATAATTACTTGTTTGTTCTATAGGATATGATTTCAGAATTCACTTTTTAAACTGCATAGTTAGAATCGGCATGAAAGGACTTAAAACTGTTGTCCGAATATATCATATCGAATACAATATGGTATCGGTGGGGGCACGCTCCATTCACTGCGTAGTGGTCACTGCCGGATACTGCAGAACGGCTCCAAATCTCTTATTCCCGAGTGAAACATATTTGTAATGATGGAGCCTGTTTGATCCATACTGCCTTTGCTTCAGGGTTCTGGTTAAGTTGAAGAACAAACCGGAAAGACTGAAGGGTTTTTATGGTCATGGAAAACCTATACATCAGATCTTTTTTTTGTCTGAAAAGTTTAAATTGGATTTCTGTAAATAATGCTGAAAAGGTGAGATCACTACTCACTTTTATCAATTCACCTTGATGATGTGCTCTTTAGATCAGTTTTGGTTGCACATTTATTTATTTTCAGGATTGTTAGTTGGGACCCCATCAGCTTCCCACAAACTTTTTTGACCTTTCATAATTACTCATTGGTAACTTTTTTTTTTATTTCTTACACAGTCTGCTTCACCAAGCTCTGAAAAGTGAATACATTTCATTCATTTTCTTTTGTCTGGTGTTTTCTCCATTTCAGAGATGCACAAATGATGGTTGAGGATGTCAAACGCATTGTTCATGATCTTGAGCAAGGCCAACAAATGTCATCTATTGGGGTGGAAATGGTGGACAATGAATTGGCAGTTCTGTATATGAACAGCAAAAAATCTGAGGTAAGATGTTAAAACTCTGCTATAAGTTGCCTTGGTTTATAATATTAAACTTAGCTGGTTTGATAAACTTATAATTTAAAAAGCTTTATCCTTTAACTTTAAAAGAGGTTGTTCACTACTTTTTGATTGATGACCTATCCTTAGGATAAGTCATCAGGCAGTGAGCCAACACCCGGCATCCCCGGTGATCATCTCATGTCGGCGGCAGCCAGTACTCGTGGAGATGGCCGTCTTCTGATAGTGTCTGAGGTTTACTACTACATATCCGCCTCCTATCCAAATCAATGGAATGCGGATGGGCCGTACACTGCGGCAACGATCACTAGACGGCCAGCTCCGCAAGTGAGTACTGTCAGCCGCCGACACCTATAACAGATGTTCATCGGGGTTGCCAGATGTCGGACCCTTGCCGATCAGACTTTGATGACCTATCATAGGGATAGAAACAAGAAGAAAAGGTAGCACACTGTAGCGCTATAGCTTGCAAACACGAAATATGAAAAATATGAAAAATGAATTACATCATTACCTTAGAAATATGAAAAATTGAGAAGTCTTAGCGCATAAGATGGCCAAATTATGTGAGCCTGATAGCCACGTCAAGGCTCTTCTCGTATATCAGGTCCCTAACTAATGCCTATCCTCGCTTTAGAAAAGTCTGTCTGCATGGGAACCTATGAATCCTCTTTTCAGACTAAAATCTACATCTCTGTGGAGGGGTGATGAACCTGCTGTAATTAAAAGGCCTGTGACCACCAGGTGGAGTGCTAATGCAGAAGGTAAATTAATACATATCAAAAAACTGACCGGCACATCCAAACTTAGATTCAGTGTGAACAGGTGCTAAACCTAGAGTCACCAACTCATATACATACAAGAAGAAAAGGTAGCACACTGTAGCGCTATAGCTTGCAAACACAAAATATGAAAAATGAATTACATCATTACCTTAGAAATATGAAAAATTGAGAAGTCTTAGCGCATAAGATGGCCAAATTATGTGAGCCTGATAGCCACGTCAAGGCTCTTCTCGTATATCAGGTCCCTAACTAATGCCTATCCTCGCTTTAGAAAAGTCTGTCTGCATGGGAACCTATGAATCATCTTTTCAGACTAAAATCTACATCTCTGTGGAGGGGTGATGAACCTGCTGTAATTAAAAGGCCTGTGACCACCAGGTGGAGTGCTCAGGCAGAAGGTAAATGAATACATATCAAAAAACTGACCGGCACATCCAAACTTAGATTCAGTGTGAACAGGTGCTAAACCTAGAGTCACCAACTCATATACATACAAGAAGAAAAGGTAGCACATTCAGTGTGAACAGGTGCTAAACCTAGAGTCACCAACTCATATACATACAAGAAGAAAAGGTAGCACACTGTAGCGCTATAGCTTGCAACAGAAATATGAAAAATATGAAAATGAATTACATCATTACCTTAGAAATATGAAAAATTGAGAAGTCTTAGCGCATAAGATGGCCAAATGCCGGTCAGTTTTTTGATATGTATTCATTTACCTTCTGCCTGAGCACTCCACCTGGTGGTCACAGGCCTTTTAATTACAGCAGGTTCATCACCCCTCCACAGAGATGTATATTTTAGTCTGAAAAGAGGATTCATAGGTTCCATGCAGACAGACTTTTCTAAAGCAAGGATAGGCATTAGTTAGGGACCTGATATACGAGAAGAGCCTTGACGTGGCTATCAGGCTCACATAATTTGGCCATCTTATGCGCTAAGACTTCTCAATTTTTCATATTTCTAAGGTAATGATGTAATTCATTTTTCATATTTTTCATATTTCGTGTTTGCAAGCTATAGCGCTACAGTGTGCTACCTTTTCTTCTTGTATGTATATGAGTTGGTGACTCTAGGTTTAGCACCTGTTCACACTGAATCTAAGTTTGGATGTGCGGTCAGTTTTTTGATATGTATTCATTTACCTTCTGCCTGAGCACTCCACCTGGTGGTCACAGGCCTTTTAATTACAGCAGGTTCATCACCCCTCCACAGAGATGTAGATTTTGTCTGAAAAGAGGATTCATAGGTTCCCATGCAGACAGACTTTTCTAAAGCGAGGATAGGCATTAGTTAGGGACCTGATATACGAGAAGAGCCTTGACGTGGCTATCAGGCTCACATAATTTGGCCATCTTATGCGCTAAGACTTCTCAATTTTTCATATTTCTAAGGTAATTATGTAATTCATTTTTCATATTTTTCATATTTAGTGTTTGCAAGCTATAGCGCTACAGTGTGCTACCTTTTCTTCTTGTATGTATATGAGTTGGTGACTCTAGGTTTAGCACCTGTTCACACTGAATCTAAGTTTGGATGTGCCGGTCAGTTTTTTGATATGTATTCATTTACCTTCTGCCTGAGCACTCCACCTGGTGGTCACAGGCCTTTTAATTACAGCAGGTTCATCACCCTCCACAGAGATGTAGATTTTAGTCTGAAAAGAGGATTCATAGGTTCCCATGCAGACAGACTTTTCTAAAGCGAGGATAGGCATTAGTTAGGGACCTGATATACGAGAAGAGCCTTGACGTGGCTATCAGGCTCACATAATTTGGCCATCTTATGCGCTAAGACTTCTAAATTTTTCATATTTCTAAGGTAATGATGTAATTCATTTTTCATATTTTTCATATTTCGTGTTTGCAAGCTATAGCGCTACAGTGTGCTACCTTTTCTTCTTGTATGTATATGAGTTGGTGACTCTAGGTTTAGCACCTGTTCACACTGAATCTAAGTTTGGATGTGCCGGTCAGTTTTTTGATAACTATCATAGGGATAGGTCATCAATCAAAAGTAGTGAATAACCTTTAGTTAGCAATTGTAATGGTCTGTCCAGATATTTCCTGTTACATGTGTGTCCATAGCTTATCTTTAAAAGTAACACATATCATTAGATTCATGCTGCCCAAACCACAGGCAACAAGAATCAGCGCCTGGCTGTGTGACTGCAGCCATGCATGTCCTTCTGTGAAACGCTGCTGCGTTTCAGAGAAAACAAGTTCAAAATGCCGGCTGGGGGGCTATTGGAAGAGGCCTGGCTAGTCCTGTATGGCCCGCGGCCAGCTTCTCCTTCCCTGTGCCAGTCGATTTAACAGATCTCTCTCGTGTACCATTGAATAAACCGTGCGGGGAGAAGCCGGTCACTGCATCATTTCACAGAGATGGCTGCGTGCTTGTCGCAGCAAGAATCAAATGACCGGTTCCTTTTAACTTGGGCATTGTTTTCTTCTTAATATTTTTCATATCTGATCCCTTAGACAATATATATTTGTTTTACAGAGTGACTTTAGAGATTACCCTCCAGTTTTACGCCAGGCCGTGTCCATTGCGCGACGAATCCAAGACCCCTTGATTGAGTTTTCTCAAGTGTGCAGCAGTGATGAAGATATCCTGTGTCTGAAATTGCATCCATTACAAGTAAGCTATCTGTTATATTTTTTTCACGGCTTACTCTGCCTAATCCCATTTTGTATTGTTAAATGTGAATTTTCTGTTCTCCTGTAGGATCACGCAGTGAAAGAGGAATTGCTTAATGCACTGTATTGCGAATTTATCAACCGAGTAAATGAGGTGGGAGTGGATGTCAATAGGGCTATTGCTCATCCATACACACAATCACTCATTCAATATGTCTGCGGACTTGGACCTCGTAAAGGCACACATCTGCTCAAGGCAAGTATGCCCCCTTCCGCTGTCAAAGAAAATATTGTTTGGAACAATGGTATTGTCCATTTTTATAGCTTCCATTAAACTAATCTTTATGTCTTGGCACCTTTCAGATCCTTAAGCAAAATAATACAAGGTTGGAAAATCGCACTCAGCTAGTTACTATGTGTCACATGGGTCCCAAAGTTTTCATCAACTGCGCTGGCTTCATTAAGATAGACACAAACTCTCTTGGTGACAGGTTAGTTTTTAGTTTGATGTTGACTTTGCGAAGCACTGGATACATCTGTGCACAAATATCCATAATTCTCAATTTTGTTAATTTTTACATATTTAGTACGGATTCCTACATTGAAGTTCTAGATGGTTCACGGGTGCATCCAGAAACTTATGAGTGGGCTCGTAAGATGGCAGTAGATGCCTTAGAGTATGATGAGTCTGCCGAAGATGCCAACCCTGCTGGAGCGCTAGAGGAGATCCTAGAAAATCCTGAAAGATTAAAAGATTTAGATCTGGATGCCTTTGCTGAGGAACTTGAGAGACAGGTTTGTTTTATACACATCTAAGTAATTCTTAGTGTTCTGACTTCTGCATCATGTCAATTTCTGCTGCGAATAGTTCAGTGGATTTCACCCTTTCCAATTGAAAGTGTGAAATTTGCAGTGAAACTTGCGTTAAAGCCCAGTTCACATGACCGTATTTTCGATCCAAGTGCTGCCAGAAAAAATGATGGCTGATGGCTCACTGCAGTGTTAAGTAGGACTCTCTGAAAGTCAACCTGGAGTGTGCCTTTTTTGTCTCTTGATTGACATCATGGGTATACCTAGAGCCGATCTACCTGATTGACTTGGAAAACTTTCCCACAAGAACATAGTTTTTCAATGGGGCATTGTTTTGTAATTTTTTTTTTTTTTTACCAAATCTGTGCATGAAAAAAAAATTCCAACATCTGCTTGTTTCTTACATGGGTTGAATGAAACTCGCCTATTCAAGTCTATGGGTGTACAAAAATAATTAAACGGATTCCATACGGAGCCACTGTATAACTTCCAATTTTTACAGATACATTGCAGTTTTTTTAATGTAGGAAATTGTAGTCTTAGAAATTTTTAATAATTGGATCTGTATGAAAACGGATGGCACACAGATTACAAATGAGAATTAAATTGTCTGAGTTTTCTGCATGAAACTTGAATGATTTTTATTTATATATACCTGTGTGAACATGATCTAAAAGTTCATTGTTGCTCAGCTTCTGGTCACACTATAAAAGAATTGCATGTTTGACACACATCTATAGGTACGCATAGAATTCTGGCTTTAATTTGCTGCACCAATTGAATAAAGCTAAAGTCTAACTCCACAATAGATCTTGTATGTGCCGGACTTAATACTCGACATTATGTCTCATTGCTCATCTTACTTCTTTACAGGGTTATGGAGACAAACATATTACATTGTATGATATTCGTGCAGAGCTTAGCTGCAGATACAAAGACCTTAGGACTCCATACCGGTCACCCAACCCTGAAGAAGTATTCAACATGCTGACCAGAGAAACGCCTGAGACTTTCTACATAGGTGATTACACAGATTCAACTTGCAAAACAACATCTCGAAACGTTAAAATAGCTGCATTTACTCCTAGAATCACTGTTCTGCGATTTCGGTTGCCTCTTTATTGATGACACTTTCTTTAAATGCCGGGATCAGGACAGGCTGAACATTCTTTTTTTTTTTTTTCTTTTTTCTTTTTTCCACTTTTTTTTTTCTTTTTTTGGTTACATTATTTACCCCTGTTGACATACACATGGTTTTTAAGTGGCAAAAAATACCTTACAAGTTATTTTATGCGGAATTAGTATTTCCTATACACTCTTCTTGGCTGATGATGGCTCTCTCTGGTTATCCTATTGTCATTTTGTGATGCCATTGACAGTATTTCCTAAACTCCCTCCCAAGTTGATCATCCCCAGAATGGCCCTGTTTAAGTTAATAAAACTTTTGCTACATGTAGAGATCCGTTTTATGCCACTGCTGTGGTATTGGTGCATGCTATTCTGTATTTTCCTCCAAGTTAACCATTTATGTTTAGCATCGCGTTAAGTTGGCACCATTTTCTTTTCAGGTAAACTTATCACTTGCAATGTAATTGGAATTGCACACAGACGACCCCAGGGAGAAAGTTATGATCAGGCCATCAGGAACGACGAGACGGGTCTTTGGCAGTGTCCATTCTGTCAGCAAGATAACTTTCCAGAGCTCAGTGAGGTAGATAAAGTTCATTTGCGAAGTCGACCCAGCTGATATTTTATGCGATAACCAGTTGATTAATCTATGCCGCAGGTATGGAATCATTTTGACAGTGGCTCCTGTCCTGGTCAAGCAATTGGTGTTAAAAACCGGTTGGACAATGGTGTAACTGGTTTCATTCCCACCAAATTCATCAGCGATAAAGTAGTGAAGCGGCCTGAAGAACGAGTGAAGGTATGCTTTCACGGGTTTTATGTAGCCGCTAACACTTGTTTATGTTGGCGATCGCATGACTGGTAGCTTTTTCTCTGTTGTAGGTGGGAATGACTGTCCATTGTCGAATAATGAAGATCAACATCGAGAAGTTCAGCGTGGACATGACTTGCCGTACATCCGATCTTATGGACAAAAACAATGAGTGGAAGTTGCCCAAGGACACTTATTATGACTTCGATACGGAAGCTACACATCTAAAACAAGAGGAAGAGCTGAAAAAGAAACAGCAGCGTACAAGTAAGTCTTTTTTAGCTGCACTTAGTCTCAAGCTGATTGTATAAACTACATAGAATACATAGACTTGTAAGGGAAATAACCTCTAAGCACATAAATGAGAAAATAAATCGCACCCTTTCGTTTGATAGTTGCCACTTCCATTCTGTAGAAATTTTACCTGTTCTGCTTCGTGCACCTTTGGCATGGCCACAAGTGCATCGTTTTGCCCAGTGGCTTTTCATACGCCCTCCTCCCTCACTGGAGATGGACAGAGCTGCTTTGATCTTTCTCTACTATCAATGCTCGCTCCAACCAAACCAAAAGGGATATGAGGGCATGCTAAGTCAGTGGGAGTAAATTAAAAAAATTTTTTTTTTAATAATAATCCCTTCATTTTTTTTTTTACTTGCAGCTTACATCAAACGAGTAATTGCACATCCATCTTTCCACAATATAAACTTCAAGCAAGCTGAGAAGATGATGGAGACATTGGATCAGGGAGATGTCATCATCCGACCAAGCAGTAAAGGAGAAAATCATTTAACTGTCACCTGGAAGGTCACTGAAGGAATCTACCAACATGTGGACGTACGAGAGGAGGGGAAAGAAAATGCCTTTAGTTTGGGCTCCACGCTCTGGATTAATACTGAGGTATGCTGGAATAGTTTTAGAATGTAGCAGTGTGATTTCGGTGTCTGTCACCTTTACTACTAATTTTAGAGGGGTTTTCTCTAAAAGGACATTTATGGCATGTCTACTTGGTGTGTCAAAAAAATGTTTCATAGGTTAGGGCAGTGATGGCGAACCTTTCTGAGACTGAGTGCCCAAACTGCAACCTAAAACCCAATTATTTATGACGAAGTGCCAACACGGCAATTTAAATTATCAATGTGCATATGCCCCATCATGACCACCTTCATGCAGAAATGTGCACCATCATGATCCCCTTGATGCAGAAATGTGCCCCATTATGATCCCCTTCATGCAGAAATGCCCCATCATGACCCCTTCATGCAGAAATATGCCCCATCATTACCCCTTCATGTAGAAATATGCCCCATCATGACCACCTTCATGCAGAAATGCCCCATCATGACCCCTTCATGCAGAAATATGCCCCATCATGATCCCCTTCATGCAGAAATGCCCCATCATGACCCCTTCATGTAGAAATATGCCCCATCATGATCCCCTTCATGTAGAAATATGTCCCATCATGACCACCTTCATGCAGAAATGCCCCATCATGACCACCTTCATGCAGAAATGCCCCATCATGACCCCTTCATGCAGAAATATGCCCCATCATGATCCCCTTCATGCAGAAATGCCCCATCATGACCCCTTCATGCAGAAATATGCCCCATCATGATCCCCTTCATGTAGAAATATGCCCCATCATGACCCCTTAATGTAGAAATATGCCCCATCATGATCCCCTTCATTTAGAAATATGCCCCATCATGACCCCTTCATGTAGAAATATGCCCCATCATGATCCCCTTCATGTAGAAATATGCCCCATCATGACCACCTTCATGTAGAAATATGCCCCATCATGACCACCTTCATGCAGAAATGTGCACCATCATGATCCCCTTCATGCAGAAATGCCCATCATGATCCCCTTGATGCAGAAATGTGCCCCATTATGATCCCCTTCATGCAAAAATGCCCCATCATGACCCCTTCATGCAGAAATATGCTCCATCATGATCCCCTTCATGCAGAAATGTGCTCCATCATGATCTCCTTCATGCAGAGATATGCCCAATCATGATCCCCTTCATGCAGAAATGTGCCCCATCATGATCCCCTTCATGCAGAAATGTGCCCAATCATGACCCCTTCATGCAGAAATGTGCCCCATCATGATCCCCTTCATGCAGAAATGTGCCCCATCATGATCCCTTCATGTAGAAATATGCCTCATCATGATCCCCTTCATGCAGAAATGTGCCCCATCATGATCCCCTTCATGCAGAGATATGCCCAATCATGATCCCCTTCATGCAGAAATGCCCCATCATGACCCCTTCATGTAGAAATATGCCCCATCATGACCCCTTCATGTAGAAATGCCCCATCATGAGCCCTTCATGCAGAAAGACGGATTTTGGTAAGAACTTACCTGTAAAATCCTTTTCAGCGAAGGAAGGAAAAGAGACACAGTCATTACTAGTGGGTAGGCGGAGCCCAGATAGGATTGACACCTCAGATTAAAAAGAGTGTTGACCGGCCCCTCCAGCTCGGGCTCCTCCTACTCAGCTCTTCAGTCGTACCCAAGCTTAACCCCTTAACGACCAAGCCATTTTGTAGGTTAATGACTGGGTCAATTTTTACATTTCTGACCACTGTCTCTTTATGAGGTTATAACTCTGGAACGCTTCAACGGATCTTGGCGATTCTGAGATTGTTTTCTCGAGACATATTGTACTTCATGATAGTGGTAAAATTTCTTCAATATAACTTGCGTTTATTTATGAAAAAAACGGAAATATGGCAAAAATTTTGAAAATTTTGCAATTTTCAAACTTTTAATTTTTATGCCATTAAATCAGAGAGATATGTCACAAAAATTAGTTAATAAATAACATTTCCCACATGTCTACTTTACATCAGCACAATTTTGGAACCAAAATTTTTTTTTGTTAGGAAGTTATAAGTGTTAAAAGTTGACCAGCAATTTCTCATTTTTCCAACAAAATTTACAAAATCATTTTTTTTAGGGGCCACCTCACATTTGAAGTGAATTTGAGGGGTCAATATGACAGAAAATACCCAAAAGTGACACCATTCTAAAAACTGCACCCCTCAACGTGTTCAAAGCCACATTCAAGAAGTTTATTAACCCTTTAGGTACTTCACAAGCATTGAAGCAATGTGGAAGGAAAAAATTAACATTTAACTTTTTTCCCAAAATTTTTCTTTCGACACAATTTTTTAAAATTTTGTCAAGGGTATCAGTAGAAAAATGAACCACAATATTTGTTGTACAATTTCTCCTGAGTACATCGATACCCTATATGTGGGGGTAAACCACTATTTGGGTGCATGGCAGAGCTCGGAAGGGAAGCAGCGCCATTTGACTTTTTTGGCTGGAATTGAGATTGGACGCCATGTCGCATTTGGAGAGTCCCTGTGTGCCTAAACAGTGGAAACCCCCCACAAGTGACCCATTTTGGAAACTAGACCCCCAAGTAACTTATCTAAATGTGTAGTGAGAGCTTTGAACCCCCAAGGGCTTCACAGAAGGCTATAACGTAGAGCCGTAAAATTAAAAAATCATGTTTTTTTCCACAAAAATGATCTTTTCATCCCAATTTTTATTTTCCAAAGGATAAAAGGACCCCAAAAGTTATTGTGCAATTAGTCCTGAGTACGCTGATACCCATATGTGAGGGTAAACCACTATTTGGGTGCATGGCAGAGCTCGGAAGGGAAGCAGCGCCATTTGACTTTTTTGGCTGGAATTGAGATTGGACGCCATGTCGTATTTGGAGAGCCCCTGTGTGCCTAAACAGTGGATACCCCCCACAAGTAACCCCATTTTGGAAACTAGACACCCCCAAGGAACTTATCTAGATGTGTGGTGAGAGCTTTGAACCCCAAGGGCTTCACAGAAGGTTATAACGTAGAGCTGTAAAATTAAAAAATCATGTTTTTTCCACAAAAATGATCTTTTCATCCCAATTTTTATTTTCCAAAGGATAAAAGGACCCCAAAAGTTATTGTGCAATTAGTCCTGAGTACGCTGATACCCCATATGTGAGGGTAAACCACTATTTGGGCGCATGGCAGAGCTCGGAAGGGAAGCAGCGCCATTTGACTTTTTTGGCTGGAATTGAGATTGGACGCCATGTCGCATTTGGAGAGCCCTGTGTGCCTAAACAGTGGAAACCCCCACAAGTGACCCCATTTTGGAAACTAGACCCCCAAGTAACTTATCTAATGTGTTGTGAGAGCTTTTAACCCCCAAGGGCTTCACAGAAGGTTATAACGTAGAGCCGTAAAATTAAAAAATCATGTTTTTTCCACAAAAATGATCTTTTCATCCCAATTTTTATTTTCCAAAGGATAAAAGGACCCCAAAAGTTATTGTGCAATTAGTCCTGAGTACGCTGATACCCCATATGTGAGGGTAAACCACTATTTGGGGCATGGCAGAGCTCGGAAGGGAAGCAGCGCCATTTGACTTTTTTGGCTGGAATTGAGATTGGACGCCATGTCGTATTTGGAGAGCCCTGTGTGCCTAAACAGTGGATACCCCCACAAGTAACCCCATTTTGGAAACTAGACCCCCCAAGGAACTTATCTAGATGTGTGGTGAGAGCTTTGAACCCCCAAGGACTTCACAGAAGGTTATAACGTAGAGCTGTAAAATTAAAAAATCATATCTTTTCCACTAAAATGATCTTTCCACCCAAAGGGTAAAAGGACCCCAAAAGTTATTGTGCAATTTGTCCTGAGTACGCTGATACCCCATATGTGGGGGTAAACCACTATTTGGGCGCATGGCAGAGCTTGGAAGGGAAGCAGCGCCATTTGACTTTTTGGCTGGAATTGAGATTGGACGCCATGTCGCATTTGGAGAGTCCCTGTGTGCCTAAACAGTGGAAACCCCCACAAGTGACCCCATTTTGGAAACTAGACCCCCAAGGAACTTATCTAGATGTGTGGTGAAAGCTTTGAACCCCCAAGGGCTTCACAGAAGGTTATAACGTAGAGCAGTAAAATTAAAAAATCATATCTTTTCCACAAAAATGATCTTTCCACCCCCAATTGTTATTTTCCAAAGGGTAACAGGACCCCAAAAGTTATTGTGCAATTTGTCCTGAGTATGCTGATACCCCATATGTGGGGGTAAACCACTATTTTGACGCATGGCAGAGCTGGAAAGGGAAGGAGCGCCTTTTTCAAATGCAGACTTTGATGGAATGGTCTGCGGGTGTCATGTCGCGCTTGGAGAGCCCTGATGTGCCTAAACAGTAGAAACCCCCACAAATGACCCCATTTTGCAAACTAGACCCCCAAGGAACTTATCTAGATGTGTGGTCAGCACTTTGAACCCCCAAGGGCTTCACAGAAGTTTATAATGTAGAGCCGTGAAAATAAAAAAATCATATTTTTTTCCACAAAAATTACCTTTTTGCCCCAAATTGTTATTTTTCTAAGGGTAACAGGAGAAATAGGACCCCAAAAGCTATTGTGCATTTTGTCCTGAGTACGCTGATACCCCATATGTGGGGGGGAACCACTGTGATCGCCTTACTGCGATCTTTGGGAGGCACAATGAACAAATCCACAAAAGGTGAAGAATTGGTTTTCTTTTTCACGCGTTCCTCGTGCGGTATTAGTGATTAGGAGACTTTATTCCTTGGGTTGGTGCGATTACAGCGATACCAGATTTACACCCTTTTTTCATGTTTAGCTTCTGTCACACACTAAAAGATGCTTTTTCTTGGAATAATTTTTTGTAAGAAATTTTTGCATCGCTGTATTTTGAGAGCTATAATTTTTCCATATTTCGGCCGACAGAGTTATCTGTGGGCTTATTTTTTGCGGGACGAGCTGACGTTTTTATTGGTACCATATTCAGGCACATAACGTTTTTTGATCGTTTCCTATTCCGATTTTTGTGGAATCAGAATGAACAAAAAACAGCAATTCAGGAATTTTTTTTTTTTTTTTTTTTTCCTCCGTTCCGTGTGTGGTAAAATTGATAAAGCAGCTTTATTCTTCGGGTCACTACGGTTACGGCGATTCCTCATTTATATATTTTCAGCTGCAGATGGAAGGAAGAGAGCCACAGTATTCATTACTGATGGGTAGGCGGAGCCCCAGATCAGGATGTCACCTCAGATCAAAAGAGTGCTGACTGGCTGGCCCCTCCAGCTCGGGCTCCTCCTACTCAGCTCCAGTCTAAGATTTGAGGTCCCAGAGGATGGTCGCTGCTAATGCAGCTCCTCGGAAGATTTTATTATTTTATATTCGGACAGGAGACTTGGATCACTAGTTGGTCTAGAGGTCTCAGGGGTACCAGCGCTGCTGTACCCCAACCTCTCCCTTGGCGGATCTGTATTTACTCAAAGTCCCTGCAGAATCCTTGCCGGCCCTGGGGGATGAGGAGAGCTTCCCTGGCGGGGACGCAAACCACACGTGCGGTCACTGCGTCCCTCGCCCTGGGGGGAAGCATGGGCACAGCGCCAGAAACCCCTGAGGGTCCCTGTGGCGCTTTGGCTGGTGAGTACTCCACACAAAATTTTATTATTAATGTGTGAGTGCTTTAGCGTCTGATGGCAGCGCTATTACATGTATATCAGTATGCTTCAGCACTGCGGTGACAGCGCTATTACATGTTTATCAATGTATTTCACCAGTCTCTCCCTTGGCGGATCTGTAACTACATAATGGTCCCTGCAGAATCTTGCCGGCCCTGGGGGATGAGGAGAGTTTCCCTGGCGGGGGCGCAAACCACACACTGGGGTCACTGCGCTTCCCGCCCTGGGGGGAAGCATGGGCATAGCGCCAGAAACCCCTGGGGGTCCCTGTGGCGTTTCGGCTGGTGAGTACTCCACATTTTGGTAAAATGTGTGTGAGTGTTTTAGCGACTGCTGCGGCAGCCGCTGTACATTATACATGCCGATGACTAGTTTTTCTATGTCCGCAGGAGGATGCCTGCAGGACGAGGGAAAGGAGGGGAGTACGCGCTCTTTTTATTTTTTGAATTTCGCGCCGCTTCTGAGCGCGCGCTTTACTGCAGCCTCCATTTCCGGCTCCTCTACATGGAGCACACGGAGGCAGAGCGCGGCGGCCATTGCTGACAAGCGAGCCCGCGGGCAGAAGCTTAACCCCTTCACCTCCACAGCGTGGCTATTGCTGATAAAGCGCTGTAGGTTGAAAGCTCCCCGGATCGTATCCTCCCCTCCCGGCTAGAATACGTGTCCAGCTTGGTGAGTCGCTTCTAGCCCGCCGGGCAGAAGCTTAACCCCTTCACCTCCACAGCGCGAGCGCCGTCTGGGGCACTTCTGAGTGACAGATTGCGCTGTCCTGCGGCTGTTCTCGCATAAGGGGCTCGCACACTCTTTTAAAACTAATAAAGAGGCTGTGGGGAGTCTGCGACATTAATGCTGCCACTATACGTTTCCGCTGACGATCCTGATGGCGTCGCATAATATTGCGATCGTTTGTGTGTCATTTTTAGTGTTGCTGGTGGCTGCCAATCTGGGCAATCGCATAGGCGATTAGCGATCTCCTTGACAACTTTGGCGGTCATTGCGTTATAAAAAACAGCGCAATTTTTTAGCGATCTTGTGGAACGTTTTCTGTTTAGTGTGGCATGGCTGTCCTGCAGCTGCGACCTTATAAGAGGCGCCTGAGATTCGCACACCCTTTTTCATTATCAAGGTTGTGGGGAGTCAGCTACTTTAACCCTTCTTAGGAGGTTAACTCTTAATGGGAGACAGCTGGGGTAGCTCTTTCTTAGAGCTTTAACCCTTCAGCGTTTGTTTTTTATTTAAGTACTGCTCTGGTTACTGACAGGTTTATCCTGCCATATACTATGCAAGGGATCAGCCTCGCGTATCTGACACGCAGACCTCGACTCATACACGGTCAGAGGTTCCAATGGTGTCAAAATGAAGGCCTTCACTGGTTTCTATTGATGACCTTTTAGGTTATGGAGTGTCAACTAGATCCTTTCAAGGGAGCGACACAAATCGGTGTTTTCCTTCTCGCTTAGCGAAGAAGTCCGATTCGGTCAAGGAGGATCGGCAGGGACGCCCTGCCTCTCTCAGGGGCCGTACTAAAATTTCTGTGGAAGCCATGTGGACGTTACAGTTACCAGAGGAGGTAACTAGTCGTCCTGGTAAGTCGGCCCGGATGTTGCAAGGGTCGCATGGGTCGCGATGACCTTACAAACTGTATCCGTTTTTCTATGGAGTTATTTGTTAATTGGACCCCTTCTCCTGAAGTGAATGTTCCTTCATTCCAGCTTAGCAAATCTTCCTGGTAAAAGGGAAGACGAGTCTGCAGGACACGCTGGACAGAAGAACGGAGATGGCAACAATTTCCATCTGTGTAGCCGTGGATCATAGATTCGGTATTAAGGATCTAGGTGTACTTGTTAAGTTCCCCTGAGCCGGTTGGACCGTCTAAGGACGGCGTGGCAAGTTTCCCTCTATCAAGGTAGATGGGCTTTTCTAGTTGAAGGATAATGCGTCACTGCTATCCAGGGCGCAATCCTCGGCAGTTACAGTCAGAAGAGCACTGTGACTTGGATGGAACGCAGTTTTCCAACAGGGTTTGCTATCTTTAGCTTAGAAAGTGGTCAGCTATTTGACTGACCTCACGGAGCTGATGCCAAGGCAAAGGCAAAAGAAGCAGCTTTACCGCAGCGCAGAGCTGTGACTTCTGCGTCTGGCAGGACTAGTGCCGATAGTTATCGGCAGTCCTTTTCGGTTCAAGGGATGATCTGACCAACCCTCTGGGGGTTTGTGTCGTCTCTCTCTTTTTAAAAAAAAAAAAAAGGGGGGGAATTCTCAGAAATTCCGCATACCCTGGAAACAGAACTTCTGTTAAGGCAGAAGCTGGCAAAAAAAAAAAATTCGCTAAGGTGGACTGACTTCTGACATTCCGTCAGAGCCGAGCATGAAGTCGCTTCGCTCAGTTATGGCAGCCCTGTCGCAGAACGATCAATCGACATTCGCGACGCTTTTTGGCATGTTCCCATCGGAAGACCTCACCCAGGTTGTGGCTCGACCATTCGGCTTGGCTTTAACGCCCAGAATTTTTACAACGATTCTGACGCCAAAATTTCATGGCAATCCTTCAAAGACGGGGACTTACGATTCGTCCCTATTTGGACGGCCTTTTCGGTTGTGGCTTCAAAGGAGAAGTCGTCTCTGGAATCGTCGCAGGCAATCCTGTTTTTGAGGATGCATTTCGACATGGTACGGGCGGTGTTGTCCCTACCTCCAGACAAGCAGGCATGTCTGCTCCAGCATGTACAGACTATGAAGTCTGCGACAGCAGTGTCCCTTCGGAAGGTATGCGCCTTCTGGGTCTGACGGTGGCGTCCATGAGGTTTTTTCCGTTTGTCCAGTTTCATTCCAGAGCTCTCCATAGGCTCATTCTGAGTCGTTGGGATCAATCGCAAGGTTCGCTGGATTGCAGCGTCATCATCTCTCACAGGGTGCGAGAATCCCTAGGATGGTGGTTATGTCCAGGAGCGTTATCCCTGGGAAAGCTTTTCCTCCCTCCAAAGTGGTCGGTCATAACCACCGATGCCAGCCTGACGGGCTGGGGGGGGGGTGTTTGGAACAATCTCTGGATTCAGGGGGTATGGTCATCGGAAGAGTCTGTTCTTCCGATCAACATCCTGGAATTGAGGGCGATTTTCCTTTGCCTCCAACATTGGACGGTCCCTTTGAGCGGTCTGCCAGTCCGAGTGCAGACAGACAATGCGACGGCTGTCGCGTATATCAATCACCAAGGTGAGACAAGGAGTTCCAGACTCATGGTAGAGGTGTCCCGAATTCTGATTTGGGCAGAGGCCAGTGTGCCAGCCATTTCGGCGATTCACATTCCAGGGGTTCAGAATATTACAGCGGACTTTCTCAGTCGCAGAAGGATGGATCCCGGGGAATGGAGCCTCCACCCGGAAGTTTTTGCACTACTGTGCTCTCGCTGGGGAACCCCCCAAGTGGATTTGATGGCATCCAGGTCCAATGCCAAGTTACCACGTTCATGTCCAGGTACAAGGACCCGAAGGCTGTGGCGGTGGATGCTCTAGTGGCTCAGTGGGATCAGTTCGAGCTGATCTATGTATTCCCGCCGATATCCTTACTTCCTCTAGTACTGCGTCGGATCAGACTAGAGAGAATTCCAGCTATTTTGATAGCTCCAGACTGGCCAAGAAGGGTGTGGTTCTCGACAATAATGTCGCTGTTGGCGGCACCTCCTTTTCCACTCCCTCTTCAACCGGACTTGTTGACTCAGGGGCCCGTTTGTCATCCGGACTTGATGTCCCTGCGTTTGACGGCGTGGCTCTTGAGACCGAAATCTTGACCCGTAGAGGTTTCTCAGCCGAGGTCATTGCTACCCTTCGTGCTGCAAGAAGTCGGCTACTACTAGGATTTACCACAAAATTTGGGAAACCTTCTTTTCGTGGTGTTTGGGGTCCTCTCGGAACCCGAGAAAATTTTCCATTCCCAACCTGTTGGCTTTTCTGCAGCATGGGCTAGACAAGGGTTTGGCAGTCAGCACCCTGAAAGGTCAGATTTCTGCTCTGTCCTTATTGTTCCGGAGAACCATTGCTTCAAATAGAGACGTGCTCTCCTTTTTCCGAGGTATATCTCGTAAGTTTCCGCCGCGGAAGGCGCCCGTGTCTCCTTGGCGGCTCAACCTTGTTTTGGAGGCTCTTCAGCATAAACCTTTTGAGCCTATGGTTTCTGCTAGCCTTTCTTTACTTTCTTGGAAGGTGGCTTTCCTTGTTGCAGTCACTTCCTTGAGGAGAGTTTCTGAGTTGGCAGCTCTTTCTTGTTCGCCTCCTTTTCTGGAGTTTTTTCCGGATCGTGTAGTGCTTCGCACTCGGGGTGATTTTTTGCCTAAAGTGGTATCACAATTTCATGTTAACCAGGATATTGTGTTGCCTTCACTCTGTCCGGATCCGAAGAATGCGAAAGAGCGAGATTTACACACATTGGATTTAGTGCGGGCCTTGAAGTTTTATCTATCTATTACTCAAGGTTTTCGTAAGACGGACTCCCTGTTTGTGGTTCCAGCAGGTCGTCGGCGTGGTCAACGAGCTTCCAAGGATTCTATAGCTCGTTGGATCCGGTCAGCTATTTTGGAAGCTTACCGCCTTCGGGGTGAATCTTGCCCGATTAAGATTCGAGCCCATTCCACGAGAGCTGTGGCCTCATCGTGGGCTTTTCATCAAGGTGCCTCGGCAGTGCAGCTCTGTCGAGCGGCAACTTGGCGCTCTGTCCACACGTTTACAAGGTTTTATAAAGTGGACGTCAGTGCTTCCGCTGATGCAGCCCTCGGACGTAGGGTCCTGCAGGCAGCTGTAGTTTAAAGTTCTGGATGAACTTGTGTTTAGCGCTGGTTGCGCTTTGTTGTTAAGGTTGTTGGGTTTCTGCCTTTTGTTGGTTTTTCCCACCCTTATTTTTGAACTGCTTTGGGACGTCCCATCAGTAATGAATACTGTGGCTCTCTTCCTTCCATCTGCAGCTGAAACACGGATTTTGGTAAAAACTTACCTGTAAAATCCTTTTCAGCGAAGGAAGGAAGAGAGACACAGCACCCTCCCAAGGCAGAAGTGTGTTGATGTTTTCAGATGCAGCGCGACCCTTATCTGATAGCGATTATCTGGGCTGAGGTCAGCGCGCTAAGGCTCTGTTCCAGCATCGCCAGCTCATCGCAGTAGTCAGGTTCCGTGAGTAGTACCTGGAACTCTGTGGTTTTTGGCTTTCTTTGCATGCATAACCTGTATCCTTGTGTTTTTTCTCTGAAGTTCCTTCAGAAGGGGTTATGTTGCTCCGCTGGTGATCTTGGCTCTTTTCCTAAAAGCTTTGGTACGACTGGAGCTGAGTAGGAGGAGCCCGAGCTGGAGGGGCCAGCCAGTCAGCACTCTTTTGATCTGAGGTGACATCCTGATCTGGGGCTCCGCCTACCCATCAGTAATGAATACTGTGTCTCTCTTCCTTCCTTCGCTGAAAAGGATTTTACAGGTAAGTTTTTACCAAAATCCGTGTTTTTTTTATGTTTTGGCGTTTTTTACACAATAAAAAATTTTATAGAAAAAATAATTATTTTTGCATCAGTTTATTCCGCGAGCTATAACTTTTTTATTTTTTCGCTGATGATGCTGTATAGCGGCTTGTTTTTTGTGGGACAAGATGACGTTTTCAGCAGTACCATGATTATTTATATCTGACTTTTTGATCGCGTGTTATTGCACTTTTTCCAAGCGGTATAATGATACCGCTTGGAAAAAGTATAATTTACTACTTTTTTGTGTTTTTTTTTTTTTTACGGCTTTCACTGAAGGGGTTAACTAGGGTTACGCTTTTATAGATGGGATTTTTACGGACGTGGCGATACCTAACGTGTATGTTTTTTGTTTTTTATTTTTTTTATTACATAAAAACGTGTATTTTCAGCTGCAGATGAAGGAAGAGAGCCACAGTATTCATTACTGATGGGTAGGCGGAGCCCCAGATCAGGATGTTACCTCAGATCAAAAGAGTGATGACTGGCTGGCCCCTCCAGCTCGGGCTCCTCCTACTCAGCTCCAGTCTAAGATTTGAGGTCCAGAGGATGGTCGCTGCTAATGCAGCTCCTCAGAAGATTTTATTATTTTAATATTCGGACAGGAGACTTGGATCACTAGTTGGTCTAGAGGTCTCAGGGGTATCAGCGCTGCTGTACCCCAACCTCTCCCTTGGCGGATCTGTATTTACTCAAAGTCCCTGCAGAATCCTTGCCGGCCCTGGGGGATGAGGAGAGCTTCTCTGGCGGGAACGCAAACCACACGTGCGGTCACTGCGTTCTTCGCCCTGGGGGGAAGCATGGGCACTGCGCCAGAAACCCCTGAGGGTCCCTGTGGCGCCTTGGCTGGTGAGTACTCCACACAAATTTTAATAATAATTATGTGTGAGTGCTTTAGCGTCTGAATGAGCAGCGCTATTACTAATGTCAGTATGCTTCAGCGCTGCTGTGACAGCGTTACTACATGTATGTCAGTATGCTTCAGCGCTGCTGTGACAGCGCTACTACATGTAATGTCAGTATGCTTCAGCGCTGCTGTGACAGCGCTACTACATGTAATGTCAGTATGCTTCAGCGCTGCTGTGACAGCGCTACTACATGTAATGTCAGTATGCTTCAGCGCTGCTGTGACAGCGCTACTACATGTAATGTCAGTATGCTTCAGCGCTGCTGTGACAGCGCTACTACATGTAATGTCAGTATGCTTCAGCGCTGCTGTGACAGCGCTGTTACAAGAAGATGTGGTGATTTTTTGTCCGCAGGCAGATAGCTGCAGGACAGAGAGGGAGCAGGAGCGGGGAGAGTTCGCGCTCATTATTTGAGCTAGCAGGGGGCGTGGCCTATCTATCCCGGTCTTTTGAGCAGGAAGACGCGCGCTCTGGCTTTTCTCCTGCGACCCCCTCACTGTGGCGGCCATTACTCAGGCTCCTGGGCTCCTCGGACCGCTCCTCTCCTCATATAGACACCACGGCCAGCTGGGTGAGTGCGGATTCCTCACCCCGCAGCGCAGCGATCGCTATCCTGCAGCTGCAGTCTCATCAGAGACATAAAAATTGGCTGGGGCTCACAAATATATATATATTTTGGTGAGTTTGCAATATTAACCCCTTTGAGGGTTATTTCTACCAGCTAAATTTGCTGACTGAATACCGCTGGGGTAACTCTGCTTGGTGGAGCGTTAACCCTTCAGCGTTTGAAAAAAAAAAAAAAAAAAAACCGCATAGTTTTTTGCTGGTATTACCGCTTTGACCTGCTCATACAGGTGAGACATGTCTGAACAGAGTTCAGATGCCGCGGATCACGTCCCAGTGCCATTGCGGCAATCAGATACGCAGACCTCCACAGCGTCTAGCGCTGCGGTCGACAGCGGTGGAAAATTGGATGATATCGCTCGATCGATTAATAACTTATCTGACCTTTTAGGTCAATATGTGTCTGCTAATTCCTCTCAGAGGAAGCGACGCAGGCCGTTACCGGCCTCTACACGGAGCGAGTCAGATGTATCTGATATTGGGCAGAGTTCCCCTTTAAATTCGGATGGAGAAATATCCGATTCAGATGCGGACGAGCCGCAGGGGCGTTCCTCTATGACGAAGCGTACGGAGGCATTAATTGAAGCCATGAGAGATATATTACAGTTACCGGAGGAGGTAACTAGTCGTCCTGGTAAATCAGCACGCATGTTCCAGGAGTCCCGTGCTTCGCGCACAACATTGCCAGCTCTGGATGAGCTTAATGGTGTAATAGAGGAGGAACGTCTATGTCCAGATAAGCGTTTTCATGGAACGCATTTCTTTGATACACTTTATCCTTGCTCTACGGAGTTAAAGGCTAATTGGACTTCTGCTCCTGAAGTGGATGTGTCTTTGTCTCAGCTTAGTAAATCCTCTCTACTCCCTATTAAGGGAAAAGCGAGCTTACAGGAGCCTTTGGATAGAAAGGCAGAATTGGCGGCAAAAGCAAGCTATGAGGCTGCGGGTCATGGATTTCGAGCAGTGCTAGGATCCATGTGTGCTGCTAGAGCTTCTCTAAGCTGGTTGGCACGTCTGAAGACGGAGTTGCAAAATGAATCTCCGTTATCTGAGATACGGGAAACTTGTGAATGGTTAGAAACGGCAGCCTGTTATATCTTTGATGCCGGTCTGGATACGGCATCTCTGCTGGCCAAAGCGCAAGCTTCAGCGGTCACAGTCAGAAGAGCTTTATGGCTCAGACAGTGGGCCGGGGACGCAGTTTCCAAACAAGGGTTGTTGGCCTTACCTTACAAGGGTGGCCATCTTTTTGGATCCGACCTCACAGAGCTGATTTCCAAGGCTAAGGCGAAGGAATCAGCATTACCACAGCGAAGGGCCATGGCCTCGGTGTCCAGTAAGCCTGGTGTTTTATAGTGGTCGGCGGTCCTTTCGGGGCCGAGGACGATCTAGTCACTCCTCGTGGGGATCGGGTCGTCCTTCTTTCTCAGGAAAGAAATCCTCTCAGAAAACTCGTACTCCCTGGAAGCAGAGTTTCCGCCAGAACAAGCGGGAACTTGACAAGAAACCCGCAAAGTCGGATTGACGCCAGGGGTCCACTCGAGGATTCTCGAGTGGGGGGTCGCCTGCTTCTTTTCAAGGAGACTTGGATGGCTCGCGTTCCAGATTCCTGGGTAACGCGGATAGTGTCGGCAGGCTATTTCATAGAGTTTGCTTCTCAACCCCCAAATGTTTTTTGTCAATCTCGCGTTCCGTCGGAACCCGAGCTTGTTGTCGCTCTACAGCGAGAGGTCGAATCGCTACTACAAAAGGGTGTAGTGATACCGGTTCCGTCAGAGGACCGAGGGAAAGGTTTTTATTCCAACCTTTTTATAGTTCCCAAAAAGGAGAACAAATTTCGCCCGATTCTGGATCTCAAGCGATTAAACCGGCATGTCCATGCCCGGAAATTTCGCATGGAGTCGCTTCGTTCCGTTGTGGCAGCTCTGTCACAGAACGATTTTCTGGTGTCAATCGACATTCGCGACGCCTATTTGCATATTCCCATCGGAAAGGCTCATCAGCGCTTTCTTCGATTTGCCATAGGTCAGAATCATTACCAGTTCGTGGCTCTGCCGTTCGGCTTAGCCTCAGCGCCAAGGGTCTTTACAAAAATTCTGGCGCCCCTCATGGCACTCCTTCGAAGACAGGGGATTACGATTCTCCCTTATCTGGACGATCTTTTGATCGTGGCTTCCTCGGAGGAGGAGGCGTTGACGGCTCGGGATTTGTCTCTTCAGTTTCTGAAAGACTTCGGTTGGCTGGTCAATTGGGAGAAGTCGTCCCTGGAACCATCGAGGACAATTCTCTTTTTGGGAATGCATCTCGACACGTTTCGGTCGGTAGTTTCCCTACCACCAGACAAACAGTCATGTCTTCTTCGACATGTACAGATTATGACATCCTCAACGGCAATGTCCCTACGGAAGTGTATGCGTCTTCTGGGACTGATGGTGGCGTCCATGGAGGCAATTCCTTTTGCCCAGTTCCACTCCAGGACTCTTCAAAGGTTCATCTTGAGTCGATGGAATCAGTCGCAATCGCTGGATTGCAGTGTCACCATTTCTCGCGCGGTGCGGGATTCTCTAGAATGGTGGTTACGTCCAGGGGCATTCTCCCTGGGGAAGTCTTTCCTCCCTCTGAAGTGGTCAGTCATAACCACCGATGCCAGCCTGACGGGCTGGGGGGGTGTTTGGAACAATCTCTGGATTCAGGGGGTATGGTCACCGGAAGAGTCTGTGCTTCCGATCAACATCCTGGAATTGAGGGCGATTTTCCTTTGCCTCCAACATTGGACGGTCCCTTTGAGCGGTCTGCCAGTCCGTGTGCAGACAGACAATGCGACGGCTGTCGCGTATATCAATCACCAAGGTGGGACAAGGAGTTCCAGACTCATGGTAGAGGTGTCCCGAATTCTGATTTGGGCAGAGGCCAATGTACCAGCCATTTCGGCGATTCACATTCCAGGGGTTCAGAATATTACAGCGGACTTTCTCAGTCGCAGAAGGATGGATCCGGGGAATGGAGCCTCCACCCGGAAGTCTTTGCACTACTGTGCTCTCGCTGGGGAACCCCCCAAGTGGATTTGATGGCATCCAGGTCCAATGCCAAGTTACCGACATTCATGTCCAGGTACAAGGACCCGAAGGCGGTGGCGGTGGATGCTCTAGTGGCTCAGTGGGATCAGTTCGAGCTGATCTATGTATTCCCGCCGATATCCTTACTTCCTCTAGTGCTGCGTCGGATCAGACTAGAGAGAATTCCAGCTATTCTGATAGCTCCAGACTGGCCAAGAAGGGTGTGGTTCTCGACAATAATGTCGCTGTTGGCGGCACCTCCGTTTCCACTCCCTCTTCAACCGGACTTGTTGACTCAGGGGCCCGTTTGTCATCCGGACTTGATGTCCCTGCGTTTGACGGCGTGGCTCTTGAGACCGAAATCTTGACCCGTAGAGGTTTTTCAGCCGAGGTCATTGCTACCCTTCGTGCTGCAAGATGTCCGGCTACTTCTAGGATTTACCACAAAATTTGGGAAACCTTCTTTTCGTGGTGTTTGGGGTCTTCTCGGAACCCGAGAAAATTTTCCATTCCCAACCTGTTGGCTTTTCTGCAGCATGGGCTAGACAAGGGTTTGGCAGTTAGCACTCTGAAAGGTCAGATTTCTGCTCTGTCCTTATTGTTCCGGAGAACCATTGCTTCGAATAGAGACGTGCTCTCCTTTTTCCGAGGTATCTCTCGTAAGTTTCCGCCGCGGAAGGCACCCGTGTCTCCTTGGCGGCTCAACCTTGTTTTGGAGGCTCTTCAGCATAAACCTTTTGAACCTATGGTTTCTGCTAGCCTTTCTTTACTTTCTTGGAAGGTGGCTTTCCTTGTTGCAGTCACTTCCTTGAGGAGAGTTTCTGAATTGGCAGCTCTTTCTTGTTCGCCTCCTTTTCTGGAGTTTTTTCCGGATCGTGTAGTGCTTCGCACTCGGGGTGATTTTTTGCCTAAAGTGGTGTCACAATTTCATGTTAACCAGGATATTGTGTTGCCTTCACTCTGTCCGGATCCGAAGAATACGAAAGAGCGAGATTTACACACATTGGATTTAGTGCGGGCCTTGAAGTTTTATCTATCTATTACTCAAGGTTTTCGTAAGACGGACTCCCTGTTTGTGGTTCCGGCAGGTCGTCGGCGTGGTCAACGAGCTTCCAAGGGTTCTATAGCTCGTTGGATCCGGTCAGCTATTTTGGAAGCTTACCGTCTTCGGGGTGAATCTTGCCCGATTAAGATTCGAGCCCATTCCACGAGAGCTGTGGCTTCATCGTGGGCTTTTCATCAAGGTGCTTCGGCAGTGCAGCTTTGCCGAGCGGCGACTTGGCGCTCTGTCCACACGTTTACAAGGTTTTATAAAGTGGACGTCAGTGCTTCCGCTGATGCAGCCCTCGGACGTAGGGTCCTGCAGGCAGCTGTAGTTTAAAGTTCTGGATGAACTTGTGTTTAGCGCTGGTTGCGCTTTGTTGTTAAGGTTGTTGGGTTTCTGCCTTTTGTTGGTTTTTTCCCACCCTTATTTTTGAACTGCTTTGGGACGTCCCATCAGTAATGAATACTGTGGCTCTCTTCCTTCATCTGCAGCTGAAACACGGATTTTGGTAAAGACTTACCTGTAAAATCCTTTTCAGCGAAGGAAGGAAGAGAGACACAGCACCCTCCCACGGCAGAAGTGTGTTGATGTTTTCAGATGCAGCGCGACCCTTATCTGATAGCGATTATCTGGGCTGAGGTCAGCGCGCTAAGGCTCTGTTCCAGCATCGCCAGCTCATCGCAGTAGTCAGGTTCCGTGAGTAGTACCTGGAACTCTGTGGTTTTTGGCTTTCTTTGCATGCATAACCTGTATCCTTGTGTTTTTTCTCTGAAGTTCCTTCAGAAGGGGTTATGTTGCTCCCCTGGTGATCTTGGCTCTTTTCCTAAAAGCTTTGGTACGACTGGAGCTGAGTAGGAGGAGCCCGAGCTGGAGGGGCCAGCCAGTCATCACTCTTTTGATCTGAGGTAACATCCTGATCTGGGGCTCCGCCTACCCATCAGTAATGAATACTGTGTCTCTCTTCCTTCCTTCGCTGAAAAGGATTTTACAGGTAAGTCTTTACCAAAATCCGTGTTTTTTAGGGGATTTTTTTAAAATTATTTTTTAATATTTTTTTTACTATTTTTTTAAAAAAATGATTTTTTTTAACTTGTCCCTTTATGGGACTTTCACTTTTTTTTACTTTTTATTGCAGTTACAATGCATTGCAATGCTCTGGCATTGCAATGCATTGCAACTATAGTGGAAGCTGCTGTGACAATGATCACAGCAGCTTCCCGTAGCTAAATGACCCGGAGGTTGTCATGACAACCCCGGGTCATCAAGGCAGAGATCGGCCCCTGCAAATACATTGCAGGGTGCCGATCTGAGGCAGAGGGAGCTCCCGACCCTCTGCCTCCCCCCCTGAGCTCTGCGATCGCGCTCGATCGCAGCAGTCAGGGGGTTAACAGCCAGGGGCGGTGGGGGCTCCGCTCTTGGCTGTCAGTGCAGGAAGCCTGGCCACTGCAGCGCCGGCTCCTGCACTGATCGCGCTGGGGAAGCTGAAATTTCAGCTTCTCCTGCACGATCGCTGCTGTGTTTGGTCAGTCAGATTGACTGACCAAGCACAGCGCTGTAGGTGCGGGGACCGACGGCAAAGGTCCCCGCACCGCTTGCCGTGCCTGTCAGCTGTCTGTGACAGCTGTCGGCACTGATCTACCACTGCGTGTTTACACGCAGTGGTAGATCAAAGCCATGACGTGCAGAGTCCGTCCTGGTGCCGGAACCGACACCTTGCCATGACGGACTCTGCACGTCAGTGGACATTAAGGGGTTAAGGAAGAACAATATCACCAGTGAAGCAACATAACCCCTTCTGAAGGACTCAAGAGAAAAAACATAAGAGTACAGGTTATGCATGCATTCGGCAAAAAAAATCACACAGTTACAGGTACTACTCACTGAACCTGACTACTGCGATAAGCTGGCAATGCTGGAACAGAGCCGTAGCGCGTCGACCTCAGTCCAGATAATCGCTATCAGAGAAGGGTCATGCTGCATCTGTAAATACAACAACACACTTCTGCCATGGGAGGGAGCTGTGTCTCTCTTCCTTCCTTCGCTGAAAAGGATTTTACAGGTAAGTTCTTACCAAAATCCGTCTTTCAGCTGCAGATGGAAGGAAGAGAGCCACAGTCATTACTAGTGGGACGTCCCAAAGCAGTCCAAAAATTAGGGTGGGAAAAAACCAAAATAGGCAGAAACCCAACAACCTAGATAAATGCGCCACAGGCACCAAATACAAGTTAACTAAAAACTTTAAATTACCGCTGCCTGCAGGACCCTACGTCCTAAGGCCGCATCAGCGGAAGCACTGACGTCCACCTTATAAAACTTTGTAAATGTGTGGACGAAACGCCAGGTCAGCCGCTCGGCAGAGCTGAGCTGCCGAAGCCCTTGATGAAAGGCCCACGATGAAGTCACAGCCCTCGTGGAGCGAGCTCGAATCTTAATCGGGCAAGGTTCGCCATTAAGACGGTAAGCCTCCAAAATGGCCGACCGAATCCAACGAGCTATAGAGTCCTTGAAAACTCGTTGATCACGCCTACGACCTGCTGTAATCACAAACAGGGAATCTGACTTTCGAAAACCTTGAGTAATAGACAAAATAGAACTTCAAGACCCGCACTAAATCCAATTTGTGCAAGTTCCGTTCCTTTGCATTCCCTGGGCCCGGGCAAAGCGAGGGCAACACAATATCCTGGTTAACATGAAATTGCGACACCACCTTAGGTAGAAAATCGCCCCGTGTGCGAAGCACTACTCGATCCGGGTAAAACTCCAGGAAAGGAGGCGAGCAGGAAAAAGCTGCCAACTCAGAAACCCTTCTTAAAGAGGTTACCGCCACTAAGAAGGTAACCTTCCAAGAAATTAAAGAAAGGCTAGCAGAACCCATAGGCTCAAAAGGTATATGCTGAAGAGCCTCCAAGACAAGGTTGAGCCGCCAAGGAGACACAGGCGCCTTCCGCAGTGGAAACTGACGGGTTACTCCGCGAAAAAAGGAACGTACGTCCCTACGCGAGGCGATAGCCTTCCGAAATAGCAAAGACAGGGCAGAAACCTGACCTTTCAGAGTGCTAACTGCCAAACCTTTTGTCCAGCCCGTACTGTAGCAAAGCCAACAAATTGGGAATGGAAAAAAATCCTCGGATTCCTTGAAGAACCCGAAACCACGAAAAGACCAAGTCTTGTGATAAATCTTAGTAGTAGCCGGACCTCTGGCAGCTCGCAGAGTGGCAATGACTTCGGCTGAAAAACCTCTACGGGTCAAGGTTTCGGTCTCAAGAGCCACGCCGTCAAACGCAGAGACTTCAAGTCCGGATGACGAACGGGCCCCTGGGTTAACAGGTCCGGGCGAGGAGGAAGTGGGAATGGCGGTGCCGCCAAAAACGACACCAGTGTCGAGAACCACGTCCTCCTTGGCCAATCCGGGGCTATCAACATAGCCGGAATTCTCTTCCAGTCTGATCCGACGCAGCACCAGTGGAAGTAAAGATATCGGCGGAAACACATAGACTAGCTCGAAATGGTCCCACGGAGCCACCAGAGCAACCACCGCCACAGCCTTCGGGTCCTTGTACCTGGACATGAAGGTCGGTAGTTTGGCATTTGAACCTGGATGCCATCAAATCCACTTGGGGAGTTCCCCAACGGAAGCACAGCAGCGCAAAAATTTTCGGATGAAGACTCCATTCTCCAGGATCCATCTTCTCGCGACTGAGGAAGTCCGCCGTGGTATTCTGGACTCCTGGAATGTGATCGCAGAGATGGCTGGAACCTTGGTCTCGCCCATAGCAGGATCCGAGACACCTCCATCATGAGGCTGGAGCTCCTTGTCCCGCCTTGGTGGTTGATATACGCAACGCCGTCGCGTTGTCTGTCTGCACTCGGACTGGTAGACCGCTTAAAGGGACCGTCCAGTGTTGTAGGCAAAGGAAAAATTGCCCTCAACTCCAGGATGTTGATCGGTAGAACAGACTCTTCCGATGACCATACTCCCTGGATCCAAAGATCGTTCCAGACACCCCCCCCCAGCCCGTCAGGCTGGCATCGGTGGTTATGACCGACCACCTCGGAGGGAGGAAAGATTTCCCCAGGAATAACGCTCCTGGACGTAACCACCATCCTAGGGATTCTCGCACCCTGTGAGAGATGATGACGCTGCAATTCAGAGAAGCTTGCGATCGATCCCAACGACTCAGAATGAGCCTTTGGAGGGCCCTGGAATGAAATTGGGCAAACGGAAGTGCCTCCATGGACGTCAAACCCAGAAGGCGCATACACTTCCGAAAGGACATTGCTGCCGTAGACCTCATAATCTGTACATGTCGAAAGAGACATGCCCGCTTGTCTGGAGGAAGGGACACCACCGTCCGTACAGTGTCGAAATGCATTCCCAAAAACAGGATTGACTTCCAGAGACGACTTCTCCCAATTGACCAGCCACCCGAAATCCTCCAGGAGCTGAAGGGATAGATTGCGAGCCGTCCCCGCCTCCTCCTTTGAGGACGCCACAATCAGAAGGTCGTCCAGGTAGGGAAATCGTAACCCCCTGTCTTCGAAGAATTGCCATGAGGGGCGCTAGAATTTTTGTAAAAACTCTGGGCGCCGAGGCCAAGCTGAATGGCAGAGCCACAAACTGGCAATGGTCCTGACCTATGGCAAAACGAAGGAAGCGCCGGTGAGCCCTTCCGACGGGAACATGCAAATAAACGTCGCGAATGTCGATTGACCAAAAAGACGTTCTGCGACATGGCTGCCACAACGGAGCGAAGCGACTCCATGCGAAATTTTCGGGATGTAAACATGCCGATTCAATCTTTGAAATCCAAAATAGGGCGAAATTTGTCCTCCTTTTTGGGGACCACAAAGAGGTTGGAATAAGAATCCTCTTCCCCGGTCCTCTGTGGAACCGGTATCGCCACACCCTTCTGCAGAAGGGAATCGACCTCTCGTAGTAGAGCGGCAAATAGCTCGGCTCTGACGGAATGCGAGATTGGCAAAACCTGTTCGGGGTCGAGAAAGAAACTATGAAGTAGCCTGCCAACACAACCTGTGTTACCCAGGCGTCCGACACACGGGAAACCCAAGTCAGTTTGAATTGGAGTAAACGACCCTCCACTCGAGAGCGCTCGAGTGAGACCCAGACGTCAGACCGCTTTAGCGGGTTTTTTGCCAGCTTCTGTCTTAATGGAAGTTCTGTTTCCAGGGTATGCGGAATTTCTGAGAAATTCCCCCTTTTTTTTTTTTTTTTTTAAAAAGAGAGGAACGACCCAAACCCCCAGAGGGTTGACCGGATCATCCCCTGGACCGAAATGACCGCCGACAACTACCGGCACTAGTCCTGCCAGACGCAGAAGTCACAGCTCTGCGCTGAGGTAAAGCTGTTTCTTTTGCCTCAGAAATCAGCTCTGTGAGGTCAGATTCAAATAGCTGACCACTTTGTAAGCTAAAGATAGCAAACCCTGCTTGGAAACCGCGTTCCACTGTCTAAGCCACAGTGCTCTTCTGACTGTGACTGCCGAGGATTGCGCCCTGGATAGCAGTGACGCAGAATCCTTCAACTTGAAAAGCCCATCTATCTCGATAGAGGGGATCCATCTTGTCACGCCGTCCGTAGACGGTCCAAACGGCTCAGGGAAACTTTACAAGTACACATAGATCCTTAACCCCTTCACCCCCAAGGGTGGTTTGCACGTTAATGACCGGGCCAATTTTTACAATTCTGACCACTGTCTCTTTATGAGGTTATTACTCTGGAACGCTTCAACGGATCTTCGCGATTCTGAGATTGTTTTCTCGTGACATATTGTACTTCACGTTAGAAGTAAAATTTCTTCGATATAACTTGCGTTTATTTTTGAAAAAAACGCATATATGGCGAAAATTTTTAAAATTTTGCAATTTTCAAACTTTGAATTTTTATTCCCTTAAAACAGAGAAATATATCACACAAAATAGTTAAGAAATAACATTTCCCACATGTCTACTTTACATCAGCACAATTTTGGAACCAAAATTTTTTTTTGTTAGGAAGTTATAAGGGTTAAAAGTTGACCAGCGATTTCTCATTTTTACAACAAAATTTACAAAGCCATTTTTTTTAGGGACCACCTCTCATTTGAAGTCACTTTGAAGGGTCTATATGGTAGAAAATACCCAAAAGTGACACCATTCTAAAAACTGCACCCCTCAAGGTACTCAAAACCACATTCAAGGAGATTATTAACCCTTCAGGTGCTTCACAGGAACTAAAGCAACGTGGAAGGAAAAAATGAATATTTAACTTTTTAGCCACAAAAATGATCTTTTACAAACTTTTTTTTTTATTTTCACAAGGGTAAAAGGAGAAAATGGACAGATAAGGTTGTTATGCAATTTCTCCTGAGTACGCCAATACCCAATATGTGGGGGAAAACCACTGTTTGGGCACACGGCAGAGCTCGTAAGGGAAGGAGCGCCGTTTGACTTTTTCAAACTAAAATTGGCTGGAATTGAGATTGGACGCCATGTCGTGTTTGGAGAGCCCCTGATGCGCCTAAACAGTGGAAACCCCCACAAGTGACACCATTTTGGAAACTAGACCCCCTAAGGTACTTATCTAGATCTGTTGTGAGCACTTTAAACCCCCAAGTGTTTCACAAAAGCTTATAATGCCTGGGTGTGAAAAAAAAAAAAAAAAAACAATTTTCCACAAAAATGATTTTTTAGTCCCAAATTTTTGAATTTTCCCAAGGAAATTGGACCCCAAAAGTTGTTGTCCAATTTGTCCTGAGTACGCTGATACCCCATATTTGGGGGGGGGGAAACTGTTTGGGTGCACGGCAGGGCTTGGAAAGGAAGTAGTAACGTTTTGGAATGCAGACGTTGATGGGGGTCATGTTCCGTTTGCAGTGCCCCAGATGAGCCTAAATAGTGGAAACCCCCCCCAAGTGACCCCATTTTGGAAACTAGACCCCCTAAGGAACTTATCTAGATCTTTGGTGAGCACTTTGAACCCCAAGTGCTTCACACAAGTTTATAATGCCCGGGCATGAAAATAAAAAATCCTATTTTTTTCCCACAAAAATTATCTTTTAGTCACTAATTTTTTATTTTCCCAAGGGTAACAGGAGAAATTGGACCACATAAGTTGTTGTCCAATTTGTCCTGAGTACGCTGATACCCCATATGTGGGGGGAACCACTGTTTGGGCTCACGGCAGAGCTCGGAATGGAAGGAGCACCATTTGACTTTTTCCAACCAAAATTGGCTGGAATTGAGATTGGATGCCATGTTGCATTTGGAGAGCCCCTGATGTGCCTAAACAGTGGAAACCCCCACAAATGACCCCATTTGGGAAACTAGACCCCCTAAGGAACTTTTCTAGATCTTTGTTGAGCAATTTGAACCCCCAAGTGCTTCACACAAGTTTATAACGTAGAGCCGTAAAATTTAAAAATCATATTTTTTCCACAAAAATGATCTTTTCACCCCAATTTTTATTTTTCCAAGGGTAACAAGACTCCAAAAGTTATTGTGCAATTTGTCCTGAGTGCGCTGATACCCCATATGTGGGGGTAAACCACTGTTTGGGTGCATGGCAGAGTTTGGAAGGGAAGGAGCGAGGTCTGACTTTTTCAACGCAGAATTGGCTGGACGCCATGTCGTGTTTGGAGAGCTCCTGATCTGCCTAAACAGTGGAAACCCCCATAAATGACACCATTTTGGAAACTAGACCCCTCAAGGAACTTATCTAGATGTGTGGTGAGAACTTTTAACCCCCAGGTGTTTCACTAAAGTTTATAACGTACTTCCGTAAAATAAAAAATCCTTTTTTTTTTTTACAAAAATGATTTTTTTTCGCCCCCAATATTTTATTTTCACAAGGGTAACAGAAGAAATTGGAACCCAAAAGTTGTTGTCCAATTTGTCCTGAGTACGCTGATACCCAATATGTGGGAGAAAACTACTGTATGGGCGCACGTCAGGGCTCGGAAGGGAAGTAGTGACGTTTTGGATTGCAGACTTTGATGGAATGGTCTGGGGGCGTCATGTCACATTTGGAGAGCCCCTGATGCACCTATACAGTGGAAATCCCCCACAAGTGACCCCATTTTGGCAAATAGACCCCACAAGGAACTTATCTAGATGTGTGGTGAGCACTTTGAACCCCGAAGTGCTTCACAGAAGTTTATAACGCACAGCCGTAAAAATAAAAAATCCTTTTTTTTTTTTTTGCAAAAATGATTTTTTTGCCCCAATATTTTATTTTTACAAGGGTAACAGGAGAAATTGGACCCCAAAAGTTGTTGTCCAATTTGTCCTGAGTATGCTGATATCCAATATGTGGGAGAAAACTACTGTATGGGTACACGTTGGGGCTCGGAAGGGAAGTAGTGACGTTTTGGATTGCAGACTTTGATGGAATGGTCTGGGGGCGTCATGTCGCATTTGGAGAGCCCCTGATGCGCCTAAACAGTGGAAATCCCCAACAAGTGACCCCATTTTGGAAAATAGACCCCACAAGGAACTTATCTAGATGTGTGGTGAGCGCTATGAAGCCCCAAGTGCTTCACAAGAAGTTTATAATGTACAGCCGTAAAAACAAAAAAATATTTTTTTTTTGTACAAAAATGATATTTTCGCCCCGAGTTTTTTATTTTCCCAAGGGTAACAGAAGAAATAGGACAAATTGCACAATAACGCTTGGGGTCCAGAGTACGCTGATACCCCATATGTGGGGATAAACTACTGTTTGGACGCATGGCAGAGCTGAGAAGTGAAGGAGCACCGTTTGACTTTTTCAACGCAGAATTGGCTGGAATTGAGATCAGACGCCATGTCACATTTGGAGAGCCCCTGATGTGCCTAAACAGCGGAAACCCCCCAATTCTAACTCCAACCCTAACCCCACACCCCTAACCCTAGTCCCAACCCTAACCACAAACCTAACCCTAACACACCCCTAATCCCAACCCTAACCCTAATCCTAACTTTAGCCGCAACCCTAACCCTAATGGGAAAATGGAAATAAATACTTTATTTTAATTTTATTATTTTTCCCTTACTAAGGGGGTGATAAAGGGGGGTTTGATTTACTATTTATAGCGGGTTTTTATGATTGGCAGCTGTCACGCTAAAAGACGCTTTTTATTGCAAAATAGTTTTTGCATCATCACATTTTGAGAGCTATAATTTTTGCATATTTTGGCCCACAGAGTCATGTGAGGTCTTATTTTTTGCGGGACGAGTTGACGTTTTTATTGGTACCATTTTTGAGCACGTGACGTTTTTTGATCGCTTTTTATTTCGATTTTTGGGAGGTTAGAATGAACAAAAATCAGCAATTCATGAATTTCTTTTGGGGGAGGCGTTTATACCGTTCCGCGTGTGGTAAAATTGATAAAGCAGTTTTATTCTTCGGGTCAGTACGATTATGGCGATACCTCATTTATATCATTTTTTCATGTTTTGGCGCTTTTATAGAATAAAAACAATTTTATATAAAAAATAATTATTTTTGCATCGCTTTATTCTGCGAGCTATAACTTTTTTATTTTTTCGCTGATGATGCTGTATGACGGCTCGTTTTTTGCAGGACAAGATGACGTTTTCAGCGGTACCATGTTTTTTTATATCGGTCTTTTTGATCGCGTGTTATTCCACTTTTTGTTCGGCGGTATGATGATAAAGCATTGATTTTTTTGCTTCGTTTTTTTTTTTTTTTTTAAGGGGTTCACTAAAGGGGTTAACTAGTGGGACAATTTTATAGGGGGGGTCGTTACGGACGCGGCGATACCAAATATGTGTACTTTTATTGCTTTGTTTTTTTTATTTACAGGAAAAAGTGAATTTATTGGGGAATATATATTTTTTTTTATTATTTATTTTGGATTTTTTTTTAAAACATGTTTATTTTTATTTTTTTAACTTTTTTACTTTGTCCCAGGGTGGGACATCACTGTATTTTATCAGATCGCTGGTGTGACAGTGTGCACAGCTCGCTCAGGCAGTGCAGCAGGCTTCTCAGTGCCTGCTCTCGGCAGGCACTGAGGTAGCCGCCTCCCTCCAGGACCCCGGCGCCATCTTGGATCCGGGTCCTGGGAGGGAGGAAGCCCTCAGAACAGCGCGATCACATCGCGCTGCTCTGAGGGTCTCAGGGGGGCGCGCAGGGAGCCCCCACCCTGCGCAATCCTCCCCTGTGCCCCCAGTACACCGCGATCATGTTTGATCGCGGTGTGCAAGGGGTTAATGTGCCGGGAGCGGTCCGTGACCGCTCCTGACACACAGTCATGGGTGTCAGCTGTGATAATCAGCTGACACCCGGCCGCGATCGGTCCGATCGCACGAGACGTACTATCCCGTCCATGGTCATACGGGCCCAGGTACCATGGACGGGATAGTACGTCCGATGGCAGTAGGGGGTTAATACTGAATCCATGACCCGCGGCCTCGCAGATGGATATTGTTGCCATCTCCATTTTTCTGTCCAGCAGGTCCTGCAGACTCGCCTTCCTTTACCAGGATAAAGGGACATTCACTTCAGGAGATCCAATTAACAATCAACTCCGTAGAAAACGGATACAGATTGTAAAGCCGTCGCGACCTATGCGACTCCTGAAACATCCCGACTTACCAGGACGCCTAGTTACCTCTCTGGTAACTGTAACGCCCTCATGGCTCCAATAGTACGGTCCATGAGAGAGGCAGAGTGTCCCTGCCGATCCTCCTTGTCCGAAACGGACATCTTCGCTACGCGAGAAGGAAGGCACCGATTTGTGTCGCTTCCTTGAGAGGATCTAGCTGACACTCCATAACCTAGAAGGTCAGACAGGCCATCATAGAAACTAGCGAGGGCCTCCATTTTGACACCACTGGAACCTCCGACCGCTGCGCATGACGCTGTCGGGGTCTGCGTGTCAGATAGTCCGCATCTGACATGTCCTTGCACAGTATATGGCAGGTTAAACCTGTCAGTAACTAGAACAGTGTGTTTCTTAAAGAAAAACAATCGCTGAAGGGTTAAAGCTCTTAAAGAGAAAGCTACCCCAGCATTAATAGTTAACCGCCTAAGAAGGGGTTAAAGTAGCAGACTCCCCACAACCTTGATAATGAAAAAGTTGTGCGAGCCCCAAGTGCCTCTTATAAGGCAGCAGCTGCAGGACAGCTTTTTATGCCACACTAACAGAAAAACGTTCCACAAGATCGCTAAAAATTGCGCTGTTTTGTATATCGCAATGACAGCCAAAGTTGTTAAGGAGATCGCTAACCGCTTATGCGATGTTAATGAGATCGCCCAGATTGGCAGCTACTAGCGACATTAAAAAATGATCACACAAACGATCGCATTAGTATGCGTCGTTATCAGGATCGTTAGTGGGAACGTATAGTGGCAGTATTAAAATCGCAGACTCCCCACAAACTCTTTATTATTATTGAAAAGAGTGTGCGAGCCCCTTATGCGATAACAGCCGCAGGACAGCGCTATCTGCCACTCATTAGTGCCCCAGAAGGTGCCCGCGCTGTGGGGGTGAAGGGGTTAAGCTTCTGCCCGCGAGCTAGAAGCGACTCACCCAGCTGGTAACAGTGTAACATCTTGTCGGGAGGGGAGGAGGGAGAAGAGCCAGAAGAAGCTTTCAGCCTGCTTCTTTAATGGCCGCCGCGCTGTGCCTCCGTGTGCTCCATGGGGGAAGCCGGAAATGGAGACAGCAGTAAAGCGCGCGCTCAGAGCGGCGCTAAAATTCAAATAAAAAGGCGCGCACTCCTCTCCTATGTCCTGCAGGCATCCACCTGCGGACAAAAAACACCAGTCACCGACATGTAATGTACAGCGGCTGCCGCAGCAATCGCTTAAACACACACACACACATTAATAAAAATGTGAGGTAAAAATGTGAGGTACTCACCAGCCGAAGCGCCACAGGGACCCCCAGGGGTTTCTGGCGCGTGCCCATGCTTCCCCCCAGGGCGGGGGCCGCAGTGACCCCTGCAGCGCGGTTTGCGTCCCCGCTAGGGAAGCCATCCTCATCCCCCAGGGCCGGCAGGTTTCTGCAGGGACCACCTTAGGGTAATACAGATCCGCCGAGGGAGAGGTGGGAGTCCAGCAGCGCTGAGACCCTGAGACCTCTAGACCACATTTGGTGATCCAAGTCTCTTGTCCGATAAAAAATAATAAAATCTTCTGAGGAGCTGCTTCCAGCAGCGACCATCCTCTGAGACCTCAAATTGTAAACTGAAGAGCTGAGTAGGAGGAGCCCGAGCTGGAGGGGCCGGTCAACACTCTTTTTAATCTGAGGTGTCAATCCTATCTGGGCTCCGCCTACTCACTAGTAATGACTGTGGCTCTCTTCCTTCCATCTGCAGCTGAAATACCCCATCATGAGCCCCTTCATGTAGAAATGCCCCATCATGACCCCTTCATGCAGAAATGATTGGTGGGGTTCTTATATTGACCCATCACTGGCCCTCTCCCTATCACCGCCATAACTCAGCACACACACCACAGCGGTCACACACACACACCACAGCAGACACACTCAGCACACACACACAGACATACACCACAGCGGTCACACACACCACAGCGACCACACTCAGCGCACACACACACACACCACAGCAGCTTCACTGGCACAGTGGCCGCACTCACCTCTCCACGCCCCGGCAGCTTCCTTCCTCTCTCAATTCCTCTCACACATTGAGCGGCGCTGACGGTCGCGGCTGGATGACATCATCTTTCAGCTGCGCGGCCGCGCTGCTCAATGAGTGAGGCAGGAAGCTGCAGTCAGGGACCAAAGATGAGGCGAGGCCGCGTGCCATCTGAGAGGGCTCTGCGTGCCCTCTCTGGCACGCGTGCCATAGGTTCGCCATCACTGGGTTAGAGTAACAACAATGGCACCTGAACCTATCAGAGGTTTACAGCATAGCCTGTGGACTGTGTGGCTCTGTTCAATGTGTAGCAGCCGCTGCTAGAACCTGCAGAACACCTTCTATTCTCCTTGTTTGGCTCGGACACTACACATTGAACAGAGCCATGCAGTGCTGCTCTATTCTACGTATACAACTAGCCGGTGCCAGATCAGCTGATCTGTGGGGGTGCCAAGGGTTATACCCCACTTTTTTTAGATGAGCCATCCTATGGAGAGATTATATATTATGTTAGCAGACTACTTTTATTCATTTGAAATATTTCTTTACATTGTAGCTAAATTGTTTGTACTTTTTTTTATGTTGTTTTTTGTAGGAGTTTGAGGACTTGGATGAAATTATTGCTCGATTTGTCCAACCGATGGCTTCTTTTGCAAGAGATCTAATCAACCACAAGTACTACCAGGACTTTAACTGCGGAGACAAGAAGGTAAGTGTAATGTGTGTAGGACCTGGTGAGCTTCCAACAAGACTGGAAACTTGGAAATTCTGTCCTAAAGGGTTCTTTTATTAAAAAAAAAAATCATCTATCCACGGGTTAAGGAATAACTTGCTGATTGCAGGAAACTGACCAAACAAAAGACCCAAGTGATCGCAAGATCAGGGCTTTAGAACCCGTAAAAACAGGATTGTGTAGCCCCATCCTGAATGGACGGAGGTTTGTGCATGCCTGGCCTCTCTCCATTTATTGGTTATGGGACTGCCAAGTGCAGTGCTCCACTAGCCCCTGACAATAAATAAGAGCCGAGGTGGTGTATACACAGCTATGCTCCAAACAGGATCGGTATACAGAGCCTCATGTGGTCTGAAAACCCTGGTCTTTGGATAGCTGTGCAGAACCAGCAGTCTGATCCCCATCAAGGTATCCCTTATTCCATGGATAGAGGATCAGTTGTATGAGGGTTTTTTGGCTGGGGGAGGTTGAAATAACGTTTTTAAATTATCTTCTGTTATATTATGTTCTCAAGGTCACATTTTCTTTTTTTATGTGAACAGAAACTGGAAGAGCTTTTAATAAAAACAAAGAAGGAAAAACCTACATTCATTCCATATTACATATCTGCCAGTAAAGAGCTTCCTGGGAAATTTTTACTGGGGTATCAGCCACGAGCGAAACCAAAGTAAGAGTGGATCTAAGTATTCAACTGCGGAGCAGAGAAACTATTTGATTCACCAGAAATGCAGCCATAATACATGTACATTTATTTTTTGGTTTAGGGTGGAATTTGTCACAGTAACACCTGAAGGCTTCAGATATCGGGGACATGTATTCCCCACTGTCAATGGACTTTTCAGGTGGTTTAAAGACCACTATCAGGATCCTGTACCAGGTAAAGTCTATGCACCTTTGATGATGAATTAATAAGTCAAGTTTTTTTCATGTGTCTAATGTGCAACTGTGTTCGAACCAAACAAGGTGAGCATGCATGACTATACTTCATTTTACTCATCAGGTATCACACCAAGCAGCAGCAGCAGAACAAGGACTCCGGCCTCCATGAGTGCCACTCCCGCCAATATTAATCTTGCAGGCAAGTACCTATATTTGTTTTGGTTGTGTGTGTTTTTTTCCATTAATAATAGTAATAATAATATTAAATGTTTTCTTCTTCTTTGCAGATCTGACTCGTGCTGTCAATGCCCTGCCACAGAACATGACTTCACAGATGTTCAATGCAATTGCTGCAGTCACTGGACAACATAGTCAAAACCCCAATGCCACCCCTGCTCAGTGGGCATCCAGTCAGTATGGTTATGGTGGAGGCAGCGGCGGCGGGAGCAGTGCCTATCATGTAAGTATCTTTTCGGACAAACAGGGATAATATCGGAGTAAAAATTGTCCATATTTGACCTAGCAACAAGTCTTCTTTAAGCTTAATTCACACAATTAGAAATTTACCATAATTCATGACACTTTGTGTGTTTTTTAGTCTAAATTTAAAGGGTTTGTACAGGTCTGAACAATTGATGACCTGTCCATAGGAATGTCATTAATATGAGATTGGTGACGGTGCCAAGTGTCAGACTCTCATAAATCCACATCTGCAGAGGCCGGATATAAACCGCGTACCAGACATAACACCGCAGCCCTGTGCATTGCTTAGCTGCCGCTGCCGAGTACTGCAGATCGGCTCCCATTCATTTTGAATGTGAGAGAAGGCACATTACTATGCCTGTATATAGCATAGTGGTGCTTGTTGTCTTCTGCCCTGGTTTATATCCGGCCTCAGCAGGTGTGGATTGGTGGGGGTGCCAAATGTTGCACTCTTGCCAATCCCATATTGTTGAGTCCTGCGCAACCCATTTATTGGTGGTGTTAAAGTGCTTTAGAAATTGCATTTTTTACATTCAGAACATTTCCTGCACAAAGACTTGTTTTATTGTTAATCGCTCATAGACATGACAGTTATTTTTTCTGTTGACCTATATCTTTTTCTTGTGCTTTTAGGTGTTCACAACTCCAGCTCAGCAACCTGTGGCTACTCCTCTGATGACCCCAAGCTATTCCTATGCCACCCCTAGTCAGCCTATTGTTACCCCACAGTACCATCAGCTGCCACCAAGTGCTACCCCCACCCCAGTACCTACCCCACAATCCTCCCATTCCCAAAGCAGCAGCAGCTCAAGTTCCCGACACCGGCAACAGTCTTCTAAGTGAGTACAATGTTCTGATTACCAATGTTGGTTTTACATGTGTACAAGATAGGTGTTACTTGATAAGTCACTTGACCTGCAGCAGTTTTTGCCCCTCTCCCCCATAGACATGCACAATTTAATTGGCCAGCCATCCTTGCTTATTCACCAGGAAAAAGGGTGACAAGCAGCTGCATGAATTCCCTGCAATGCTTAACCCCTGAGGTGACATTAGATTGGAGTCCAAATCTGCCAACATTTATGTAGGCTAAAGGAATAAGTGATGAAAGTATGGACTTTTGCTGATTGGACTGCTAGAGCAGTGGAGGTCCAGCCACGCTCACCGATTGCCAAAACAGGAGTTTGAATGGGAGCGGTGGTCTCATAAGTAAACTGCTATGGGACTTACTGAGATAGCCAAATACAGTGCTTAAGAATCTCTGTCTTAGAGATATGATTGGAGTACTGCTGGTCCCATTGGTTTGACCCCCCCCACCGATCTACTGATCATCAGTATCTTACGGATAGGTAATCACGTGTTCTAAATGGACTGCGCTGTTGTATAACATGCTATATAGTTAGGATTTAGTATGCTGCCCCCATGATGGCCCATAGCATTGCACACTTCCACAGACACAGAACTCCATTCTAGGGATCGGCAGGGATCTAAGCTGTCAGATCCTCACCAATCACCAATCTTACGGGTATGAGATACATGTTTTTGTGGGATAAGCCCTTTTTTTTATTGTCGTGTTTTAGGTTGAACAGTTCATTCTCACAAAGTGTATATTTACTTTTCAGCAGGTTCTAGGGAAGAGTTCTCACTGTTATAGCTGTAATCGTTTTGTTCTTTGTTTTCTCACTACCAGACCAAGCAGTCAAACACCTATTGACTGGGGAAAAATGGCCGAGAAGTGGCTGCATGAAAAAGAAGCAGAAAGGCGGAAACAGAAGCTGCGCTTAACTCCTCGTCCCTCACCAAGTCCCATGATTGAAAGTACGCCCATGTCAATTGCAGGGGACGCCACACCACTACTAGATGAAATGGATCGGTGAAAACTTATATGTAAAAATGAACTTATAAAGGCCAGGTGGAACAGCCGCACGCCCGATCTTGAGACGCATATGAAATGCTCCCAACTGAGCACGTTTATGATTTGTGGGCCAATATGTGCATAGCCGTACATGAAAAGATTGGACCCTCCATATGTGAAGCCTGTGTTTACTTGAACGGTACTGGAGAAAACATGTCTCTATCATCATGCCTCGATATCGTATTGTTTCATGTTGATTTTCTTTCACTTCTAAGAAAAAAAAAGGAAAAAAATCTGTAAACTACCTGTTTTTATGACCTATGTTTTAAACATAGAATGGGCTTCACTTTTATTTAAAATTGCATATTCTGCCAAATAATTCAATGTAAAGAGATCTGAAGCAAAGATCTCACTACTCTCCTGCATGAGCTGGGCCGTTACAGCTGCTGGAGGTGGTCTATAGACACGTGGAACTAAGGGCTGATTGGAGATGTTTGCGAATAACGCAATCTGACAGAAGCAACTTTTCTGGGCTCCTCTGCCTAATGGCAGATCTTAAAATAGCAGGCTTCATATAGTACCAGACTTCTTTGGTTGGAAACATGTGCGTAAATGTATTTATTTTTTCTCTTTGCTCTGATTCCTCTCCCCACTGCAGTGAACAGCTAACAGTAAGTTTGCGGCCGTGTGCTTCTCGCACTCTTTGCATAAATACGTGTTGAGTCATAGCATTATTTTAACCTTTGGCATTGCAGTGTGGAGGTGTCTTGGGATCCTGCAGGTGCCCATAGATGTTTTATTTATTTTTTTTTTTTCTTTACCTTTTTTATGTTTTTTTTGTTTTTGCAGCAGGCAAATAAATGGTCTGGAACAAAAAACAACTTTTATTGTTCTTGTCATATACTTTGAAATGTCTTCATAATTCAAAAATGAGGATTTCTGGTACTTACCGTAAAATCGCTTTCTCGTATTCTTCATTGGGAAATGCAAGAAGCGGCTGACACCAAGAATTACGCTTGGTCTCCTCTTCCCCTGCAGACTATACTAGTAGGAGAAGCTATACAACAACTAAGAATGGTACAGTAGAATAGAGCAAGAATCCTAGGCCACAATGGAAATAAAACATCCCAAACGGCCATAGTGGGTGCTGTATCCTCCCAATGAAGTCTACGAGAAAGGCATTTTGGAAATTGGATTGAAAATCTTACATGTCATTTCAAGCCAGGGACCATTTACCGTATTTTTCAGACCATAAGACGCACTTTTTTCCTCCAAAATTTTTGGGGAAAATGGGGATGCGTCTTATAGTCGCAATTTACTTACAAATCCAGTGGCGGCGGTCCCGTGGCAGGCGGTCCCGATGCAGCCTCCCTCTGCTCTGTGGTGCGGTGTTGTCCGGGTTCTGTAGTGTGGCGGCAGCGGGGCTCTGTGCTGCGTGGGGGGCTCCGCCAGCATTTCGTCATAGCCGGAAAGCCCCCGATGCAGCCTCCCTCTGCTCTGTGGTGCGGTGGTGTCCGGGCTCTGTAGTGTGGCGGCAGGGGGGCTCTGTGCTGCGTGGGGGGCTCCGCCGGCATTTCGTCATAGCCGGAATGCCCCCCGCAGCTCCGCTGCTGAGACGCGGTGGCCTCCTGAAAAATTGCCGGCAGGGGCCTCCGGAAAGATGGCCACTGGAGGCGGCGCATGCTCAAATTCAAATCTCGGCAACGAGATCTCGGGACAAGATCTCGCAGCCGAGATCTGAATCTGAGCATGTGCCGCCTCCAGCGGCCATCTTTCCGGAGGCCCCTGCCGGCCATCTTTCAGGAGGCCACCGCGTCACAGCAGCGGAGCTGCGGGGGGGGCTTTCCGGCTATGACGAAATGCCGGCGGAGCCCCCACGCAGCACAGAGCCCCGCTGCCGCCACACTACAGAGCCCGGACACCACCGCACCACAGAGCAGAGGGAGGCTGCATCGGGACCGCCACCACCGGATTTGTAAGTACCGTATGTTGCAACCCTAGAGAGCACAGCCACTCCACAGAGCACAGCCACTCCACAGAGCACAGCCACTCCACAGAGCACAGCCACCCCACAGAGCACACCTGCAACACAGAGCACACCTGCAACACAGAGCACCACACCAGCCTGGACCACCGAACGACCCTTGTGACCACTCCTCTACCTGTGCTGATCCCTTCGCTGGTAAGCTGAATTCGGACTGTAAGACGGACCCCCATTTGACACATTTTTTTTTTTCTCTATTTTCCTTCTGAAAATTTGGGGTGCGTCTTATAGGCCGAAAAATACGGTAGGTCAGCATCAGTGTGCATATGTTTAAAAAGGATTTCACATCCTCTTAAATGAGAAAAATTGCAAACTGCTTGTATAAACAAGAAACTTTGCAATTTCCCTCTTAATAAAAATCATTGGTGCTCAAGGACCGAGCGATTTTAATTCTATAGTTCACTGCTAATTGCCAAGGTTCCTTTCTCCTTCGCCTCATTGGGGGACACAGGACCATGGGTGTTATGCTGCTGCCACTAGGAGGACACTAAGCTATATACAAAAAAAAAAAGGTTAACTCCTCCTCTGCAGTATACACCCTCTGCTGGCTCAGTCCTGAACCAGTTCTCACTTAGTGTCTATAGGAGGCACTAGGGTCTGGCTTCAGACCCCAATTTTTTACTATATTTTTCATTTTTTTCTAATTTTATTTTATTTTTTTCGTGGAATGGAAGGGCGATGGGTCTTCTTGAAAAGCCCGATCTCCCAAAATCTTCAGGCGGGAACGCGGAGTGTCGCCTCCCCGTACCCCCTCCTGCAACGATACCCTGCCTGAGCTCTTTTTCGGGCGACGGATCCCTTCAATGGGTCCGTTCTCCCCACATCCTAAACGGACGGGAACACGGGGTGTCGCCCCCATGTACCCCCTTCCGGAGCCAGGCCTTCAGATGGGCTACAGTCTCCCTCTGCACCACCACTGCCAATGAGTGCTGGGATGATTACCCTCTCCACCTCCCTATCAAAGGGACGGCGGATTGAACACACATGTCTGCTTATGCACAGTGAGTACTTGGTGCCGCGGGCCCACTACAACTTGCCCCAGCTTCATCGCTCGGCCTGACCGTTGCCTCGGCCTGCCGCAGCACCGTCCCCGAGGCCTGTCCCAGCAAATCGCCGCCGCGCTGCCCTGGTAAGAGCCGCCGCGGCCTTCTCTAGGAGCCGCAGCCGCGGCCTTTCTCGCAGGAGCAGCCGCCGAAAAGGAGCCGCGGCCTTTCCCATAGGAGCCGCCGCTGCGGCCTTCCATGCCACACAGCTGCGGCCTCCGCCGTCTACGCTCTGCCGCCAGCCACGGCTCTCCCCTCTACTTTAGTCCCCGGCTTTAGGCCGGGGTAGGCCTTCGTTCCGCCCCCTCGGGTAGCTCCGCCCACTGCGTTTGGCGCTGTTCCCTGTTAGAGAGCGCAGCGCTGATTCCCAGCCCCTTGGTGTCCCCGCCCACCTGTTTCTGGTTCTTCTCGTTTTAAACGAGAGGCGCCAATTCACTCTCGGCCTCCATTTCTCCTCAAGCAGCATCTGAGACAAAGCACAACAGTCCTGTCTGACAGCGTTGTTTCTCCATTGCTCCTTCATCTGGTGGGTACGGACACAGGACCACGGGGTAAGCTTACACATCGCTTAACCCCTTCCCTGCAGCAGTCTCCAGGCTCATTCATTTGCATTATGTCCCAATCTAAGAGGGCTGACAAAACACACACAGATGTGTACGCCTCATTTGCCTCATGCAGTGCCCCGCTACCGCGAATGCACGATTCCGCATTCTGTGCGGCCTGCGCCTCTTCAGGAGCCCCCTCCAGAGCCCCGGCTAGTACCGACTCCAGTGGGCCTACGCCTCCCGAGTGGGCCACGTCCCTAGCACAGTCAATGGATTCCCTGACTAAGGCCTTAGAATCCGTGGTTCCTCTAGCCAGGGCGTCCCTTTACCAGCGGAGGACCCTTCAGCTTCCAGAGAATCTTCCTCAGAAAGAGGCCGGTCGGCGGCAGCAGCAAGGCGGCCTAGGAAACGTCCCCATAATTCGTCTCCTAAGTCCTCTAGCGGCTCGGTTTCCGCAACTTCAGACTCCCGCTCCCCCTCTCCAGGGGTGGATAGCAAACACGACTGAATACGAGTCGGATGTGTCCGTAGACCCGGACTCACTAGAGTACCAGGAGTCCTTAGATTCTCTCATCGAGGCAGTTAATAAGGCCCTGAGAGTAGACGAAGAACCCGGGTTTAATCCGGATCGCACTGTGTCTTTCAAAAGGAAAACGCCCTCACAGGGTTTTTGCTAGCCACCCTGAGTTTACTGGTAATGTCCAGAGACATAGAAGTCGCCCAGACTTTTCTCAGGGCAGAAGCCGCTGGAAGCTCAGTACCCTTTCCCAGCAGCGTTGTCAAAAGAGTGGACCGAGTCCCCTGTAGTGGACCCTCCCATATCCCGACTTACTTCTAAAACCCTGCTGTCTCTTTCGGACAGCTCATCGATTAAAAATCCCACGATCGACAACCTTGCTCGGTCTGTCTTCGAAGCTGCCGGAGCAGCTCTTTCCTTCCTTTGCCGCCACCTGGGTGGCCAGGGCCATGGTGGCTTGGGCAGAGGCCCTAGTTAAGACGGGGCGCGACAACTCTCTTCCCGAGGCGGTTGATCTCGCCTACCAGATCGCTCGTGCGGGGGCTATGTCGTGCATGCCTCTCTAGATGCGGCTAACTGCGCCGCGCTTGCAGCCGCCAACGCCGTTACCATTAGGAGAGCTCTATGGCTCTGAGAGTGGCGGGCAGATTCGGCTTCAAAAAAGTCCTTAACTTCCCTGCCGTATCAAAGCGGGCGCCTTTTCGGAGAGAAACTTGATCAGATCATCTCCGACACTACCGGGGGAAAAAGCAAATTCCTCTCTCAGCGTAGACTGTCGGCCTTTTCGGACCCTGCTCCAAGGTCGCTTCTGACCATTTCGCAGCTCTTCAAACTGGTCCTCCTCAACCACCTCCCCCCGTGCAGCCCGCCCTCCGCGCAGGGACAGGGGCTCTCAAGCCTCCTCAGTCCTGGAGAAATAGATCCTCCCGGTCCGGACCCAAGGGTTCCTCTTCTCGCAAGTCTCAATGACTCCTTGCCGTGGCTGGAGGTCTCAAACAGGGTAGGCGGCTGCCTACTCTTGTTTCGCGAGGTCTGGTTGTCGGTCGTTCACGACCGCTGGGTCCGAGATCTCGTAGCCTCCGGCTATAAGATCAAATTCTTGTCCCCTCCGCCAAGGCGTTTCTTCCAGTCTCGTCTTCCAAAGTCAAAAGCTCTCGCAGCTCCCTTTCATCAGGCCTTAGACGCTTTCTGCAACAGCGAAGTCATCGTCCCGGTTCCTCACGCGGAAAGGTTCAAGGGGTTTTACTTGAACCTATTCGTGGTCCCAAAAAAGGACGGAACCATGCTCCCCATCCTGGACCTAAAACTGCTGAACAGGTTCGTCAGGGTGTGCCATTTCAGAATGGAATCTCTCCGTTCTGTTATCACTTCGTTGGAAAAAGGGGAATACCTTGCGTCTATCGACATCAGGGACGTGTATCTCCACATTCCAATTTTCGTGGGTCATCAAAGGTTTCTTCACTTTGCGATTGGAGACGAACACTTCCAATTCACCGCTCTGCCCTCGCAACCGCCCCCAGAATGTTCACAAAGGTCATGGCGGCCGTCATGTCCATTTTACACTATCGGGGCATGGTGATCCTTCCCTACTTGGACGACCTGCTCATCAAGGGTCCGTCCTTTCGGGCCTGTGCAGAAAGTGTCGACGTCACTGTGGATACTCTCTCCCGCCTAGGTTGGCTTGTGAACCTAGACAAATCCTCTCCCGTTCCCTCTCAGAAAATTCCCTTTCTGGGAATGCTTCTGGACACTTCCCGAGGGTTGGTGAGTTTCCCTCCAGAGAAGATTTCCTCTCTATTGCGGGGAGCACAATTGCTATCCCTAGGCCGCTTTCACTCCCTACGGTTCCCTATGCAGGTCCTGGGGAAGATGGTAGCTTCCATCGAGGCAGTCCCGTTCGCTCAATTTCATCTCCGGCCCCTGCAACAGGAACTGATTTCCATCTGAGACAGAAACCCAGCCTCCCTGGGTCGCCGCTTTCGCCTGCTGCCCACAATCAAGCGGACCCTACAATGGTGGACGACGACGTCGTCACTGAATCAGGGAAGGTCCTTTCTACCCGTGCATTGGTTGGTGGTGACCACCGACGCCAGCCTCCTCGGTTGGGGTGCGGTCTTTCGTCACCACACGGCTCAAGGTCGCTGTTCTCCTCAAGAAGCCCGTCTCCCGATCAATATCCTAGAGATCAGAGCAATCAGGCTAGCCCTTCATTTCCATCATCTACTGGCCGGTCGTCCCATCCGGATCCAGTCAGACAATGCCACGGCTGTGGCGTACATCAACCGTCAAGGTGGCACGCAAAGCAGAAGTGCAATGCTCGAAGTCACGTACATTCTGCAATGGGCCGAGTCCAACCGCTCGCTCATCTCTGCGGTTCATATTCCGGGAGTGGACAATTGGGCAGCGGATTTTCTCATCCGCCAGGGCTTAACTTCGGGGGAATAGTCCCTTCACCCGGAAGTTTTTCTTCAGATTTGCCAGCGTTGGGGCACTCCGGATGTGGACCTCATGGCATCCAGACTGAATGCCAAGGTCTGTCTGGCGCCGGTTCACCGTACTGAGAAAGCTCTTCCCACTTTGGATTTGGTGAGGGCTCTCCGCAGGTATATTTCCAGAACTGCGTCTTTTCGCAAATCAGACGCCCTTTTCGTTCTTCCAGAGGGACGCAGAAAGGGCCTGCCTGCTTCCAAGGCCACGTTAGCCAAATGGATCCACTCTGTGATCCAAGAAGCCTACCATGTCAAGGGTCAGCCTATCCCGGATGGGATTAAGGCACACTCCACTCGGTCAGTGGGGGCTTCCTCGGCCTTTCGGCACCAGGCTTCGGCACAGCAAGTGTGCAAGGCTGCGACTTGGTCCAGTCTTCACACATTTGCTAAGCATTACATGATTCATACTCAAGCCTCTTCAGATGCGGCATTCGGCAGACAGATTCTGCAATCGTCTGTTTCGCATCTATAGTCTTTTATGCATTTGGTTTACGAGGCTTCGACTGTTGTCATGTTTCCCACCCAGGGACTGTTTTGGGACGTCCCATGGTCCTGTGTCCCCCAATGAGGCGATGGAGAAACAGGGATTTTTGTGTGTACTCACCGTAAAATCCTTTTACCGAGCCAATCATTGGGGGACACAGCACCCACCCTGTTAGCCAGTGGCCTCGTAATTGTTTGTTTTTGACATATTGCATTTCTGTTATGAGCTCCTACTGCTTTGGCACCGAACTGGTTCAGGACTGAGCCAGCAGAGGGTGTATACTGCAGGAGGAGGAGTTAACCTTTTTTTATTTGTATATTGCTTAGTGTCCTAGTGGCAGCAGCATAACACCCATGGTCCTGTGTCCCCCAACGATTGGCTTGGAAAAAAGGATTGTACGGTGAGTACACACAAAAATCCCTGTTTCTATAGATCTTGTAAGTGCTGCTGTTTTCAGCCATCTTCAGAGCTCCTGTGCTTCTCCGATGCTGCAGAAACAGAGGAGATTTTTGGTACTCATCTTAAAACCTATTACCCGTAGCCTTCTTTGGGGGACACATGTTCCATGGGCATTTGTTGCTGCCACGAAGAGACTCATACTAAGAATTACAAAAGTCGACTCTTCTAACTGGTTTAGTCAAGTGCCTGCAGATGAGTGTAGTTTGCAGAAAACAGTAGGAGAACCTATTCAACAACTAATAACAGTAAAACGCTGGAAGAAGTCCTAGGCTACAATGGAAATACAACATGCCACAGTGCTATAACGGTGGAAGCTGTCTCCTCTACCCCCAATGATGGCTATGAGAAATAGATTTATCGATCGCTTCATTGGGGGACACAGGAACCATGGGTGTATGCTGCTGCCACTAGGAGGCTGACACTATGCATATGAAAAAGGGTTGGCTCCTCCTCTGCAGTATACACCCCACCGACTGGCATCAGCTAATCAGTTTTAGCTTAGTGTCAGTTGGAGGTGGACACGGGTCTCTATTGAGACTCATATCTACCTAATGTGCGTTGTTCCTTTTCAGGTTTTTTCCTGAGGGATACAGTGTGAACAGTTACTACTGTACTCCCACACGGAGACTGAGTACGGCGTGTACTGCCACCCCGTATCCTCATAGGTCTGCTCTCAGCAGGACCCCAAAGGAGATCCCTAACACGGACGGTGTTTAGGTGATCTCGAAAAGGTTGGAAGACCTGGGCCTGCCTCCGTCTCCCACCTACTCGCCCACCAGAGCCTATCGGTGGAGGAGACGCGGACGTCCTACTATGGATGCCGGACGTCCAACTCGCCTTAGAGGTACTGTCTCGTTTTTTCCCACATAGGAAAGAAGACAAGATATGAAGAAGACTTAAAAAAAAAAATAGAACAAAAGGAGTTTTTCCTTTTTAATGTACACAGTAAAGGGGGAAGTTAGCGGTCAGGGGCTCCTCCGCATCCTTTCAGCTCACACAGGGCATTAGTGACAGCCCTTTTAGGGCCCGAGTTTCTCCTTCATGGGGCCACTTTGTAGCTCCAGGCTCCTAGTCGCGCCGCTGAGTGTCCATAGTGGGGGCCTCTAGGTTGCCTTTTTTCCTGTGGGGGTCCTTAGCAAGGGATCGGGTGACCTCCGCGCCACTCCCCCCTCCATCGGCGGCCGCGCTTCCTAATTGAGTCCCCGGCTTCAGTTCGTGCCTACTTTTCGTCCGGCTCCTCCCCTTCCCCTCTAGTTTCCAGGCGGGCTTTTCTCCCGCCCGTCTATCCTCCTCAGTGCTGCCTAGGCTCCGCCCACCCCTCCAGCGTTACTGGGCTGGAGCCGCAGCCATATTGCCCCAAACGACGGCACTTGCTCCGCCCCCCCTCTTCATCCACTGAGAGCGCGTTTCTCAGCAGCGCGCGCTTTCTTCCACTGCCGGGTCTCCTGCTGGACGCCATCTTTGGCTGGGGCACAAGTCGTCTCACAGCCTCTGCCTACCGCTTTGTCGCACCTGTGGAGCAGCACATAAGGAAACCGTGAGTTGCTCTGCCCTGCAGAGCTGACACTCTCCTCTCTCTCCCTTCTGTCCCCCAACCTTCTGGCATCAGTTAGTGGGATTGTTTCACCATGCCTAAGCACAAGGCAGAGCCCGCTCGCCCCCCTCCTTCCTCTTCCTCTACTGCTCTGGTCAGGCACTTTGCGTGCTCTTGTAATGGCAGACTCCCTTCAGGTCAGTCATCTCCCTTCTGTCAGGCCCGCAGCGACCCCACGGTACCCACCCAGGAATCCCTCCTGCCCCTGGCGGCTCTGACCCTCCTGCCCTGAGTGGGCTGCTTCTGTCACAATCTGTGGCGGACCTCTCCAAGGTCTCACAGGCCTTAATGTACGTTTTGGACAAAAATTGCCCCTTTCTGCACCCGCGGTCGCCAGCGGGTCACAAGACTCGCAGCCCGGTCCTTCCAACTCAGGCCGTAAGAGTCCTAGATTGGAGCACCGTTCTAGGTCCTCTTCCCGCTCTGCCTCACCAGATGACCTCTCAAGGTGTGATCCCCATCTAGCGGAGTCAGGCGAAGCATCTTCGGACGCGCTTTCGGAAGATGAGTCGGACCTAGATTCAGAACAGGCCTCCACCATGACGGTTACAGTGCAGAGCCTGATCGTGACAGTCAATCAGACCTTAGGCATCAAAGATACCGCTACGGAATCCGCAGATCAGGCGGTTTCGTTCAGACGGTCCAAGCCACCTTCCAAGGTCTTTGCCTCGCATACCGAGTTCATGAAGATACTCGAGAGGGAAGATCCAACCAGGCGCTTTCAAAGAGGAAAGCGCCTCTGCATCCTATATCCCTTCCCTCCGGATCTTACCACTAACTGGACGATCTCTCCTACGGTGGACCCTCTGGTCTCCAGACTCTCCACCAATACGGTACTTCCACTCTCTAATGCAGCTTCCCTCAAGGATGCCAACGATAGAATTTTAGAATCGCTGGCAAAATCAGCCTTTGAAGCGGCCGCTTCTGCTTTATGCCAGGCCTTTGCCTCAACTTGGGTATCAAAGGCCTTAGCCCGATGGGCCAAACCGCTCCGCAAGGACATCATGGCTGGAGCCCCTCCGAGAGAGCTGGCGGAGCTTGCAGATCAAATATCCCATGCTGGGCAATATTTGGTTTTGGCCTTCCTGGACACCGCGTCTTGCGCTGCTCAGGCGTCCAGCAATTCTGTAGCCATCCGGAGGAATATTTGGCTCAAAGCATGGCAAGCTGATTCTTCTTCAAAGAAGTCGCTCACAGGCCTCCCCTTCCAGGGAGATCGTCTGTTCGGCTCTAGGTTGGATCAGATCATTAAGGAGGCAACGGGAGGCACGAGTTCTCTCCTCCCTCAGTCCAAGCCTCGCAGTCCCGTTCAAAGGCGGCAGTTCCGCTCCTTTCGGCCTTTTTGCTCTTCCCCGGCGTCAGACGATTCTTCTGGTCAGCACAGGCTGCAGACTCGCCAGACCAAGAAGGCGGCTTCCTTCAGGCCCACTACTTCCTGGCATTCCCATAACTCCCAGGGTAGATCTTCCAGGCCAAGACCTGGCAGATCCTCCTCGGCTTGACTCAGATCCAGAGCCAAGCGTTTCTACCAGGCCGAGTGGTCGTCTCCTCCTGTTCAGAGGCGTTTGGCTCGTCCTGGTGGAAGACGCGTGGGACAGGGAGGTTGTATCCTCTGGATACAAAATAGAGTTCGCTTTCTGCCCCCAAGATCGGGTCTTCGTTTCCTGTCCCCCAAGGGACCCTTCCTTGGGCCCGAGTTCTCGGTTGCTCTATTTGACGACGCGGCCGTTGGGACCGCGGTATTGAGAGCATCCGGGTTCTCCGATCGGGTGATTCGCACCACGATCCAGGCCAGGAAACCGTCGTCCTCTAGATTCTACTACCGAACCTGGAAGGCCTATTTTCGCTGGTGGGAGTCTAATGTCACCCGCCAATGAGGTTGTCGCTCCCAGCTATCTTGGGTTTTTCTCCAAGCGGTACTGGATTCTGGTCTCTCGCTCGCGCTCTCTCTTGCCACTCTAAAGGGGCAGGTGCCAATTTTCTCTATCCTCTGTCAGAAATCCTTGGCATCTCGTTCTTTTCTTCCCAAGGTGATTTCCACCTTTCATTTGAATGAGGATATTGTCCTACCTTCCTTCTGTCCAGCTCCGACTCACTCTCTGGAGCGTTCGTTGAACAGGCTGGACCTGGTCCGAGCAGTGACGATCTACCTAGAGAGGACTGCGTCCTTCAGGAAGTCGGATCTTCTGTTCGTCATTCCAGTCGGGGCACGGAGAGGCCTGTCTGCCTCCAAGGCTACGATTGCGCGTTGGATTAGGACTGCAATATTGGAGGCTTACCGGGTTAAGAACAGAGTGCCCCCCTCTGGGATTAAGGCTCACTCCACCCGGACAGTAGGCGCCACCTGGGCGGATCACCATGGGGCATCCGCCCTATAACTTTGCAAAGCGGCAACCTGGTCTTCCATCCACATGTTTGCCAAAATTTTACAAGGTCCACGCCTACGCTTCGGCGGACGCTAGCTTAGGCAGAAGGATCTTGCAAGCGGCATTGGGGACTTTGCCGACCTGAATGGAGTTTTCTTGCCATTTTTCCCACCCCATTGACTGCTTTGGGACGTCCCATGGTTCCTGTGTCCCCCAATGAAGCGATCGAGAAAACAAGATTTTGGTTGCTTACCGTAAAATCTGTTTCTCTGAGCGCTCATCGGGGGGACACAGCACCCTCCCATATGTTTACAACTCTCGTCTTTTCTTCTGATTGTTATGGTTATGTTTGAGTTGTCTGTTCTGTTTGGTTCTATCATGTTCTTCTCCTACTGCTTTCTCACTAACTGATTAGCTGATGTCAGTCGGTGGGGTGTATACTGCAGAGGAGGAGCCAACCCTTTTTCATATGCATAGTGTCAGCCTCCTAGTGGCAGCATCATACACCCATGGTTCCTGTGTCCCCCAATGAGTGCTCCGAGAAACAGATTTTACGTTAAGCAACAAAAATCTTGTTTTTATGATGAGACACAGGAACCATGGTATGTACTAAAGCCGTCGTCTTGAGTGGGTAATAAAATGTATATGTTAAAAAGGAAAAAAAACAGGCGATGAGACGGGATCTACACTTAGATGTTGTTTTGGTTGCCATCTGCTAAGACTCACTCCCGTGCATGCAGAAAACATGCACCATTAAGAATATGAGAATGTTTGAAAAGATAAACAAGCAGAGAACTGGAATGTTTGAATATGGAGGATTATCCCCTGGAATTGGATGGAGAGGAGCAAGGGATAAATAACCTAACTCCTACATTAAGGGGAGAAAAAGATCAACTTTAGGGTAAAAAAAAAAAAAAAAAGTGAAGTAAAAGGACACAAAAACATGGTGAAAGATAAAAAGGGAAAAAACACTAGAAAACATCCACCAGTCCAGAAGCTTCTCTGATGGACCACAATGATGAAGGCTACATTTTCAGGAGTCGATAGAGAAGCCTGTTAGGCATCAAGTACCAGGATAAACTCCCAAGGGGAACAGGAAGGAAAAAAGAAGTAAGGTGAGAAAAGGAATCCAGAGATGTCTGAAATAGAAAATAGATCCTTAACGGTAAAAATGTGTCATAAGCCATGCTGGGTTGTGTTTTGTGAATTCTATGCAGAATTATTGCTGATCTGAGACCAAATCTGCACCAGAAAATGTCTTATGATTTGTAAAAATAGCCTAAGGGCCTCCACAATACTTACATTGTCTGGAAGACTAGAGTGGGAGTCAGAAGGATCTAAGAACAGTTGCACCACAATGATGATGTAAAAACCCACTAATCTGATAGAGGTGAAAGCAGAGACACTGGAAAGGATATCTATGCTATGGAGGCCATCAGTGGAATCTGCAACAGGAAATGAGAGTTCTAGACCCAAACTATGGAACCCCGTGATTTGTCCTGCGTGACAGGGCCAACATCTGTTGCTGCTAATGTTGGCATACAATATTCACCAAGAATCTGCAAAAAGCTTAGTCCATGCCCTCATCATCTCCCACATTGACTACTGCAACCTCCTGCTCTGTGGCCTCCCCTCTAACACTCTCGCACCCCTCCATTCTATTCTAAACTCTGCTGCCTGACTAATCCACCTGTCCCCCGCTACTCCCTGGCCTCTCTCCTCTGTCAATCCCTACACTGGCTCCCATTACTCAGACTCAAGTTCAAAACCCTAACCATGGCATACAAAGCCATCCGCAACCTGTGTCCTCCATACATCTGTGACCTCTTCTCCCGGTACTTACCTGCACGCAACCTCCGATCCTCACAAGATCTCTCCTCCCCTCTTATCTCCTCTTCCCAATCGCATACAAGATTTCTCCCGCGCATCCCCCCTACTCTGGAACTCTACCACAACATATCAGACTCTCGCCTACCATGGAAACCTTCAAAAAGAACCAGAAGACCTACCTCTTCCGACAAGCCTACAACCTGCAGTAGCCACCGATCCACCAAACTGCTGCACGACCAGCTCTGCCCTCACCTACTGTATCCTCACCCATCCCTTGAAGATTGTGAGCCTTCGCGGGCAGGGTCCTCTCTCCTGTACCAGTCGTGACTTGTATTGTCTAAGATTACTGTACTTGTTTTTTATTATGTATACCCCTCCTCACATGTAAAGCGTCATGGAATAAATGGCGCTATAATAATAATAATATTTGTAATGGATCAGGGTGAAGGTAAAACTGTTGATTATTTCTAGAATGTAAGTATGAAAAAACCCTGGAAATCAAGTCTTTGCCCAGTGGAGGGATTGGGAGGCTTCTACTGTGGATGGATTTTTTGCGAGTTCTGCCCTAAGTCTGTTACTGCCTCGGCGATGAATTTCTGTGATCTAATGCATGCTCAGTAGGGAATCTTCATCAGACTTCAATAGCCTAGAACTGTGGAATGACACCTGAAAAAAATCTGAAAACTGGAACAACAGTACACAGGAGCTGCCAGAACAAACTTTCAGGAGACACTGGAAGTTAGCGTGGATTGAAATGAAAAGATCCTGTCACCATCTTGCTAAGAGTTCTCATGCAGAACTGAGTGGTAAGGTTTCTCCTTGTGGAGAGTGAGT
>JARQOD010000002.1:580939331-580988771 GCA_033576555.1 Oophaga sylvatica
GTTGGGCGGCTTCGCTAGAAGATGGGAGGCGCCGGACCGGACCGCGACACTCATTCTTTTTTTATAGTAACTACAATTTTTCCAGGTAAAGTGACGAGTGAATCACCCTGTATTAGGCAGCAAGTGAAAAGTTAGTTTTTGAAATTGATGTTTTGGAAGCTGGAAAAATGTGCAAGTGTAAGAAACACATTTTAATTATTAGACTTCTGGGTCTTGGAATCTTCACAATGGTAGGTCTTGTGAAGTGTTCCAAAAATTCATTGCTTAATACCTACCAAAAGTGTCTCTATGAAGGACAAGCAGTGAAACAAGGCCATGGATGCCCAAGACTCATTGATGTGTGTGGGAAGACAAAACTAGTGTTACCATGTTCATGACGGCGATATCCTCTATGTATAGTATTGCCTTACCACACTACAAAAATGTATCAAGAATTGTTTGGGGAACATGACAAAGAGCCCAAAGTGCTGATCATAAGCAATCGATTATCTGTGGGATGTATTGATAATTCGTGCCTGATCCATGGAGTATTGGAGTCAGATGCTAGGACCCCTCCAGAAGTCTCGTCTATTACTCGGTGAGTCAGAGCTGAGTTGTCAGCCCAATTTGCTCACAAGATAAATTTAACGGTTTAAGATTATAGCTGATGGGTGCATATATGCAGAATATTAAATGTATCAGCGTCTTATGGATCTTACCTACATATTCTTCAATTTTTTGAATGTTATATGTGAATAATTGATATTACCAAATATAAATGGAAATTGCCATAGATGTAAGTATGGAAATGAGCCTCTATAGGAGTGAGGGAATAAATCCTGCCCAAAGATCACTTATAAAGAGCGTCTGTCAATATCTCTGTACAAATATACTTTTGTGGAACATCTTGGGAAAAGTTGTCCTACACAACGAAGCAGCAGCTGTCATCACAATGATTCTGTAGAGACATTTCAGACATAAAACTTTCTCCTATTTCCTCTTTATTCGGTGTTTTGGCTACTGTTATATATAATATTTGCACATTCATGCTATTAAAACAAGATTACCCACAATAATCCACTATTATCTGCTGTGTGGGACAAATATTCCTTTCTCTGGGAAGCTCATAAAAACCAGTGGGAACATTTATCTACATATTTCAAATGTTTGTGTCTGCAATTCAGGGCACATTATCAGAAAGTAACCTGCTGCTGGGAACGCCTTGTAGGGAAAGCGAGTGTTCACATCCATATGTATTCATTAATTTTAAGCTTTTCTTATAAAATTACTACATGCAATGTAATATTTGAAATTTGATTGCCAGATATGTCTTTATATTGAGTATACCAGTCGGGGTGTACATACTAATCTACTGTGGTGCATAAATTACTGAATATTTTACTTAAGGTCATGCCCTGCAGGAATATACTCAGGATGGAGGTCAATCCTAACTCAACAATGCTTTTATGTGTACACTCCGAACCGAGGAGCAGATTTATGGGACATAGTATAAGTAGCCGCAGGATAACTGAGCGTTAAATACTTGAGCTGATTTAAATGAAAGGGTTTTTTTCGCTGCTCATTTTAATGGGATTACAGATCTGCTTTGCACTAAACACTATTTTCCTGTAAATTTGCAACTGTATCTTACATATTTGGTTAAGTTCTTGATGAAAACATGCTACATATGGAAATGCTTTCTCTTAGATGTGTCTAGACGGACCTCTAATATGATTAATAATTGAGGTCTCTATTAATCATGATGATATATTACCTACCAATAATCACATTGTAGTAGGTTATGGCAGAACATTGTGCAGAACAGCTATGACTTATTAGGTTACAGCAATCCTCCCTGGACACACCTGTACCTCTCACTTTCTCAGGTCATTGTACAATAGATAGCCATAAGCCCAATCTTCTTACCTAGATCACTCTCTTTCTCAGCATTGTTTCCTGCTCCACACCATAGTGTTCCTGGTAGGTGAAGCCCCTCTTGACTCTGACATGTTGTCCTGTGAATTCTCCTCTCTCTCTAGAGTTGTGTACACTCAAGAAGATCAGACATGCCATCCTGGATTCTGTAAAACCTCCAAAGTCCCACACAAAATCTTGATTTCTCCTCTGGCATTTGGAGAGGAAATCACTAACAGTCCCAGCATCCTCATCCAGAGAGCATGAAACCAGCTGCCTGCTCTCGTCCCAAACTGAGGTCACCAGTTCTTCACCATCAGTCACCTGGTGCACCGAATGGTGGCCCTGAAAGGACAGCTGGGCACAATCCTGCACACCCACATTGCTCTGATCACCAAGAGCCCCCAACACCCAACACACAAAGGCGCTTATTAAGATTGCCAGCATCTCCCTCCTCCCCAAGGGCTCCAGTAAGTTCAGCACCACAGTCAGCAGACAGCACCAGATCAGAGCAAAGTGCTTTTATAGGGACTTTGCAAGTGGTTGAGCAGACTTTGCAAGGTGGTCTGAGCACAGACATTTAGGAGGAGGGACTTGCAGATCAGTAATGTCCCTCTCTGTCCCTACATAAATCTTTAGGATCTACCTCTTGTAATTCAGCAATTCTGGAAGTTAACTTGTGTTACTACTATGGGTCTGATCTAAAATCCTGGCAGATCAGATGACTAGCCCTCCCACATATATCCAATTCTCCATACATGGCGGATACGGCTCTTTTCTTCTATTGAGTCAGGAACCTGTTGTTTTGTTAGAGCTGAAAGCTGTCTGTTCACTGAATAACGAAAAGACCATTACTGGAAGAGCTACATTATCTATCCTGGGTAGCTTTTATATCAGAATTAAGGTATGGCGATGATAAGTAAAATTCAGCTCAATTCCTGTAACTATTCCTTACATTCTTTGCAGTATGCTGCTGCAGAACATCTTTTCTTTAAGTTAAATGACCCTCACAGGTATTCCAATATATCTAAACTACAAAGAAGTAAGAAATATAAAATCCCTGAGCAAACTGTAAAGAAAAATTGTATAAATTAATATATATATATATATATATATATATACACCAGATAGACAAAGATACAAGAGGGATAAGTGGGAGATTGTCAGGACACCTTTTTAAATACAACTTGAATTGCTTTTTCTTCAAGAGGGTCTGCAGCAGCTGAAGAGTGTATTATACTGCTAGTCACATTGTGTCCCCAAGTGGCCCCAAAACTGTGTCCTCTGCGCTGAAGCTAATTCTCTATACTGGCAGCTGCGGCGTATTCATTGTTAGCCACAGCCTCCCATTGTGAGCAAAAATGCCCATTGTCAAACCTCCCCAGTATGGCTGGAAATAGGATGGTGTGCGGTCGGTCGTGTACGACCAATGTCTGAATGACATTACGCCCCCAACTGTGAACTATCATTTGTATAGAAACCCCAACTGTGTCCAAGTTTGCAGCAGACCCAATAACTATAAGTTGTACAAATTATACTCGCCCTTCTTACAGGACATTATCTGATCCATATTCATGCCCATCTCAGATGTGTGAACTGGGAACAATTAATCCCCTGAACAATCTGAAAGCATAAAGCCATGTTCACACACGGCTTCTGTGAGGATTTAGGCTAGCATTCTGGTCTCTAGTCTGGTAAGAGTTGGTGGAAGAAAACGGGTGAATTACTGAAGTACCAGACAACATAGGCTTTGTTTGTAGTCTGCAACCATGGAGACACACAGATCTACAAAGGGGCTGCATACACGAAATGGTAATACATTTTCAATCAAAACTTTTTCCATTTTTGTTTAAAAGATCAAAGTTGCTATATTTTGGATTTTACTGGACTAATTAGCAATTTAAAATAATGTATATTTAAACTGCACATATAAAAACAATTTTTTGCAATAGCTGAATACTTTTCTGATGGGTGCCAATATTCACATTATCGTTCTAGATTAAATTTGGCAAAAAAAAAAAAGTTTTGGTCTATTGTAGTGATAGTGACATCTCTAAGATTTATCCAAATAGAAATAAATGTAAAAAAAAAATAAAACATGCCAAGCGCTAGCGCTAAACAGTATGAAAGCGTTTAGTAAATGATCTTCAAAATAAAGCGTTTTGAAGGAGAGTCATCCTCAGATAAAAAAGACAACATTTATATCTGAGGATTTGCTCATGCACAAGATCAATTTTATTGTTTGACTGCTGTCTGTGGTTTTCATGGATAGCACTCATAAGTAGGATATTCTATGGGGCTGTGCACATGTCCGATTTTTTTACTCGGACCGAGTCATCCACAGAAAAGAATCAGAGACAATGTCTGGTTTTGATCCAAGTGTTGGATAAAAATCGGAAAAGTGAGTCTATGAAAAAATTAAATCGCACTCACATGACACCTATTGACAGAATGGAGAAGGTGGAAAAACTTTTTTTTCTCTCCACATCCGCTCACTTACTCTCGATATTTCCGTATGCGGGGACAGTGACACCATTTGGGTGCAAGGCTCAGGTGACATAACAACCTCACGTGAGCCGCGGGAATGTGAGTGCCGATACCGCTGGAACAGTGCTTGCAAGGGAGTTTAGTATTTTTATTTTAACGGGGGCAAACATTCAGATTAAAAAGGGGTTGTCCTATGAAATGTTTGGGATGGCCACTTGGTCTTCCTTAGCATCGAAGAAAAATAAATTTTTCCAAAGTTTTACGATACTTGTCAGCGCACAGTATAAAGTATGGTTCCTGTATCTTATCTGTCTCCTTGCTTTGTCTATTCAATGTGCGTGAATAAAAATGTTTGAATGCTTCACGGCCGTGAGCTCAGATTGTGTCCCAGTGTACAATACTAATCCCGTTCCCAGAACTTTGTGAACTTGAGTTACCTCCTCAACTTGTTCACCCAATTCCCCGCCTCACCGGGGAGGAGGAGCGGACGCTGGAAGTGTTGCTGTGGTGGTTTGGTGGTGTGATGCAAACGGACCCATAGGATTCTTCCTTTCTCAATTAGTCCCCAAGCTCCACATCGTTTGTCATTCTGCCTTTCATGTTGTTGTCTTTTATTATTACTATTCCCCCTCCTTTGGGGAAAGAGGCCTATTGTGCGCTGCGGCACAGGCTGTGACCTATTTCTAGTCTGTGATCTGCGGGAATGTACAAGAAAGAGTCTCTTTATTACAGCACATTAATCAAAGTTGTATTAAGAAACCCAGTGAGTTTTGATGGGGGATTACAGGGAAAGCTGTGAAGTATGTAGATACATTCCTCAGCTACGCCGCCACATGCTCGAGGATTGGTCACGTCCGATCAGCTGTTGTACCACCCGCCCATCCAACTTTACTCAATGTGATTCCTACAGATTTCTCACGCAATGTAGTGCATATAGCGTAGATACCAGATGTCCTATTAATTCAGACTACGCACATCACATAATGCGCCTCAAGTGGATTTTTCACTGCACGATCTACCCCATAAGTAGAGATGCCCACCAACAAAGAACGTTGTATCTGCTGGTGGACAGTTCAGCACTTTTCTTCCCCCACTGAATTATTTTTATAATAGATATCTAGTTACCTGATTTGTGATTTTGGACTTTTGGTGTAAATACCATCTTTCTATGACTATTGACCCTTATTATACTATTATATTATACTATCGTATGATGTTGTGCTGTAAAGGGAACCCGTCACAAGGTTTTTGCAATATAAAATGAAGGCACCACCTTTAACTGCTCTATTATCGCAGTCCATCGTTCTGTATCTCAGTCCCCTTCTACCAATAAATATGCCCAAAAAATACCTTTCATACTTCCTGTCCAGTCCGGTCCGATCAGATAGGCATCTGCTTTCTTTTTCTCAGTTCCTCCTCAATCCCTGCAGCGGCCATCCTCCTGGCTTGATTGATATGGATGACACATCTTTTTACGTCATCCATAAGTCACGACGTAGCACTTAAGGAGCAGGCCTTTACTCTGCTCTACTGTCCTGTAAGGTGGCACCACCAGTTCACCGGAAGTAGAGTTGACGCCAGCGCAAGCACATTTCAAGACTTTGCTCTGGCCTTAGTAGGTGCAGATCTGCACTTAAAACTTCACAAGCGCAAGATTTGTGGATGATGAAGGATGCGTCATCCACATCAATGGAAGCAGGGGCATGGCTAATGCAGGGATCAAGGAGTAGCTGGAAAAAAAGTAGTATAAAAAGTATTTTGTGGAACAGACCTGTTAAAAGGGGTAGCATTTATTGGGAAAACCTGGTGACACCTTCCCTTTAAGATTCCATGCACCCTCAATAGCTGTTGTATCATCACTTATTCATCTTGCAACTTTTCCTCCCCACTTTCCCTTTCACACATTCAGTTTTTATTTTTAATGTGGAAAGGAGAGTAAGTCGCTGCCAGAAAACTTTTGGCAGCAACTTATCTCCCTTAAAAACAAAAAAGATTGGGCATTAAAATTCAATAGGCCCAATCATTTTCTTCTACAGATATCTCTAGTCAGTGAAGAGTTCCTCTTCACTCCTCTAAGGATATTTCATCCAAATCGTTGTGATATACCGCTTTAACAGAAAACATGTGCGGATTCAGAATTTTTGTGGAATTTTTGAAAGACAACAAATTTGCTTATCGATATACACAGATGTGTTCTTACTCACTTTTCTTCTTGGCTGAAGATATTCCTAGATGCTTGGGAAAAAAAATAATGAGCATTTAACAAAATACACTCTGTCGGTCATCGTTTATGCTCTATGTGTCTGTGTTAGACTGTATCGAAGTTTGTACAATAGTGTGTTGGACGCCTGTCGCTGCAGGTTTTATCTGTTGATATCTGTATTTTCTTCTCCAGTTGTGTATTGACCCTTGTTATCAATAGTTTTTGGTGTTTTTTAATATTTAGTAAATATAATGTAATATTTGTATCCAATGTATTTGTTCTGCACCTTTTTTACGTATTTGTTTATATCGTTCGTACTGAATTTCTGTTGGAAATTGGATTAAATTAATAAAGTTCATGGCTAGGTAAGGCTCGACGCATCAGTATATTTCATTATTAGGTAATTTCTGTTACATTATATGAAATAACCTCCTAATTAGGACCGCTCAGGCACTGGAGAGCGCAGGCTTCACTCTAATATACCGTACAATGTACTTAGTCATGTTTGACCCTTGAACAATATTCTCATGGAGGATCTCCTGTGCCCTGGTGAGAAAATCCAGATTGGTTATGCCCCTTCTATTGTGAAGACATGGGAAGCAATAATGGCCTTGACCGTAGCAGAAAATCAAAGACGCCAGGAAGTACTTTAGGTCACGATGCTTTCGATGAAGGAAATAAAAGGAATATTGTTATCCGGTCATGTAGAAACTTCCTGTGTTACAGCGTCACAACATTTAGAATCATTTCCATTTTTCAAGGGGAATGTTCGCACAATGTTATAGGACTAAAAAGTCCAATATCCTATATTATAATACATGATATTTCTAATTATTTTCTGTCATACAAAACTAAGCCTTATTTCTTTATTATAACCCTCTTTTCCATTTTAATGAGCTATTTCTCAAACACATCCACCATGTAGTATTCTTATTATAAGTCATTTATAATGATGCGATTATCTTGCAACATTTACTTATTGCAGAGCCTGGAACTTTTGTACTGTATGTTATTACTTTTCCCAGCCACCACATATTCAGTACACGTAACCCAACTATTATACGAGAAGAACAATCACTGGAGAAGGACATTATGGTCAGAACAAAAGAAGGAACAAGGCAAAGAAGACCAGCAACTTGATGACTTGATACTATCAAGATAAAGGCGGAGAAGACCCTTGTGGACCTATCTAGGTTTGCACAAACTCGATCTTCCTACAGAGCGTTCATCCATCAAGTCGCCATGGCTCGAGATTGAGCCGAAGGCCATTAAAGAAAAAAATAAATATATAGTTGTACTTACAAGAACTTTTGATAACCCATTTATATTACTACAGCAAAAAAAAGAATAGAGTACCGTAGATGAAAGTTGTCAAGGATCAGAAGTTATAATTGTGCTTATACTGATATTTTATTTGAGGAAAAATATGATAGGAATGTTTTTAAGTAAGGAAAGAAATATGAAGGAAAACTGGATCCATAATATAAATACACGGTCAGTTTCATTTTTTCTTACAGTATACGAGCACCTTTGAAAGATTTCCCTAAGGCTGGCTCACACTATGCTAGTGTGCATTGAGTTTCTTTAGTACTTTAACATGCACTATGGATTTATAAGGCAGACTCAGGAAGCCGCACACTGCCTGAGTATTCAGGTAGGAAGTGCCTGCTGCTGTGATGTTCTATCCAGAAGTCTATCTACTAGTGTTGAGCGATACGATAATGCAAATATCGGCTATCGGCCGATATTAGCTCTATCGGCCTTTCGATAATTTGTTTCGATATTTTCGTCATATCGAATACCGGAATCGGATTTGTCACTGTCACTGTCTGTGTCCGTCGGTCGGGTCTGTCACTGTCAGTGTCCGTCGGTCGGGTCTGTCAGGAGTCAGCGGCACTTACCTGGCAGAAGATCTCCGGCGGTCACGTCCTGGACTGCTTCATGGCCGCCATCCTCTTCTCCCCGGCGGTCACATGCAGTTTCTCGCGATAACTGCAGTGACTGCTGGGTAATCCCGGCCGTAAAGCAGTCAGTCCGATGACGTCACAGCCGGGGAAGCAGGTAATCAGCTGTGCTGCGTCGCGATGACAGGCTCTGCCTGTCATTGCGATGTAGCAGAGCTGGATCGTCGTGGGACACTCGTTACTATGGACTGCGTCGGACAGGTGGTATACTGTTGGTTTGTTTTTTTTCTTTTTTTACAGGAGATCGATGGCGTCGCAGGAATGAGAGTATAATAAAATTAATGAAAACTGTGTTGTCTCTTTTATTTCATTAAAAGACTTTTTTCTTGCTTTGTCTTTTTTTATACATTTAATAACTTTGGGATTAATAATGGATCGGTGTCTTATTGACGCCTCTCCATTATTAACCGGGCTTATTGTCACCGTGCAATCAACGGTGACATTAACCCCTCATTACCCCGCTTGCCACCGCTACAGGGCAAGTGGGAAGAGCCGGGTAAAGTGCCACAATTGGCACATCTTTTGATGCGCCAAATGTGGGGCTGCTGTAGCCTGGTATTATCAGGCTGTTGAGGGCCAAAATCCATGGGCCTTGACAGTCTTTTAATACCAGGCCGCAGCAGTCTGCATTTTACTTGGCTGGTTAACAAAAATAGGGGGACCCCTACGCCATTTTTTTTTTCGAGGGGATCCCCTATTTTTGTTAACCAGCCAAGCTAAGCAGACTGCTGTGGCCTGGTATTATCAGGCTTGCAAGGTCCATGGATATTGGATCCTTACCAGCCTGAAAAACCAGGCCTCAGCGGTCTGCTTCATCTGGCTGGTTAACAAAAATAGGGGGGACCCCACGCCAATTTTTTTCGAGGGGATCCCCTATTTTTGTTAATCAGCCAAGATATGCAGACTGCTGTGGCCTGGTATTATCAGGCTGGCAAGGTCCATGGATCTTGGCTCCTTAACAGCCTGAAAATCCAGGCCTCAGCGGTCTGCTTCATCTGGCTGGTTAACAAAAATAGGGGGGACCCCACGCCATTTTTTTTCGAGGGGATCCCCTATTTTTGTTAACCAGTTCCCTCTGACGTCACTGATTGTGTCCCTGGCTGACCTGAAGTGAAAGTGGAAAGCAATCAATTAAGCTTTCCACTTCCTCTCCTGTCAGCCAGGAGAGGAACTCATTCATTTGGGGGTTTACTGTGAGGCTGCAGCATTAGCTGCGGTCCCTGCAGTAAACATTAACCCTTTCTGATGGATTACACCGTGGGACCTGACTGTACATCGGATTGGTAAGAATAATTTTGCTTTATTATTTTATTTTCATTACAGGAAATGGTTTTAGCAGGTAAATAAAATATGGTCAAAAACTGTGTGATTATTTCATTAAACTTCTTTTTTATTAAAGTGTGTGTGTTTGATTTTTCTTTCATACAATAGGATTAATAATTGATAGTTGTCTGATTGACAGCTCTCAATTATTAACCTGGCTTAAAGTGACCTTTCAATTGCAAGGTCATTTTAACCCCTTATTAACCCATTCGCCACCGCTACAGGGCAATGGGAATAGACGGGCAAAGTGCCAGAAAGGGCAAATCTAATTATAGATTTGTCTTTTCTGGGTGTCTGGGGGCAGATTTTAGTAGCCGGGGGGGGCCAAAAATAATGGTCCCTCTCTGGGCTATTATTATCTGCCCCCACTCACTGGCTTTGTCTGTCTGGTTGCGAAAATAGGGCGGGAGCCCACGCATTTTTTTTCAGCAATTTTACACCTCATATATATATATATATAAATATATATATATATATATATACACATGTCATTGAATTTGTGACACATATATATATATTTATATTTATAGTTCATACACTTCTACATAGTATAATAGCCGCTAATTCAATTGCCGGCTTTTGTGAAAATGCAGAACCCGACATGAAATGACACTTGGTTTACATAGAGTTAACCATGTCTTTTCATGTAGTTTGATATCTGATTTGCACAAACAATTACATGAGTGTAAGTGTGCAAAATTTCACACCTGTAGGGGTTAATTAAAGGTGTAAATTCGTAGCAAAAAAGTCCGTTTTTTTTACAACGAATTTACACCTTTAATTGACCCCTACAGGTGTGAAATTTTGCACACTTACACTCATGTAATTGTTTGTGCAAATCAGATATCAAACTACATGAAAAGACATGGTTAACTCTATGTAAACCAAGTGTCATTTCATGTCGGGTGCTTCTGTCTTTTCACAGAAGCCGACTTTACCCGGCAATTGAATCAGAGGATATTTACTATGTAGAAGTGTATAAACTATACATATATGTATATATATATGTCACAATGACATGTATATATATATATGTATTCTATGTGTGTATATTTAGTGTTTACAAGGAAATAAAGGTTTTTTTTAATTTCGATATTTTGTTCCCATAGACTTACATGGGACTTCCGCTATCGAAATCGGATATCGAAGATATTTAGTGCTATCGGCGATACAATTTCGATACAATATTTTTAGATATCGAGCAGTATCGCTCAACACTACTATCTACACATCTTATCCGGTTCAGCTACAATTAGGTGCCTGATTGTCAACTTTGCTCAGTTGTTCCTAAGTGCTATCTGCACTTCCAGCTCTCCCACAACAAGGTACCCGATTGTCTACTCCATTGGGCTGTTTCAGAGTGCTATCCACACATCTAAGGGCCCCATCACACATAGCGAGATCGCTGTGTGTGACGGGGGCTTAACACTTGTGCATCAAGTTGCTTATTTGCCTACTTGCTTCTGCTAATCCAACATGCTGTTCACACACTCAAATTTGCTAGATCAAGATACCGGTTTGTCTACTTTTCTCTCTTAATGCATGACACTGTCCTCACACTCAACTGTGCTTCAACAAGGAATCTACCAACCTGCTTGTCTCTGCTTATCCAAGGTTTTGTTTGCATGCTCAATTCTGCTGCATCAAAGTGCCTGCTTGTTTACTCATCTCTGCTGATCCAAGGTGCCTTCAACAACCAACTCTGTTGGGTCTAGCTGATTTCTTGCCTACCTGTCTTTGCTGATCCTGTCCTCACACTGAACTCTGTAGTATCAATGTGCTTTAATGTCTACCTACTGTATCTCTACTGATCAAAGTGCTGCCTGCACACTTGGCTGAGCTGCATAGAGCACTTTCAGCTCTGCTGATCTATGTGCCATCCTGCATATCCAGCTCTACTGGCCCTTCCCTGAATAAATGCCTCTGGTTCCTGGTATTCACTTTGACCTATGGCTTTGCAAATCCATCTTACTGGGTGAACTCATAACTCTGTCACTGAATTAAATGGGTCTATGCTTAGAATGCTGCATCAGTTTCTCAGTAACAGAAATTTCTGAGCAGTGATAAGGTTGTTTTCTAGAGTCTTTTTATTCTGGAAATTAGTAAGCTGACGAAGATCACAGTCAATGTCATCTTCTTACATTGTCAAAACAAAACAAATTCTGCAATTCTAGACTTAAAATTATCAGCAATTTCACAATGTGTTTACATGCCCATGGAGGTGAAGCCTGCAGAGTATTCAGATACTGCTGAAAAAAAACCACGATACAGGTTACATTGTGGATAGCAATACTGTTTGCACTCAAATGTAAATGACACGTTTGCTGAAAACTCCCTTGACATTATAATTAAACTAAAATATATACACAAATGAGCTATTTTTCTAATATTTAACCCCTTCATGACCGGAAGTATTTTTGTTTTACTGTTTTCGAATTTGGCTCCCCTTCTTCCCAGAGTCAAAACTTTTTTCTTTTTCCATCAATATGGCCATGTGAGGGCTTGTTTTTTGCGGGACGAGTTATACTTTTGAATGACATCATTGGTTTTAGCATATCATGTACTCAAAAACGGGAAAAAAGATTCCAAGTGCGATGAAATTGCAATTCCACTTCCACAATGGTTTTTTGTTTCGCTTTTTTACTGTGTTCACTAAATGCTAAAACTGACCTGCTATTATGATTCTCCCAGTCTTTACGAGTTCATAGACACCAAACATGTCCAGGTTCTTTTTTATGTAAGTGGTGAAAAAAACATTCTAAAGTTTGTTTAAAGAAAAATTGCGCCATTTTCCGATACCCGTAGCATTTCCATTTTTCGTGATCTGGGGTTCAGTGAGGGCTTATTTTTTGTGTGTCGAGCTGACGTTTTTAATGATACCATTTTGATGCAGATACGATCTTTTGATCGAAGGTTATTGCATTTCAACGCAATGTTGCAGCGACCAAAAAAACGTAATTCTGGTGTTTTTACTTTTTTTCTCGTTACGCCTTTTAGCGATCAGGTTAATTCTTTTTAGTATTGATAGATTTTTTTATTGTTTTATTCTGAATGGGGCGAAAGGGGAGTGATTTGAACTTTTATATATTTTTTTATATTTTAAAAAAACGTTTTTGTTTTTTTTTACTTTTGGCATGCTTCAACCCTATCGGCTCTGCTACATATAGAGATCGCCTCTATATAGCAGATTTACTCACGTGCTGTGAGCGCCGACCACTGGGTGGCGCTCACAGCAAGCCGGCACTGACAACCATAGAGGTCTCCAGGAGACCTCCGGTTGTCATGTCAACACACTGGTGACCTGCGATCATGTGATGCAGGTCACTGGTGAGCGTATTTCCAGCGCGCTTGCTGGAAGCGCTTGTTAAATGCCGCTGTCAGCGTTTGACAGCGACATTTAACTAGTTAATAGATGCAGGTGGATCGCGATTCCACCCACAGCTGTTGCAGGGGTTGTCCCGGGAATGATGTGGGCTCACCGCCGGAGCCCACATCAAAAGGAGGGAGTCCGACATCGGCGTACTGTTTTGCCTGAAGTTGAAAAGGGATTAAGACATGAAGATTGATCAGTCTGAAAAATTGCTGGAACCTTGAAGTTATTTTCAAGTTCATGTGCAGTCATGAAAACCGTCAATCGCTATGATGAAATTGGCTCTCATGAGTGCCGCCCCAAGAAAGAAAGACCAAGGATTATCTCTGCTGCTGGTTTAACTCAATGTCCTCCTCCACATCCACCTGCTCTTACTCCCCCTCACCTCCTCCCTTTCTTTCTCCTCCACATTTTTCCACATATGACATTGTCCATTATGGCCACGAGCAACTCCAGGGCTGAGATGAACATTTAGAAGTTGGTGTTCTTCCATCCAATGTCATTACAAGTGTTTTTTACAATATAAATGTGAGGGGGATGAGACAGTTTAAGTCACAGTAGGCAACACGTGCATTTCATCAGCTGCCAGTGACCAGTTTCTAAGTATATATATCATACCCGGTTTTCCTCCTGTATGATATAATCAGTCACCACTTTACACTGCAGGTGCAGATCCTGTAATATACATGTCCAATTTCATTGTGATGCCACGGCACAAATAATGTGGCACTTAGGTAGACCATTCTGTTCTTGCAAAGCATGGAGGATGTGTTTCGCCATGCAAGAATGGTTGAAATGCCCAGACACACTATTGTCCATGGGCATCACCTTCTTAATTCAGAATATTTCTCTAAAAAATTTGCACAATTAGATTTAGGACATCATAGTTTTTTTTCCATAGTATTATAGCTTTTAAGGTTGAAGGCAGAAAGTTCATCAAGTTTGTAACGCTCGCGCTCAGGCTGGTTGACGCGAGCGTGGGGGGTTGTGGCCCCACTGTACCACAAACCGGACTACCCTGGAAGGGGCGTGACTAAGCAGCTACCTTGGTGTTCACAGGAGCCTCTGATGGTGAGGTCAGGCTTGTGCGGCAGGTAGCTGCCAGGTATCACTTCAGGGTGGTGTCTGGCTGTGGCTGCTGATCCTTCTGGGGAACAGAACACTTGGACAGGTGCGGGTGAGTGTCGACAGGCACGATAGGCAGGCGGGCATGGCTGGCACTCTGGCAGGACAGGCGGGCATGTCTGGCACTCTGGCAGGATAGGGGGGCACAGCTGGCACTCTGGCAGGACAGGTGGGCACGGCTGACCGGACTGGAACCGGTACGGGTAGGACAGGAACATAGGCAGGTACGAGTGGAATGCAGGAAGGGGTGGAGCTGGGACTGACTAGGGAAGGACGGAGACATGGACTGGAATGAGTGGTTTATGGGAACAGGTATGAATACCTGTTCAGACTAGAGAAGCGAGGTCCCACAGGGTGCGGAACAGGAGAGGAGTAGAGCCGTAAGGTTGCGGAGTGGAGTGTAGAACAGGACTGTTGGTTGCGGAGCAACAAGCAGAGCAGAGCCGCAGGTTACAGAGCAAAGTGCAGAACCGCGAGGTGTGGAGCAAGGCAGAACCACAAGGAGCGGAGCGAGAGCAGGACAAAACAGCAGAGCGCAGAGCGAGAGCAGGACGGAACCACAGAGCGAGAGCAGGACGGAACCACAGAGCGCGGAGCGAGAGCAGGACCAAACCGCAGAGTGCGGAGCAAAGGGCAGAACCGCAAGAGTACAGAGCAAAAGGCAGAACCGCAGGAGTGCAGAGCAAAAGGCAGAACCACAAGAGTGCGGAGCAAAAGGCAGAACCGCAGAAGTGAACACAAGGATACATACAGCAGGGTATAGAAGGCTACGGACAAGGATACAACAGACACAAAAATAGGACTGAATACAGACAGGGTCAGGTACGGGATAAGGTACAGGAACTAGGATGCAGTCCAGGATATGCAGCCTCCTGGAGGGTGGAACAAGTAAGGAACAAAGCACAGAAACAGATCTGGGTACTCAGCCCCCGAGAAGGCGGAAAACAGGACAGGACCTAGTAGCTCAGTAGCCAGATACTGACTGAGAGAAATGGTTGCTCAGGCATTCTTCTATGGGCGAGGATGCCTTAAATACCAGAGGCCTCTTGGCAATTGGCTGGGGACACCTTAGGAAGGTGCACACTGACTCTATAAGAACCAGGAAGTGCCGGCGCTGCCCCCCTATGCACACAGCCAGGAAGCATGCACAGAGCAGGCAGGAAGCATGAGGCACACAGCATGGAGCCGGCAGAAAGACAGAACTCACAGCATGGCACGGAGTAGTGAGTAAGTTGGTGTGTAAGGCAGGTGGGGGATGGGAGGCCATGCAGCGATGCCGACAGGGTTGTTACAGTGTTCAATCTGTACCCTAACATGTTAATCTAGAGAAAAGCAAAAACCTCATGAGACAGATGCTAATTGCCCCATTTTAAGGGAACAATTACTTTCCGACTCAACATACAGCAATCAGACTAGGTCCCTGGAATATTACACTCTATGGGTACTAGGATAAAGTACCCATAACCTGTAATATTATACTTTTCAAGAAATGCATCCTGGCCCTGTCACGCGGTCTTATGATATGTGTACGATGTCAGTAAACTATTCTTAAAAGAACAACACTCTATACAACATATAGATTAGCAACATCAGCATGTAAATATAGAATAGATTTACCTGACACGATATCCGTTGAACTCAGGATTAATCTTGAGGACTTGATACACTGTCACAGGAAAGAAGAGGACCGGGGGTCTAACCTGACCCTAAACTGGGGTCCTAACTAATCCCTCACCTTGGAGGTACTGATAATGGTTCAGAGGTCCAAGTCTCCAGCCTAACCCTGTCTCCTATCAGTCCCTGAACCCTGTAATCAGTCCTAAGAAGGATACTGATTACCACCAAAGGGATATGGGCTGATCTCTGCTAAATACACAGATTAGAAATATAAGACAGACTGGAGAAAACACAGACTTGCATACACACTCAAACACAGAAGGAACATAAATGATCTGGGATATTAAACTCTAAGCAAGGTGAGCTTAAAACAACTAAGGAGCTCTTTAACTTAAGTCTATACAGATACAATCCTATCTGTGGTCTGCATGAAGAATTTCACTGGCAACTCCCAAACAGACAACCAGAGATTTAAAGGAAACCAATCAACAAATAATTAATTGCAGCCGGGAGAAACTGCACCTAGTCCCAGAACTGAGCACAGACAGAATTAACTCCCTAACTGCCAAACACAAAGAAACAGCAACTCAGCTGTGAGAAGTCAGAATGTGCAACCGCGACGATCTTCGTGGCGATGCACACATGACAGGCCCTCCTTGAACGTTGGTCGTGAATCAACCTTTTCAACATCATGTGGCAGAGAGCTTCATAGTCTCACTGCTCTTACAGTAAAGAATCTAAGACCAGCAATTATGATTCCACCTTCCTTTCTCTAGATGTAGAAGATGCCCTCTTGTGATTGCTGCAGGACCAGGTGTACTGTCTTTTCATATATATCTACATACTAATAAGATCGCCCCTTAGCCTTCATTTTTCCAAGCTGAATAACCACAACTTTGATAATCTATCTTGGTTTTGCAGTTGTCCCATTTCCTTAATAACCTTGGTTGCTCTTCTTTGCACCCACGTGCTATGCTCGGAGCATGAGTTACTTTATCCAAATGTAGTGCAGCCAATGCTCCTGGCATTGTTATTTACTCCAATGTCCATTTGTACTTGACAAGGAGTTATCCATCGTGAGATTTGCTGCTTGGTACAGAGGAGCGACTTATCCAGCTTTTGTTGCCTATCCTTTAAAGCTATAAAACAGCTTGGCAACGCTTAAGCTTAGAAAAATGAAAAGACTGAGGGCGGGAAGGGGATGCAATGTTACTGTTGGGGATGGGGTTTTGTCCATTGAAGAGATGTAAAAGGAGGTAACTACCGGTAAGTGATGTCTGGTGTTGAACCAGACCTAGCTTCCAGTGGTCCTGGTTGGTGTGATGCATAACCACCAATCAAAGCTTTGACTTGGTTGTTTGTAAAAGACACGTACTGTCTCTATTCATAATTGCAGCTCAACATGTCAATGGTGCAGTGCGCTTTTGAGCTCAATGACAAGTTCAGGGAACAGACCAAATTCTCTTGAACATGAAGGCACAGGGCAAGCAACCCTTTCTATGTGAAATAATGGGTGTCTTCCAACAAAGCTCAGTGCATGCCATAATTTCCTATAAAGCAGTGAAATGCACAATGTGACACAGCAGTGCTATGGCAGCGACTGCACCACCAGAAACTTGACCAGTTGGGAGTTGAGATGCTATTTTAGGCCGTAGGTCTGGGTGAGCAACATAGACCAGAGGCAGCAGTGTAGCAGAAAGGGTTTCAATGGGGATCAATGAGGTTCAGGACAGCAAAGTATGTAGAATGGGAGACAAAAAAGCAGGACAGGTAGCACAGGTGACACAGAACCAGATGTATGGATACAACCAGAAACAGAAGCAGTAGAAGAAGAAACTGGTATCTTGCAGCAGGGAAACAGTTAATCACGGGAATGCAATCTGGCAGGACAATGGTTAAACACAGGACTAATTGAGAAGTTACAGTATATATGGTCATTGTGTGGCAGTATTTATACGCTATGTGGTTTATTATTTCTATATTAGTTTGGTATAGCGAACTGTTCACCAACAATATGGTAATATTTATTATTATTTGGTAACTGTATAACTACTATTTAGAAATATTACATAGGAATGATCTTATTGCCGTGTTTTCTATGAGATTTATACATTTTATCTGTAGTCTTTTTTTTAAGGAGGGTTAGCAAACACTTTACAGAATCTAGATTACTACAGTGGCCTGTACAGTATATCTGACCAACATGTTGGTAGGGGTCGAGATCATACTTATGCTCCAGTGTCCATAGGACTCTAGTGACATCTTTGTGCGTTACCTTGATTGCAGAGGCTAATTGTCAACAGCACTGAAAACAGTTACGAGGAGATGATAACTTGCATGCTGAGAGGTTGGTGTGGATAACATGTAGAAGTTGGCGTGAGCTTGGAAATAGTTGTTTGTTGTAGCATGGACATTATGATATATTGAGATACCTGACTGGAGCTCAGTTAAGAGAAGTAGCAGCAAATTCCTGACAAACTTGATAAAGCTAATGTTACTTAATACTCAAACACATGACCTCTGTCAAAGCTGGCCTTAACCCCTTCACCGATGGGTGATTTTCCTTTTTTTCCTCCCCCTTTTCCAAGAGCCATAACTTTTTTATTTTTCTGCCAATATAGCCATATGAGGGCTTGTTTTTTGCGAGACGAGTTGTACTTTCTAATGACACCAACAATTTTTTTGTATTGGAAAATGGGAAAAAAATCCAAGTGCGGTGAAATTGCAAATAAAAGTGCAATTCAAGATTTTTTTTTTTTAATTACCATGCTTACTATATGATAAAACTGACCTGGCAAATGATTTTGCAGGTCAGTACAAGTACGCAGATACCAAACATGTATAGTTTTGTTTATTTAAGTGGTGAAAAAAAATTCAGAAATTTGTATGAAAATTTTTTTTTTTGCTATTTTCCGAGACTCATAGCTTTTTCATTTTTCGGGATAGGGGCTGTATGAGTGCTTATTTTTCGTGCCTTTAGCTGACATTTTTACTGATACAATTTTAGGTTAAATATGATGTTTTGATCCCCTCTTATTGCATATTATTGCAATGTTGCAGTGGCCCAAAAACGTAATTCTGGAGTTTTTAATATTTTTACATTACACTGTTTCGAATGGATTAATTTATTTTTAGGCTATGTGCACACGTTCGGGAATTGCCGCGGAAATTTCTGCAGCAATCCTGCACCTCCCTGCCGCGGGAAATACGCATTTTATATGTATGCGTATTCCCGCTAAAAACTACCATTTTGCAAGCGTAATGTAGCATCGCTTGGAAAACTGATTGACAGGTTGGTCACACGAGTCAAACATAGTGTTTGACTTGTGTGACCAACTTTTTACTATTGATGGCGCCTATGCCGCATCAATAGTAAAAAGATCTAATGTTAAAAATAATAAAAAAAATAAAAAATTGCGATATTCTCACCTTCCAGCGGCCCCCGCAGCCTTCCTGGTCCTCGCGATGCTCCCGGCAACTCCCATTCCCAGGGATGCTTAGCGACAATGACCCCAGATGACGTAGCATCACGCGAGACCATTACGTCATCTGGGGTGATTCTCGTAAGGCATCCCTGGGAACGGAACTTGCTGGGAGCATCGCTGAGGAGCGGGAAAGCTGCGGGGGCCGCCGGAAGGTGAGGGTATCACTATTTTTGTTTTAATTATTGTTTTACCAGGGATATGGTACCCAGGGTCTGGAGGAGAGTCTCCTCTCCTCCAGACCCTGGGTACCATCCACACATGAACCGCTCACTTTGCGCATGGTGGGCATAGCTACATGCGGAAAGTAAGCTGTTCAATGCATTCCTATGGCAGCGGAATCGCCGCGATTACGGAAAAAGAGTGAACATGCTGCGTTTTTTTTTCCGGCATGTGCACAAAAATTGCGGAATGCATTGTAACAATAGGATGCTTAATGCATGCGTTTTTTTCAGCGGAAAACCGCCGCAAAAACACGGAAAATCCTGAACGTGTGCACATAGCCTTAGTTAGATAGTGCTGACTTTTACAAACGCAGCGATACCGAATATCTGTATTTATAATTTTTTTATTGTTTATCTTTCAATGAGGCAAAAGGGAGGTGACTAGAACTTTTTTTTTTTTTTTTTTTATATTTTTAAAAACTTTTTATTTTTACTTTATTTAATAGTTCTCTTAAGGGACTTGAAGCTGCGATCGTCCCACGTTTGTGCTTTGCATAGCAGGGCATCAGCATTGCTATGTATAGCAGAAATCACCATCTCCTATGAACGCCAGCCACGGATCGGCGTTCACAGGAGGATCATGATTAAAGGCACGGGGGTCATCAGCAGACCCCTGGCTGTCATGACAACACATCGAGATTGACAGCGGGATTTAACAGGTTGACAGTTGCAGGGGAAACTCCACTCCACTGGCAGCTGTTAAAGGCACATGATAGCTCATTAAATCATCTGTCATGAGCGGGGAAAGATGCTGGCTCAGCGTACGAGCCCGCATTGAGGGCAAGGACATGATAAACTTAAAAATAAGTCATTAGTCGTGAAAAGGTTAAAATGCCTAATATGATGATTTAGTCGAGTTTGCTAGTTTACCCAAGAAACTACTGCAAAGGAGGGCGAACAAATAAGTTTTGAAAATTTGTTTGAAAAATATAAAAAAATGCTGGTAAAATTTTAACCCTTATAACATTCTATCAAAATAAAAGAACGTGTGAGAAATGATGCTGACACAAAGCAGATATATGGCAAATTATATTTTTTTGTGTAGTATGATAGCATTATGTAGTATGAGGAATAACCTTTCAAACTTTGAATACTGCTAATTTTTTAATTTTGTTTCCAAATTTCTGATACCTCTATAAATAAATGCAAAACATATCAAAATTTACCACTAACGTAAAGTACAATGTATCTCGAAAAAACATTCTCAGAATCATTAAAATCTGTTGAAGCATTCCAGAGTTATTACCGTGTAAAGTGACACATGACAGATTTAAAAAATTGTTTCCGATTACTAAGGGGAATCTTCCAGTTTTCACATTGACTACTAGAGCAGTCACAATAGGCTGCTGGTTCCTATTTTCCATATTTTACTTGTTGGCTTTGCTGTATAGACTGGGACAATATAAGCAGAATGATCTCATAATCAGAGAGCAGGCAAATTACTGACAACTTTATAGTACTTATGAAGGCCTATAGAAGGTGGAATAGCTATGTTATACATTGTCTGCATAGATAAGGCCCTGTATACATCACTAATCAAATACCTACGATATTCCCTTTAATTTCACAACAAATAAACCAACTCTGCATATGACATCCTGGATCTTTTATTCCTAGAGCCCTGTGAGAATGACTTAGAGGAGATGGGTAATGAGCTTACATGCATTCAAACCATCATTTTAGGCTTTTCAGTGGTACTGCTTTGTCATAGTCATTTACTGACATTAGAAAGTAGAGTATTTTATAAAAATGCATCATAATCAGCTGATTAAAGGGAATTTGTCTCCACATTTTTGCTACCCCTTCTGATAGCAGAAGGATGCAGGGGCAGAGACCCTGATTTCAGCGATGTGTCACTTACTGGGCTGCTTGCTGTAGTTTTAATAATATCACTGTTTTATCTGCTGCAGATCTACCAGTTCTTGAATGCTGAGCTTTGTAAATATAACCCCACCCACACCACTGATTGGCAGTTTTTCTGCCCATGGACAGTGTATACAGAAAGCTGCCAATCAGCAGTGGGGGCGGGGTTATACAGAGCTCATGGATATAGAGGACTACCTGGTAGCAGGTTTACTAGTTGTCTAGTGATAATCTCCTGCTGATAAAACACTGATATTATCAAAACTACATCAGGCAACTCTATTGGTGACACATCCCTGGATACAGCATCATTGTCTCTACATTATACTTTTCTCAGATTAAGTGGCAAAAACCTGATGAAAAATTCCCTTTAAGATTATTACACAGCTTTCCAAGTATCTATCTTGAGATTTTTGTGATTGGATCTTATTTTCATAACCGATAAATGTCTTATTGAGTTTTATTCCAACATTATCAAAGACGCTAATTAGTTATAAATGCAAATAGCTAGTAATAAGCTTCAATTACCTTAGCTAATGAATGAATTACTGTACGGCATATCAACTGATTGGTTCTTAAAAGGGTCAAAGTCAGTAGTTTCCCATTGTTTCCATCCTGCCAGAGGTCTTTCCAGTTCATTCACCTTCAGTGCGTCCCACACAATCCTCTTTGTTGAGGCATACTTGCCATTCTAGGAGGCAGCTGAGTGCAGAATGAAGCTTTGTATTCCAAAATGTGAAAAAAAAAACAAAAAAAAACGAAAGTGGCGTGAGATGGTGTAAGGAGACCCCCACTGAAAAGGGAATTGACACAATATGCTTTAAATATCTGACTCTAATCTACGTCCCTCCGCAGCGTACCGCAGGTCCCAAACTTTGTGTTGCATGTCTATAAACCCCCTTCAAACCTCCAGTTTTACAATGGTGTGGAATATGTTGCCCCATATAAATAAACTTGTATGCCCCCTTTAAATATATAGGATACAATGGCCATCGGTTGTAGAGTGGGTCCCCCTTTCACAGATGCTGTGAGGAATGCAGTATTAAACAGAAGAGTGGCCAAGAACAGTTCACTCATAAAGAGGCAATGAGCTTGTTAGTTACAGTGCTGTGGAAGTTGGCAGCCAGATTGATGACTTCAGCCGTCTTACGAGAGGTAACAGCTGGTTATCAGCATCTGTAGTATGTAGACATTTGGTATTTCCAACAACAGTGGGCTTGCACTTGTGACTTATGATACTTTATACAACTGCTGGCAATTTCATCTGCAGCTCCTCCTTTATTCTAGCACAGTCTCTGTAGCACTTATAGTACAGCACACTCTCTCGATGCTCGTCACAAACCCTTTCACAGTCGCCTCTCTACAGCATCAATGCACTTCAATAGCCGGTGGTACAAAATCTTGGACAGTTCAGAACATAACAGTGGGGTTCATATGGCATAAGTGCTTAAAGGGTACATGTCACTATGAAAATGCCGTCCAGTCTGCAGGCCCCATGTTATAGAGCAGGGGGAGAGGAGAAGATTGATATATAGTTTTGTGAGAATAGCCTCAGTGTAACTTGTGTTTTAATCCTTTAATCCTCTGCTCTTTCTGGGACTTTTTGTCCAGTGGGCGGTTTTATAGAAAGAAAGCTGTCAGTCATAGGACCGCCCACTGGACCAAAATCCCAAATAGAGCAGAGGGTTAAATGATGAAAACAAATGTTATATTGAGACTATTCTCACAAAATTATATATCAGTCTGCCCCCCCTCCACGCTGTATAACATGGTGACTGAAGATTGGAATGTATTTTCATAGTGACAGGTTCTCTTTAATTTTTATGGCAGGCCTATTTTCAACACACATGTACGCCGAACTGTGGATCCAGGACCCTGCGTAGTACCGCAAGGACACACCGCCATCATCCGGAACCGGACCCCCAACTTCTTCAGGACCACACAGGAGTCATCACGCGCCGTTTGCGTGGGTGCCACCGTTGGAACCCAAGACTCTGCAGCCAGGAAGCCGGCAGACTGATAAGTTAACTATAGATGAGCGGCTTTACCTCCGGGAGGGTCGAGTAGGGTTTTGTGAAACCCGACTTTCTCAAAAGTCGAGTCGAACGAAATCGGCCGACTATCGGGAAAAGTCCAAGGTCTGACTGAAACATGAAACCCAATGCAAGTCAATGGGGAAGCAAAGTCGGCAGGGAGTGTAGGACAGTAAACACACCTACAGTGCCCATTTCAATGCCAACGACATCAATTCTTATTACTTAAGCTAATCAACCTTAATTTACTTTATAACAATAGTTACGCATTGAAAACTGTGGGTTATTTGGCTAAAGTTGTAGGGGGGGGGCAGGGCTGGCTCCAGGTTTTCGTGTGCCCCGGGCGAAAGAGTGTCAGTGGGCCCCTTTAACACATAACACAATTCATGATGCTCCGATACGGCAGAGAAATATAGGTATAGTACAATGCCAAATACTTCACTTCTTACATTACATGACTGATATCTATTTTAAATTCTACAATAGCTCAAAAACCGGACAGTATAGTCCTCCATACAGTATTATGGGCACCCCATAGTGCGCCATACAGAATAATGAGCCACATATATTGCTCCATACAGAATAATTGGTCCCATATAATGTTCCATACAGTATATGATGAGCTCCACCTAATGCTCCAGTGTATGATGGGCCCTATCTATGATGCTCAAGTGTATGATTGGCCCCATATATAATTCTCCAGTGTATAATGCTCCCCATATATTTCTCCAAACATTAAAAAAAATGAAATACCTCTCCTCGCTGGGCACTGCTCTACTCTGGACTCCTCAGCGTCGCCATCTTCCAGCTCTCTGCACTGTGACTGTTCAGGCAGAGGGCGTACAGACGTGACATCATCGCTCTCTCTGACCTGAATGTCATTGTCAGGAAACGCGGAAGACGTCACAGCGGTGGAGCAGGGAGAGGTAAGTATTGTAAGTGCTGGGGCCCTGAGCAAGCAGGGGGGGCCCACTCGTGGGCGACAGCACTGGCACAGGGCCCCTCATAGTACGCCGGTGTCTCTGACAGCAAGTGGGCCCCCCCACCGTCAGAGACACCGGCATACTATTAGGGGCCCTGTGCCAGTGCCGTTGCCCACGAGTGGGCCCCCCCACCTGCTCAGGGCTCCGGCACTTGCCCGGGTGCGCCAGGTGCCGTCACCGGCCCTGGGGGGGTACAGTCCAGTTAGGGAGGTGGAAAACTGGCATGTCGGAGGAAGAGGAGGACAAAGCGAGCCATTTTGCTGGCAACCTATGTGTCATCAGGGGAAGGTGGTACAAAATCCTTTGAAACCCAGGCATGGTTCATGTTAGAACTCTCCTGTTAGGTTTTTTCTATTTTGCTGGTCACATGACCTTTTTTGCCTATTTAATCCTGCTCCGCCCTTCTGGCTTTGCTGGACTTCATTGTAATTTCTACTCTTAAGCTAGCCAGGTGCATTGTTACCTTACTCAGTCAGTTTTGCTTGGTCTTCGGACCTCTATGTTCTATGTTGTTTTTTTTGTCTTTTACTGCTACAACTTCTGTTAGGAGGTGTCCATTTTTCTCCCAGTCCCTAGTTCTTGTAGGGATCCCTTCCTCGCATCTATAGGTCTTCGCACAGACTAGCTGAGGACTTTAGCGGGTCTGATCGCAGGATCAGGTTCCCCGATACATCGTAGGGATCTAGCTTAGTTCTATCGTAGGGACAGATCTCCCATCTTTCCTTAGTGCTTGTAGCAGATCATAACAGTTCATTTTATTGAAGGTGAGATCACCAACATTTTGGGTCGACAGACGGGTCCTTCTTTCTGTCAGGATTGATCCAGCAGCACTGAAGACTCTTTCTGATAGCACACTACCAGAAGGGCAAGCGAGCTCCTGTAAGGCATATTGTGCCAATTCAGGCCTGGTGTCCACTTTACAGGCCCAGTAGTCAAAGGGGAACGAACTGTGAGGGAGAACATCGATAGGGGAGGAGAGGTAATTTTGAACCATAGTTGACAACTGCTGTCTCCTGTCTGTTGCAATCGATTCAGATTACTAATCATGTGAGCAGTACTCGAGAAATCAGTCCACAACATGGTCATGAAACCCCTGTCTCCAACGCCACTTCGGCTGTGTGCACCACGAACACCTCTTCCATTTGGCCCAGTACGACTCGTGGTAGAACCTGCACCGCTGCTGTGTGCTGGGAATGCCTCTAACAAACAGTTTACCAGAGTTGCTTGTTTGTTAGCCAATATTAGCTCTAGGTTCTCCTGTGGCATGATGTTCTGTAATTTGCCTTTATAGCGTGGATCGAGGATGCTGGCCAACCAGTAGTCGTCATCCTTTATAATTTTGCCAATGCGGGGGTCCCTTTTTAGGATCTGTGGAGCCCAGCTGTGACTGAATCCACATCTTCCAGAAGGGTGCACTGACAGAAGATCCCACTAGAGGTCACTATACACATACACACACGCAGCTCATCCTAAAAGACCAGCAGAGGGAGCTGTGATAGGCATATAAAAAACAAGTTTAGTTTCAGTTTGCCTCAGAAAGGAAAGAAAGGAGAAAAAGAAAGGAAAGAAAGGAGAAGGAGAAGAGAAGGAGAGCAGAGCAGCCTGCTGCAGCTCAGTTCCGTTCAGAGCTCAGCTCTGTGCAGAATGTGTTTAAGTGGAGTCTAGTAAGAGTGACACAGGGAAGTCACTCCAGCCTAGTCAGAGCTGAATTTAGAAGTGGGCTCTGAGGAAAGCGTGCCGACGCTTAAAGAGCGGCGAAGAGGCAGCCCACCAACTGCCAGTGTGTGTGATCGTGTGAGATCCAGGTAGCCGAAGGCGAGTGGAAGTTAATGAGACAGAGGAGCCTTAATAGCTCATCTCAGCAAGAAATACCGGACAACGGGGTCCGAGCCTATAGGGATCTCCACGACCCATTAGGAGAACACCGGAGTTCCTGGAGGACTACAAGTCCCAGGAGTACCACAGAGCTGATACGTAGGAGGATCAGGAGGACGGAGTCCGGCTCGGCCAGCCATCAAGGACCCTGTCCTTTCACAGAGAAGGTCCAACCACAAGATCAGCCAGGTACAAGACGGAGACTAAGCTAGGCCCAGCTATATGCAGGCCAAGACTTCATTACATAAAGGCAGAGGACAGGAGGCCACACACCTACCGAGTGGAGGAATCTGGATGTGTACCCTTCACCCTACAGTGCTCCGGGGAAGTGCCTGAACATCTGCAGTAAAGGTACCAAAGTGACTTATGTGTGTGTCTCCCTTATTGTCCCTGACTGCCGGGTCCCCATCGGTCCTGCACCACCATAGACTTCGAGGGAACAGTCCCACCTGTGGGGGACTTAACATCTCGCTGCCTAATAACATCCCCTCAGAAGATTCACCCTGCAGCGCTGGTCTACTTGATCAGAAACCACAGGTGGCGTCACGAACTATTCCTAAAATCCCCTGTAAATATCCCCCATTGAATGAGCGCCCAGGGCAACGGACCGAGCTTTGCTGCCAGTGACATTCCCCATAGACTTCCATGGGCTCGGTGCCGAGTACCCCATAACCCTGGTAGTACGTGCGACTCAGATCCGCAAGACATAATCACACATTCCTCAAAACACTGAAGGACTTTACAGAGGTCTTTCAGCTTTGACCACTGCACACCAGACAACTCCATGTCTGCCCTCAAACTGCCTGCCCGTGTATCCTCCCACAAATGCATTACAGCCTGCCTCTGTTCGCACAGCCTCTCAACCATGTGCATGGTGGAGTTCCACCTTGTTGCAGCGTCTATGATTAGGCGGTGCTTGGGGAGGTGGAGCGATAGCTGCAGCCTCTGCATACGACTGGAGTCTACGGGCGAGTGACGGATGTGCGAGCAGAGTTTTCGCACCTTATGGAGCAGGGTTGTTAACTCCGGATAATTATTTAGGAAGCACTGCACCACCAGGTTCAAGGTGTGAGCCAGGCAAGGTATGTGTCTGAGTTTTGCCAGGGCTATGGCCGCCACAAAATTACGGCAGTTATCACTGACTACCTTGCCTGGCGCAAGATGTAGACTGCCCAGCCAGCTGCAAGTAGTCAGCCAGTACCTCCGCGGTGTGTCTGTTGTCACCCAAAGACATCATCTTTAAAACAGCCTGCTGACGCTTACCACTAGCTGTTCGATAGAGGGACATCTCATGTGCAACACTGGCAGCTGCAGATGGAGTGCTCGTGCAACTGCGCTCTGTCGACGAGCTTTCGCTTCTGGAGGAGGAGGAGGAGGAAGAGGGTCGAACACCTACAGCCAACTGTTGCCAGTACGGTGGACTAGGCAGCACTGTCCAACCGCCGCTGTCCCCTGTGGACCCTGCATCCACCACATTAACCCAGTGCGCAGTGATGGACACATAACGGCCATAGCCATGCCTAGTGGCCCATGCATCTGTTGTGAGGTGCACCTTTCCACTCACTGATTGAGTGCATGGACAATGCGGTCTTTCACATGCAGGTGGAGGGCAGGGATAGCTTTTCTAGAAAAGAAGTACAGACTGGGTAGGTCATAGCGTGGGACAGCGAAGGCCATGAGCTCTCGGAATGCTGCGCTTTCAACCAAACGGAAGGGCATCATCTATAATGAGATCAGTTTGGCAATGTAGGCGTTCAAAGCCAGTGTATGCGGATGAGAGGATGAGTACTTTTTTGTCCTACAGTCATGGCCAAAAGTTTTGAGAATGACACAAATATTAATTTTTACAAAGTCTACTGCTTCACTTTTTCTAATGGCAATTTGCATATACTCCAGAATGTTATAAAGAGTGATCAGCTTAGCAGCAATTACTTGCAAAGTCAATATTTGGCTAGAAAATGAACTTTATCCCCCAAAACACATTTCAACATCATTGCAGCCCTGCCTTAAAAGGACCAGCTAACCTCTTTTCAGTGATTGCTCCATTAACACAGGTGTGGGTGTTGATGAGGACATGGCTGGAGATCAATCTGTCATGATTAAGTAAGAATGACACCACTGGATACTTTAAAAGGAGGCTGGTGCTTGGCATCATTGTTTCTCTTCTGTTAACCATGGTTATCTCTAAAGAAACACGTGCAGTCATCATTGCAATGCACAAAAATGGCCTAACAGGGAAGAGTATCACAGCTAGAAAGATTGCACCTCAGTCAACAATCTATGGCATCATCAAGAACTTCAAGGAGAGAGGTTCCATTGTTGCCAAAAAGGCTTCAGGGCGCCCAAGAAAGACCAGCAAGCGCCAGGACCGTCTCTTAAAAGTGTTTCAGCTACGGGATCGGGCTACCAGCAGTGCAGAGCTTGCTCAGGAATTGCAGCAGGCAGGTGTGAGTGCATCTGCACGCACTGTGAGGCGGAGACTCTTGGAGCAAGGCCTGGTCTCAAGGAGGGCAGCAAAGAAGCCACTTCTCTCCAGAAAAAACATCATGGACAGACTGATATTCTGCAAAAGGTACAGGCAGTGGACTGCTGAGGACTGGGGTAAAGTTATTTTCTCTGATGAATCCCCTTTTCGATTGTTTGGGACATCAGGAAAACGCCTCATTCGGAGAAGACAAGGTGAGCGCTACCACCAGCCTTGTCTCATGCCAACTGTTAAGCATCCTGAAACCATTCATGTGTGGGGTTGCTTCTCAGCCAAGGGAATCGGCTCTCTCACAGTCTTGCCTAAAAACACAGCCATGAATAAAGAATGATACCAGAATGTCCTCCAAGAGCAACTTCTCCCAACCCTCCAAGAGCAGTTTGGCAATCAACAATGCCTTTTCCAGCATGATGGAGCACCTTGCCATAAAGCAAAGGTGATAACTAAATGGCTCAGGGAACAAGACATAGAGATTTTGGGTCCATGGCCTGGAAACTCCCCAGATCTGAATCTCATTGAGAACTTGTGGTCAATCATCAAGAGACGGGTGGACAAACAAAAATCTAAAAATTCTGACAAAATGAAAGCATTGATTGTGCAAGAATGGACTGCTATCAGTCAGGATTTGGTCCAGAAGTTGATTGAGAGCTTGCCAGGGAGAATTGCAGAGGTCCTGAAGAAGAAGGGTCAACACTGCAAATATTGACTTGCTGCATTAACTCATTCTAACTGTCAATATAAGCTTTTGTTACTCATATTTTTGCAATTATATTTCTGTCTGTGATAAAAACATCTGTCAAACACACATAAAAACCAGAGGTCAGCAGATCATGTGAAAATATAATATTTGTGTCATTCTCAAAACTTTTGGCCATGACTATACTCAGAGTGTCTGCTAGGGTGAGCTGGACTTGAGAGCTGCATATGAGGGAACTAGCAGTGGACATGACGGACTGAGAGGGGGTTGGTGATGGTGATGGTGGTTGTGGTGATGGTGGTGGTGGTGGTAGTGATGGCCTTGATTCAGTCTTTCGTTGCAAAAACATTGTGATTCCCTGACTGCTTTGGCCTTGCGACGACACCTCAACATTTCTTGCTGGTGGTGTGCTAACCAGTGGGCTTACAGTGGGGAAGCGATGGAGCGTTGCTGGCTATCTTCAGTCGGAGCAGGTGCACATGTGCTACCTGAGGTTTTGTAGTCCGTCCACGCTTCCAAGTGCATGGTGATTAAATGTCTAAGCATGCAACTGGTATTCAGATTTCGGAGATTTTTCCCTCGGCTAAAGGTTCTTCCGCACTTCTTACAGATAACCTTTGCCTCATCAATAGGATTTTGGTCAAAAAAGTGCCACAGTGCACTCTTCCTACTATGGAATAAATTTTCAGTGCTAATTTGACCGTCTGGCCAAGCTGTCCTGCAACCCTTTTTGTTGTTTTAACACGTTTTTGGACTGCTACGGGCCTGGCAGATAACCGCTGCTGCGATGTCGATGCCTGCTGCGGCTTCTTCTCTTCTTCTGAGCTATTGCCAGCTGCACCCTCTTCCCCCAATGGATGCCAATCCGGGTCAACAACTGGGTCATACATCACCTCCTCTTCAATTTCATCTGCACCTTCCTCTGTGTCACCGTGTAAGGTGGTATAGTATGCAGGAAGGGGTACCTGAGTTTTATCAGGGTCCGATTCTGGCTCAGTAGACTGCGAGGAAATGTAGTGCTGTGGGTGAATGTACCAGCAGAATCATCTAGCAGTGGCTGTGCATCAGTGCACTCCATGTCAGATTCATCTTGGACTGGGGAATTCAGGATTTGACTTCATAACCCAGGCATGGTATGTGAAAAGAGCTCCATGGAGTAATCTGAAGTGTGGCCTGCCGCATCCTTCACTTTTGGTGGGGGTGAAGGACACAAGGAAAGGTGTTGTTCCTGACCAGGAGCCTGTACTGACGACTCAGTGCTTGCATTTTTTGAAACTTCAGAAGAGGAGGCGATAGAGCTGGAGGCTGTTTCGGCAATGTAAGCCAAAACCTGTTCCTGATGCTCCGGCTTTAAAAGCGGTTTACCTACTTCCAGAAAAGGGAGCCTTCCAGGCCTTCTGGAGCCAGACGATGATGCAGGCTCAACACCTCCTGCCTTAGGTGCTATTGTGCTTTTGGCACTACCAGCAGATGCACCCCACCACCACCATCTGTAAGGTTCTATGTATATATTCCTGAAACTCAGTTTGTTCGTCAGCCATTTTACTTTCTGTCTTGCTGCAGCTATCTTGCCCTCAGTCAAAATGGAGTTTCCAGCTTGCATGTTCCCGCCCTGATTCTCTCCTTTGCTTCTTAAGCAGCCACAGCTGAGCAATCAGTGCTTCAGAATCTAGCCTGCAGTGAACCTGTGACTTGACTCCTGTAAGCCTTGGACCTTGTACTCCAGCTATTCCTACTGAGGAACTCTGAAGCACTTGTGGACTCTGAACCCTGCTCTTTGAAAGACCCACGTTTGCATGGACTTACGGTAACAGAGAAGAAGATCCTGAATCTGTATTGGAGAGTGATTGCTGAGCTTGGATTACTCTGGCCTGCTGTGTCTCCTGTTTCTGTGTCTGAAAACTGTGTGACTATTTCTGCCAACTTGTATGAAGTAATACAGGACTTTTCTATATCAAACCTGTGACTCCTGTGTTTTCATCGCACCCAAGCACAAGACGCTATATGAACTGTACTACATACATTACAAGATTCTGAAGCCAAAACGTTAGTGTCTGCTGGGTCTGGAAGGCTGTGTCTGCTGTACTGTGGATATCAGACGTCCGGTTGTACTTTCTGTGATGACAGTGGTTGTGACTTCTCACAACCATTCCAGGTGAGCAATTCCCTTAAGTTTTTTCTTTTTGCAGTGTTACCACAGGTAAACACTATTGTTTTTTTTTTTTCCTTTCTTTTCTCTTTTTTGTCTGCTGTAACTCTGGATATCAGATGTCTGGTTGAAACTTTCTGTGATGATAGTGGTTGTGACTCCTCACAACCATTCCAGGTGAGCAGTTCCCTTAATTTTTTTTTCTCTCTGCAGTGTTGCCACAGGTGAACACTATTGTTTTTTTTTTTCTCTCCTCTTCTTCCAGTAATCCTGTCTTAAAAGATCTGGAAAATGGAGGCCCGCATAAAGGAACTTTGCGGAGTGACTGATAATATCCTTGCAGATTTGCAGAATATAAAGACCCGTTTTACAAATCTACAGGACCTCAATAATCACAATTTGCAAGTGGTTGGACAGACTACCCAGGATTTGCGAGCCAGGATTGAGGTTCTAGAGGGGCGAGTCCAGGCTCCTGCCGTAGCCCCGAGTGCTGGGATTCCCAAGTTGCCCCCTTTTCGTTTTGGCGGTGAACGTGAGAAATTCAGGGGATTTATTAATCAATGCAATCTTTTTTTTTCTGCACATGCTTCACAATTTCCCACTGAACGATCTAAGGTGCTTACTATAATTATGTTGCTTACCAACAAGGCTTTGATGTGGGCAAACCCTCTGATTGAGACTGAGGATGATTGTTTGAATCACCTTGATGATTTTATTTCAGCCATGGGGCAGGTGTTTGATGACCCCAATCGAGGTGCAACAGCTGAAGCAGCCATGTTAGCTTTGCGCCAAGGTAAGCACTCTGTAGCTGAATATGCCTTGGATTTCAGGAGATGGGCCCTTGATACCACCTGGGACAGTTCCGCCAAAAAATCTATTTTTCGAAAGGGGTTATCTCCACTGATTAAGGATGAACTTGCTCGTGCCGACCCTCCCACTGCGTTAGGTGACTTTATTAACTACTGCATCCGTATTGATACTCGTCTGACTGAACGCAGGCAAGAGAGATGGTTCGAAAGCAATCGTACTAACCTTTTCCTACCTTCCTCTCCAGCTAAGGAACCTTTGAGTAGGATTACACGGGAACCTGAACCTGAACCCATGCAGGTAGACTCTTTACAACGATGGGTTAGTGATGCACGCAAGGAACATCGTTTTAAGGAGAATCTATGTTTCTATTGTGGTAAGTCAGGGCACTTCATTATAAACTGCCCAGCCGTTCTCGTAAGACTACTGCAGCACTCATTCATTGTGAGTGTTGCGAGAGGGGATCTGTCAGGTCGAGCCTCAGGCTCCAGAGAGATCTACAGCAACAGATCTTGATTTCTCGGACTTAAACTCCGTTACCTCTGAGGACGTTGACTGTGTAAACGCTGCCATTTTTCAAGTTTCCTCAGCGGTGTCCCAGCTGAGTTGTAAGAAAAACAATTCTCATTGCTTTCTTTCCATCAAACTCTGGGTTGACTCAGCTTGGGTGTCTAGCTCTGCTATGATCGACTCAGGGGCAAGTGGAAATTTTATGGATGTCTCCTTTGCTCTGAAACAGGGAATACGTTCAGTGAAGAAGGCTACTCCAGTACAGATGGAAACTGTGGATGGCTCCCTGCTGACCTCTGGACCAGTGGATCAGGAAACAGAGCCTTTGAGGGTTCTTATGGGTAAAGATCATCAAGAGAAACTGTCCTTTATGCTTATCTCTTCTCCCCACTTTCCCATTATTCTAGGGCTACCATGGCTGCAGGCTCAGAATCCTACCATTAACTGGGAGACCAAGGAATTACACTTTCCAGAGAAACAGATGAGTCCAAAAGTTTCAGCTTGCTCTGTTCCTAAAGGAATCATGTCAGTCCCTGAACTACCAGCTGTATACCAGGACTATGTGGATTTATGTGACAAGAAGAACGCTGACCAGCTTCCCCTCACCGTCCATATGATTGTCCAATTGAATTATTGCCTGGAGCAGAGATACCTTTTGGTAAGATCTACCCCCTGGCGGGGCCCGAGCTAAAGGCTTTAAAGGATTACATAGATGAAAATCAAGCCAAGGGCTTCATACGCCCCTCTTCATCTCCTGCAGGTGCACCCATCTTCTTTGTAAAGAAGAAAGATGGATCTCTGAGACCATGCGTAGACTATAGGGAACTCAATAAGGTTACTATTAGAAACCGTTATCCATTGCCTTTAATCCCTGAGTTATTGGAGAGAGTGCGACATGCCAAAATTTTTTCTAAACTAGATCTTCGTGGGGCCTATAACTTAGTCCGTATTAGACCTGGGGATGAATGGAAGACTGCATTCAGGTCACGCTATGGACACTTTGAATATCTAGTTATGCCTTTTGGTCTGAGTACCGCCCCAGCCACTTTCCAACACTTGGTGAATGACATCTTCAGGGATCTCCTAGATACATTCGTGGTAATTTATTTGGATGATATTCTAATTTTTTCTAACTCCACAGAGGAACATCATGGACATGTGAGAATGGTCTTGGAACGTCTAAGACAAAATCATCTTTACATCAAACTCGAAAAGTGTGAATTCCATAGGACCGAAATTCAATTTCTGGGGTATGTACTGTCTACACAAGGAATTAGTATGGATGGAAGCAAAACCCAAGCCATCAAGGATTGGCCAAGTCCTAGAAATGTGAAGGAGGTACAGCGCTTCATCGGGTTTGCCAACTTCTATAGACGTTTCATTAGAAATTTCTCTGAGGTAGTGTCACCTATCACTCAACTTACCCGGAAAGAGTCTAGGTTTTCCTGGACTCCCCAAGCCCAGGAAGCATTTTCCCGTCTAAAAGATAAATTTACCACTGCACCTATCCTAGTACATCCCAACCCGAGCTTGCCTTCATAATAGAGGTGGATGCTTCAGACTGTGCCGTTGGAGCTATACTCTCTCAGAGAACAGGTGAGAAGAATGTCTTGCATCCCTGTGCCTTCTTTTCCCAGCAGTTGTCTTCGGCTGAGAGGAACTACGATGTGGGCAATAGAGAGTTGTTGGCCATTATTGCCGCCTTCAAAGAATGGAGACACCTTCTTCAGGGAGCTGCACAGCAAATAGTCGTCCTGACAGACCATCGTAACCTTGAGTTTATCAGGTCGGCTAAGTGCCTGACTCCTCGCCAGGCTCGCTGGAATCTTTTCTTAAACCAATTTAATTTTATCATTTCTTATAGACCAGGATCGCGCAATGGAAAGGCTGATGCACTCTCTAGGATTTACTCAGCAGAGACACGTCCAATTACTCCTCCTAAGACTATTCTTCCTGACTCTAGATTCCTAGGAGTAATTCATAATCAAGACCTACTTAAGGACATCAAGGAAGCATACCATGCGGATTCCTTTTTGGCACAACCCCCAAGGGACGTAAGTCTTGTCTTTAAGAATGGTGTGTGGATTCAGGGACAACGTCTGTATATTCCTGAAACAGTCAGATTAAGAGTATTGCAACTCATTCACGATTCCAAGATAGCTGGGCATAGAGGAATTCTAAAGACACAGGAATTTCTTTCTCGTTTCTTTTGGTGGCCCACTTGCAGGAAGGATGTTTTGAATTATGTCACTTCATGTGAGGTCTGTGCAAGATGCAAAACACCTCGCTCCTCACCAACTGGTCTGTTACAGCCTCTTCCCACCCCGTCCCGCCCGTGGGGATCCATTTCTATGGACTTCATTGTGGAGTTACCAACCTCTCAGGGGAAGAACACCATTCTAGTGGTGGTTGACCGTCTAACAAAGGCAGCTCATTTTATCCCTTGTGTCGGCTTACCCACTGCAAAACAGACATCAGATTTGATGATTAAAGATGTGTTTCACTTACATGGAGTACCGGATGAGGTTATTTCGGATCGAGGGGTGCAATTCACTTCTAGGTTTTGGCAAAATTTCTGTGCAGCATTGGACATTAAAGTAAACCTTTCTTCTGCTTTTCATCCCCAGACTAATGGACAGACCGAACGAACCAATCAAACCCTGGAGCAGTATCTCCGCTGCTTTATCTGCCACCTACAGGATGATTGGGTGGATCTACTTCCATTAGCTGAGTTCTCGTATAACAACTCTCAGAGTGCCTCCACTAAACAGTCTCCTTTTTACTCTAATCTAGGTTATCATCCTAACATTCTACCACGATTTCCCATAGAAACGCCTTTACCAGCAGTGGCTGAAAGAATCACGTCTTTACAGAAGAATATGGATCTTCTAAAGGAAAATCTGGAATCGGCTCAAGAAAGGTACAAGAAAGCAGCAGATAAATTTCGTAAACCTGCACCAGCTTTCAAGGTAGGAGACTTGGTCTGGCTGTCAACCAAAATCTTAAGTTAAGGATTCCATCGTCTAAGTTGGGACATAAGTACATTGGACCCTATAAAATCAGTAAAATTATAAGTGCCGTTGCTTGTCGTCTTCAACTGCCCAGAACTATGAGAATCCACCCTGTCTTTCATGTATCCCTACTAAAGGCTGCGACACCCAATACGTTTCCTGGACGTTCCTCTCCTTGCCCTGACCCAGTGCTAGTCGATGGTCAGGAAGAATTTGTGGTGGAAAGGATTTTAGATTCCAGGTTGTATAGAAATCAGTTACAATATCTGATTAAATGGCAGGGCTACCCAGTGGAGGACAACTCATGGGAACCGGTCAATAACGTTAATGCTCCTCGCTTGCTCCGTCAGTTTCATCAGAGGTATCCACACAAGCCTGGTCTGAGGTCATCCGGAGGTTGTCCTTAAGGGGGGAGTAATGTAAGGTTCTATGTATATATTCCTGAAACTCAGTTTGTTCGTCAGCCATTTTACTTTCTGTCTTGCTGAAGCTATCTTGCCCTCAGTCAAAATGGAGTTTCCAGCTTGCATGTTCCCGCCCTGATTCTCTCCTTTGCTTCTTAAGCAGCCACAGCTGAGCAATCAGTGCTTCAGAATCTAGCCTGCAGTGAACCTGTGACTTGACTCCTGTAAGCCTTGGACCTTGTACTCCAGCTATTCCTACTGAGGAACTCTGAAGCACTTGTGGACTCTGAACCCTGCTCTTTGAAAGACCCACGTTTGCATGGACTTACGGTAACAGAGAAGAAGATCCTGAATCTGTATTGGAGAGTGATTGCTGAGCTTGGATTACTCTGGCCTGCTGTGTCTCCTGTTTCTGTGTCTGCAAACTGTGTGACTATTTCTGCCAACTTGTATGAAGTAATACAGGACTTTTCTATATCAAACCTGTGACTCCTGTGTTTTCATCGCACCCAAGCACAAGACGCTATATGAACTGTACTACATACATTACACCATCAGTACCAGCTGGCCCCCCACGCCCACGTCCACGGCCTCTTCCACCATACTTCCTCATGTTTGTGAAAATGTACCCAAAATACCAGCAGATATATGGTACTGTATCAGAAGCGTACAGCTGTATACGGTGAAGGGGAAAATTGTAAATTTCCGTATATATTTCCAGAGTCACACACAGACGCTCTCAAGCTCAGTATGGATTAGACCAGAATATAAAAAGCAGAAAAAGGGTACTGTATCACAAGCGTACAGCTGTATACAGTCTAGGGATAATTGTAAATCTCCGTATATATTTACGGAGTCAGACACAGATGCTCACAGGCTCAGTATGGATTAGAACAGAATATAAAAAGCAGAAAAAGGGTACTGTTTCAGAAGATACCAGGTGTATATAGTATAGGGGAAAATTGTAAATCTCCGTATATATTTCCGGAGTCAGACACAGACTCTCACAGGCTCAGCATGGATTAGACCAGAATATAAAAATCATCAGAAAAAGGGTAATGTATCAGAAGATACCAGGTGTATACAGTTTAGGGGTAATTGTAAATCTCTGTATATATTTCTGGAGTCAGACACAGACGCTCACAGGCTCAGTATGGATTAGACCAGACTATAAAAAGCAGAAAAAGGGTACTGTATTAGAAGTGTACAGCTGTATACAGTGTTGGGGTAATTTTAAATATCCGTATATATTTCGAGAGTAACACACAGACGCTCACAGGCTCAGTATGGATTAGACCAGAATATAAAAAGCAGAAAAAGGGTACTGTATCAGAAGATACCAGGTGTATATAGTGTTGGGGTAATTTTAAATCTCCGTATATATTTCTGGAGTAACACACAGACGCTCACTCAGTATGGATTAGACCAGAATATAAAAAGCAGAAAAAGGGTAATGTATCAGAAGCGTACAGCTGTATACAGTGTTGGGGTAATTTTAAATCTCCGTATATATTTCCGGAGTAACACACAGATGCTCACAGGCTCAGTATGGATTAGACCAGAATATAAAAAGCAGAAAAAGGGTACTGTATCAGAAGATACCAGGTGTATACAGTGTAGGGGTAATTGTAAATCTCCGTATATATTTCCGGAGTCAGACACAGACGCTCACAAGCTCAGTATGGATTAGACCAGAATATAAAAAGCAGAAAAAGGGTACTGTATCACAAGCGTACAGCTGTATACAGTCCAGGGGTAATTGTAAATCTCCGTATATATTTCAGGAGTCACACACAGATAGTCAGCATGTATTTGTCCGTGATACCTGCCGGTACACGGTAGTGTGTGAGGAGTATACAGCTCTATACAATCTGGGAAAAAATGAACGCTCGGTAACTGTGCAGAAAAAAAGAATAAAAGTATTAGTAAAAAGCAGTCTGCACCGCAGTGTACACACAGCAATACAGCTAGCAGGCAGCCTAATAACCAGCGCTGCTGCACACAAGAAAATCCTCCCCTGTCACTGCACACTAACTGTACAGCACAATTGCTATCAGCACAAGCACATAAGAACTTCTCTTTCCAGCCCTAAAGGTACTGCCACACTACACAATCCCGCTAGCGATCTCGTTAGCGTCGCATACTAATGAGATCGCTAGCGGGATTATTTCTATATCGCTAGTAGCTACCTAATTTAGCGATATCGTTAAGGACGCTATCGCGGTTAGCGATCTCCTTAACGACTTTAGCGGTACAAAAGTACCGCTAAATCGCTAAAAAAGGTGCCACACTCAGCGATTAGATACTTACCAGCGGGACGCCAGCGATGAAAATAGGGTCCGGAACGATCAGGACGACGGACGAGATCACAGCAGGGGCCACGTCGCTGGTAGATGCCGCACACAACAACATCGCTAACGGGATCGCTAAATAGTGACGTTTTTTAGCGATCCCGTTAGCGATGTTGTTTAGTGTGGCATACCCTTTACTCTCTCCCTACTGATAAACAGCGTCAGCAACATCTCCCTACAGTTAAGACCGGCAGAAGTAAAATGGCGGTCGGCGATCAGGGCTTTTATAGACACTATGACACCCCCCAAAGCAAGCCAATCACTGCAATGCCCTTCTCTAAGATGGTGGTGGCTGCTGCACATGTCATCTCGTTGCCCACAGTGTACGTCCTTGCTCATTGGCTGAGAAAAGGCGCCTGCAAGCATTATGGGAAAACCGACTTTGGCGCTCGGGTCGACGACCACATGACCGACTTCACGCTATGGTCGGGTTTCGCTCGGCGAAACCCGATTTTGGAGAAAGTCGGCGCGGCGACTTTTGAATCTGACCGAACTGTTTTGCTCAACTCTAAAGTTAACCCTTTCATGAACGGTTGTTTTACCCTATACCTTACCTCTCACCCATACAGTACTAATACTACCCCCCCAAACCCCTGCTTAGCCCATTATCTCCCTGCGTGGAGTATATCTCTGTTAATAAATCTGTTAACCCTTGCTCTGCCTAATATAGTATGATCCAATTTACTTTACATATCACTAGTGTCACAGTGACAGGAGGTGCAGATGTTTCAGTTGCCCCTATACCCAGAACAGTTGTTCTCTATTTAGCAGGTGCCAATTGATCCTAGGGACATGCTATTTCATTTTACATTTGGATCCAAAACTACATCCAGAGAAAGGAATTGGGACAGGATGCAGCTGCTATTATACATCCAGTCACAATTTTACCTGACATGCAGGAGTGCAATATACTGTAAGATGTCCAGAACATGTGAATCTAACCACATGTCTTGGAGACCCAATTGAGAGCAGCATGATGTAGGGTAGAGACCTTGATTAAAGTGATGTATCACTTACTGGGCAGCATATTGTCATTAACATAAAATCTCTATTTTATCTGTTGCAGATCTACCAGTACTGAGCTCTGCTTGTTGCTTTACACTGTGCATAGGCATAAAGCTGCCAATCTGTGGTGCGGACGGTGTTATACAGAGCTCGTGAATATGGAGGTCTACCTGGCAGCAGGTTTACTAGCTCTCTAGTTATAATCTCCTGCTGATAAAACTGGGATTTTATAGAAACTACACTAAGCAGCCCAGTAAGTGACACATCATTGGAATCAGGGTCTCTGCCCCTTCATTATGCTGCTCTTAGGAGTCAAAAAAGTAAAAAACCTAGTGACAGATTCCCTTTAAGATGGCGATACATTGAAGACAGAAGTAAGCTGATGCTTTTTTCAATGTCTGATAAACTAGCATTTCGTTGACGCAGTCACACACATTTTAGTGCAAAACTATCATTTATTGTTAAATCTCACCCAATCAACTTTTCTTATCATTCATTTTCATCAACCTGCTTTCGTCTAATGTCTATGAGCACCTTTACTGTTCCGTCACTCCTTTTAGTTTTGGGTGTATAGACCCACTTCTCGAAGCCTTGCCTATAGCCAACATCTTTTTTTATAAAAAAAAAAAAAATGATGATTGTTATTTTACTAAAAAAATATCTGGAAAGTCATCATTTTGTATAGACCAATGGGTATCATTTTGGTGGACTAACTTAATTGATAGGTATATGGTAATGGTGATCTAGGACAGTGAAAGAGTTAACAATAATACCTTGGTGATCCAGGGCAGTGAAATGGGTTAAAGTGTTATCCAATGGAAAAATATTAATATATTGGATTAAGAGGTGGGGTCTTTCTTTCTGTGAGGTGGTTACCTTTGACAAAAGCTGAAGGATGTTTCCTCATTCTCCTTCATCTGCACACTACTCAGATACAGCGATTCTGCACTATTAGTTATCAGGCAATGACAGAGCAGCTCGGACAGTTTTAAAGGGAGTGTGCCAACCCCAAACACCTTTACTTTAATAATCATTCCCTTCTTTATGCAGAAAAAAAAACTTGTTATCCAATGTACAAATTAAGGTTCTCAATGCACCATTTGCGTTGTTCGGTAGCTCAGTGCACTGTTGTGCCCCTGATTTTGCACGCAACGCCTCCTCCCTCTCTGTTGATTGACAGGACTGACGTTCCTAGAGCTAGATAGATCTGAAGAAAAAAACTTAGTGCATGTGCACACTTGTTAGGATGGAGCGAAGTGCTTGTGACGCGCACCACATTGGTGGTACCAGGGCTATGGGGTACTCGGCACCGAGCCCATGGAAGTCTATGGGAGTTGTCACTGGCAGCAGAGCTCGGTCCGTGGCCCTGGCGGTCATGCAATGGGGGAATATTTACAGGGGATTGTAGTTATAGTTCGTGACGCCACCTGTGGTTTCTGATCTGATTGACCAGCGCTGCAGGGTAGATCTCTAAGGGGCTGTTATGGCAGTTAGGTGTTAAGTCCCCCACAGGTGGGACTGGTCCCTCAAAGTCTATGGTGGTGATGCAGGGTGCAGATAAGAATTCAGTCACACACAATGCAGTCTCTTTCCATACCTTTACTTGTAGGTGTTGCAGGTATGTCCCGGGAAGCTGGTCAGGTTGGAGAATGCACATTCAGGAAACTGTTGAGCAGGTTAGAGGCCTCCTTTATCCTTTTAATGTGTGTGAGTACAACTTGCATAAAGTCAAGTGCAACTCTTTTAATAGCAACTACGCCCGGCCAACATTGTGGTGGAGTCTTCTGTTGAATAGAACTAGTCTTTGGTGCAGGGCCCTGCTAGACTGTTGTTCTTCCTGACCCCGGTTACGTATCGGCACTTAGGGCTACCTTCTGTGACTTGAAGTCCAGAAAGGCCTCCGGTTTTCTTATTACTAGGCGTGAAGCACTAGCAACGCTTCGGACCCCGGTGTCCGGTTAACTGAGTGAGGGTGATTTGTCCCTTTAGTCACTCTTGCTTCTCCACTCGCCCTTCGCCCTGCTCTCGCCCTTAACATAAGCACGTGTAGCAATGGTGTCAAGGTCAGCTTTCCTTCAGTGCTCACTGACCTGTTCTCTGTTGACTCGTTGGTATAACTGCTGTAATTCCTTTCCTTCTTTCCTTCACAGAACTCTGTCCAGAGCAGCTCACAGGACGCTTCGTCAGACTGTATTTACGCTGTAGCTCTGAGAGTCACCTTCCACTTTCTTAGGAACACAGGCAGCTTGTTCTGAGTAGCAGGTTAAGGGGTAGCTCTGACTAGGCTAAGATGATTCACTTCACCCGTACTAGCCTCCACTTTCTTATCAGATGAGCTACACAAGCTCTGTGTGGGTTCAGTCTTCTCTCCTCTCCCTCCAAGACTAATCTGATCTTCTCTGTCCAAAGACAGGAACTTGAATCACTTCTGTCTAGCTCAGGCTGAGCTCTGACTAGAATGAGTCACTATTGCTACGTCACATTACTTAAATAGTCTGAAATGCCTCTAGTGGCAATGCTGAGAAGTGTGCGTGAATGAATATCAAGCTTTACAGTTACCTTCCTGTGCATTTTCCAGGAGACATGTGTGCCTTGCGAAGCTGGGCCACACACTTGCGTACACTGCCCTCTCTCTCCTCCTCTACAGCTGCTCAGTACGCAGTGTGACAGAGGGCTGTGTGCACATACGCTCCGATGCTGACACAGCCCACTCTTATCTCTGTTGTGATCTCTTGCAACACAGCTTATCTTGCGTTTCCGTGCGGTCGCCGCACACGTCAAATCGCCACAAGCGGACGCATCCGCATACAACGCATGTCCCTGCGTACCCAATGTTAAAGATAGGTACGCAGGGAAACGCAGGACGCATACAGAAGTAGGTGTAGCGTAGGCGGAGCTTCAGGGAGGCAGAAAGGAGGCAGTAGGCAGCCATCTGCAGCCCTCCTAAACGCAAATGTGAAACAGCCTTAGTGAGTGGCCATAGCATTGATGGGAGCAGGCGGTGTGCGTGAGTGCTCTGCTCTATCACTAAAAGGGCAAGCGCAAAAGACTATTTTTCTCTCCATCTGAGAAAAATGGTCCGATTATGCTGATCAGAGTTTGGGTAAGGCCGGGGTCACACTAGCGTATGGCATCTGATACGAGAACATCGGATGTGATATGCTAATGACCCTCGGCTCCTGCTTTGCTGCATGCGGGAGCTCAGTGTCATGCTACTGCACTCCGAGCCTCTCGCACAGAGCGGATCGGAGCACAGCTGCAGAGGAGGCAGAGAAACTAATTTCTCTATCTCCTCCATTGCCGGCGTCGGCGTATATCGCTCAGCACTCTGATGATATCCCAGTGATGTGCGCTGTGTCACTCGCACAGCATGCTGCAATTTAACACGCACGCTGAATACGCCCGAGAAAAAAACGGTGATGGGAGCTGCCCCATAGATTAATGCTGGTCCGAGTGCTATGCGATGTTTTCTCACATAGCACTCGTCCGTGTTCTATGCTAGTGTGAATCCGGATTTATAATGCCATCTGTCAAAACCACGGCTAGCACTCGTCCGATAGAAACGGTTGTGTGCACCTGCCCAAACAGAGCTCACGCACCAGGCTTTATCTTCAGACAGCGCTCGCTCTGGGCAAGAAAGAGCTGTTAATCTACATAGAGGGAGGCAAAGCAAAAAACAAACTGAACTGAAGAAGACTTGAATGACATGCAAGATTTAGAAGCATGTTCACACTGGCCATAAAAGCAAACAAAACCAAAGGAAAAAACAATGTGTGCATATACAGTAATGAAAATAAATAAGTAAAAAAACAAGTGCATTAAATAATTAAGGGTACTTAGTAAACACTGTTTTGATCAAAAAAGTATAAAGCTGTCCCACCACGGCAAGGTGTACCCATTTGGGACAGTAACTACACTCTCTAATGATAAAACCTACCTATAAAGCTGTGTGGCCTCCTTTCTGCTGAGCTGTGTAGTTCATATATAGTCCCTCTGAAGCTGGGTGTTCATTTGGGACCCAGACTCTCTGCCACTATTTACACCAGGTAGGTTTTATCGTTAGAGAGTATAGTTACTGTCCTAAATGTGTACACCTTGCCATGGTGGGACAGCTTTATACTTTTTTGATCAAAACAGTGTTTACTAAGTACCCTATGTTAATTATTTAATGCACTTGTTTTTTTACTTATTTATTTTCATTACGGTATATGCACACATTGTCAGTCTAAATTGAAAGTTCTCTGATTGCCGATAATAAGCTTTAAGGTCTCTCAAGACCCCAAAGCATAATAAACAGAGTGGAAGGAAAAGGTTAAAAAATAATAAAACATTCAGGAGCGTTGCCCCCCCATGTGACTGTGTGGGCCTCAGTGCTGGAAGAACTGTTGGTCGGAGTGGAGGTGTAATGTATGTGGTACAGTTCATATAGCGTCTTGTGCTTGGGTGCGATGAAAATACTTGAGACACAGGTTGATAAAGAAAGTCTTGTATTGCTTCATACAAATTGGCAAAAATAAACACACAGGTTGCAAACACAGAAGCAGGAGACACAGCAGGCCAGAGTAATCTAAGCTCAGCAATAACTCTCCACAACAGATTCAGATCTTCTTTTCTGTTACCGCAAGTCCATGCAAACGTGAGGCTCTCAAGAGCAGAGTTCAGAGTCCACAAGTGCTTCAGAGTTCCTCAGTAGGAATGGCTGGAGTACAAGGTCCAAGGCTTCAGGAGTCAGAACACAGGTTCACTGCAGGCTAGATTCTGAAGCACTGATTGCTCAGCTGTGGCTGTTTAAGAAGCAAACGGAGAGGATCAGGGCAGGAACATGCAAGCTGGAAAACTCCATTTTGACTGAGGGCAAGATAGCTGCAGCAAAACAGAAAGCAAAATGGCCGACGAATAAACTGAGTTTCAGAAACAGATACACAGAACCTTACATTACTCCCCCCTTAGGGACAACCTCCGGATGACCTCAGACCAGGCTTGTGTGGGTACCTCTGATGAAACTGACGGAGCAAGCGAGGAGCATTAACGTTATTGACTGGCTCCCATGAGTTGTCCTCCACTGGGTAGCCCTGCCATTTAATCAGATATTGTAACTGATTTCTATACAACCTGGAATCTAAAATCCTTTCCACCACAAATTCTTCCTGACCATCGACTAGCACTGGGTCAGGGCAAGGAGAAGAACGTCCAGGAAACGTATTGGGTGTCGCAGCCTTTAGTAGGGATACATGAAAGACAGGGTGGATTCTCATAGTTCTGGGCAATTGAAGACGACAAGCAACGGCACTTATAATCTTACTGATTTTATAGGGTCCAATGTACTTATGTCCCAACTTAGACGATGGAATCCTTAACTTAAGATTTCTGGTTGACAGCCAGACCAGGTCTCCTACCTTAAAAGCTGGTGCAGGTTTACGAAATTTATCTGCTGCCTTCTTGTACCTTTCCTGAGCCGATTCCAGATTCTCCTTTAGAAGATCCATATTCTTCTGTAAAGTCGTGACTCTTTCAGCCACTGCTGGCAAAGGCGTCTCTATGGGAAATCGTGGTAGAATGTTAGGATGATAACCTAGATTAGAGTAAAAAGGAGACTGTTTAGTGGAGGCACTCTGAGAGTTGTTGTAAGAGAACTCAGCCAATGGAAGTAGATCCACCCAATCATCCTGTAGGTGGCAGATAAAGCAGCGGAGATACTGCTCCAGGGTTTGATTGGTTCGTTCGGTTTGTCCATTAGTCTGGGGATGAAAAGCAGAAGAAAGGTTTACTTTAATGTCCAATGCTGCACAGAAATTTTGCCAAAACCTAGAAGTGAATTGCACCCCTCGATCCGAAATAACCTCATCCGGTACTCCATGTAAACGAAACACATCTTTAATCATCAAATCTGATGTCTGTTTTGCAGTGGGTAAGCCGACACAAGGGATAAAATGAGCTGCCTTTGTTAAACGGTCAACCACCACTAGAATAGTGTTCTTCCCTTGAGAGGTTGGTAATTCCACAATGAAGTCCATAGAAATGGATCCCCACGGGCGGGACGGGGTGGGAAGAGGCTGTAACAGACCAGTTGGTGAAGAGCGAGGTGTTTTGCATCTTGCACAAACCTCACACGAAGTGACATAGTCCAAAACATCCTTCCTACAAGTGGGCCACCAAAAGAAACGAGAAAGAAATTCCTGTGTCTTTAGAATTCCTCTATGCCCGGCTATTTTGGAATCGTGAATGAGTTGCAATACTCTCAATCTGACTGTTTCAGGTATATACAGACGTTGTCCCAGAATCCACACACCATTCTTAAAGACAAGACTTACGTCCCTTGGGGGTTGAGCCAAAAAAGAATCCGCATGGTATGCTTCCTTGATGTCTTTAATTAGGTCTTGATGATGAATCACTCCTAGGAATCTAGAGTCAGGAAGAATAGTCTTAGGAGGAGTAATTGGACGTGTCTCTGCTGAGTAAATCCTAGAGAGTGCATCAGCCTTTCCATTGCGCGATCCTGGTCTATAAGAAATAATAAAATTAAATTGGTTTAAGAAAAGATTCCAGCGAGCCTGGCGAGGAGTCAGGCACTTAGCCGACCTGATAAACTCAAGATTACGATGGTCTGTCAGAACGACTATTTGCTGTGCAGCTCCTTGAAGAAGGTGTCTCCATTCTTTGAAGGCGGCAATAATGGCCAACAACTCTCTATTGCCCACATCGTAGTTCTTCTCAGCCGAAGACAACTGCTGGGAAAAGAAGGCACAGGGATGCAAGACATTCTTCTCACCTGTTCTCTGAGAGAGTATAGCTCCCACGGCACAGTCTGAAGCATCCACCTCTATTATGAAGGCAAGCTCTGGGTTGGGATGTACTAGGATAGGTGCAGTGGTAAATTTATCTTTTAGACGGGAAAATGCTTCCTGGGCTTGGGGAGTCCAGGAGAACTTAGACTCTTTCCGGGTAAGTTGGGTGATAGGTGACACTACCTCAGAGAAATTTCTAATGAAACGTCTATAGAAGTTTGCAAACCCGATGAAGCGCTGTACCTCCTTCACATTTCTAGGACTTGGCCAATCATTGATGGCTTGGGTTTTACTTCCATCCATACTAATTCCTTGTGTAGACAGTACATACCCCAGAAATTGAATTTCGGTCTTATGGAATTCACACTTTTCAAGCTTGATGTAAAGATGATTTTGTCTTAGACGTTCCAAGACCATTCTCACATGTCCATGATGTTCCTCTGTGGAGTTAGAAAAAATTAAAATATCATCCAAATAAATTACCACGAATGTATCTAGGAGATCCCTGAAGATGTCATTCACCAAGTGTTGGAAAGTGGCTGGGGCGGTACTCAGACCAAAAGGCATAACCAGATATTCAAAGTGTCCATAGCGTGACCTGAATGCAGTCTTCCATTCATCCCAGGTCTAATACGGACTAAGTTATAGGCCCCACGAAGATCTAGTTTAGAAAAAATTTTGGCATGTCGCACTCTCTCCAATAACTCAGGGATTAAAGGCAATGGATAACGGTTTCTAATAGTAACCTTATTGAGTTCCCTATAGTCTACGCATGGTCTCAGGGATCCATCTTTCTTCTTTACAAAGAATATGGGTGCCCCTGCAGGAGATGAAGAGGGGCGTATGAAGCCCTTGGCTAGATTTTCGTCTATGTACTCTTTTAAAGCCTTCAGCTCGGGCCCTGCCAGGGGGTAGATCTTACCAAAAGGTATCTCTGCTCCAGGCAATAATTCAATTGGACAATCATATGGACGGTGAGGAGGAAGCTGGTCAGCGTTCTTCTTGTCACATAAATCCACATAGTCCTGGTATACAGCTGGTAGTTCAGGGACTGACATGGTTCCTTTAGGAACAGAGCAAGCTGAAATTTTTGGACTCATCTGTTTCTCTGGAAAGTGTAATTCCTTGGTCTCCCAGTTAATGGTAGGATTCTGAGCCTGCAGCCATGGTAGCCCTAGAATAATGGGAAAGTGAGGAGAAGAGATAAGCATAAAGGACAGTTTCTCTTGATGATCTTTACCCATAAGAACCTTTAAAGGCTCTGTTTCCTGATCCACTGGTCCAGAGGTCAGCAGGGAGCCATCCACAGTTTCCATCTGTACTGGAGTAGCCTTCTTCACTGAACGTATTCCCTGTTTTAGAGCAAAGGAGACATCCATAAAATTTCCACTTGCACCTGAGTCGATCATAGCAGAGCTAGACACCCAGGCTGAGTCAACCCAGAGTTTGATGGAAAGAAAACAGTGAGAATTGTTTTTCTTACAACTCAGCTGGGACACCGCTGAGGAAACTTGAAAGATGGCAGCATTTACACAGTCAACGTCCTCAGAGGTAACGGAGTTTAAGTCCGAGAAATCAAGATCTGTTGCTGCAGCTCTCTCTGGAGCCTGAGGCTCGGACCTGACAGATCCCCTCTCGCAACACTCACAATGAATGAGTGCTGCAGTAGTCTTGCGAGAACGGCTGGGACAGTTAATAATAAAGTGCCCTGACTTACCACAATAAAAACATAGATTCTCCTTAAAACGATGTTCCTTGCGTGCATCACTAACCCGTCGTAGTAAAGAGTCTACCTGCATGGGTTCAGGTTCAGGTTCCCGTGTAATCCTATTCAAAGGTTCCTTAGCTGGAGAGGAAGGTAGGAAAAGGTTAGTACGATTGCTTTCGAACCATCTCTCTTGCCTGCGTTCAGTTAAACGAGTATCAATACGGATGCAGTAGTTAATAAAGTCACCTAACGCAGTGGGAGGGTCGGCACGAGCAAGTTCATCCTTAATCAGTGGGGATAACCCCTTTCGAAAAATAGATTTTTTGGCGGAATTGTCCCAGGTGGTATCAAGGGCCCATCTCCTGAAATCCAAGGCATATTCAGCTACCGAGTGCTTACCTTGGCGCAAAGCTAACATGGCTGCTTCAGCTGTTGCACCTCGATTGGGGTCATCAAACACCTGCCCCATGGCTGAAATAAAATCATCAAGGTGATTCAAACAATCATCCTCAGTCTCAATCAGAGGGTTTGCCCATATCAAAGCCTTGTTGGTAAGCAACATAATTATAGTAAGCACCTTAGATCGTTCAGTAGGAAATTGTGAAGCATGTGCAGAAAAAAAAAGATTACATTGATTAACAAATCCCCTGAATTTTTCACGTTCACCACCAAAACGAAAAGGGGGCAACTTGGGAATCCCAGAACTCGGGGCCACGGCAGGAGCCTGGACTCGCCCTCCAGAACCTCAATCCTGGCTCGCAAATCCTGGGTAGTCTGTCCAACCACTTGCAAATTGTGATTATTTAGGTCCTGAAGATTTGTAAAACGGGTCTTTATATTCTGCAAATCTGCAAGGATATTATCAGTCACTCCGCAAAGTTCCTTTATGCGGGCCTCCATTTTCCAGATCTTTTAAGACAGGATACTGGAAGAAGAGGAGAGAAAAAAAAACAATAGTGTTCACCTGTGGCAACACTGAAGAAAGAAAAAACTTTAAGGGAACTGCTCACCTGGAATGGTTGTGAGAAGTCACAACCACTATCATCACAGAAAGCTTTCAACCAGACATCTGATATCCAGAGTTTC